>CM029022.1:50029567-50466807 GCA_016801055.1 Panax notoginseng
TTTCCCAGCTCAAAGGTACTAATATGGTTTCAGTATTACCTTGATTAATTGATTGCTGTCTTGTAATGTTTCTTTGAAATCCTTTTAATTTTTTCTATATTGTAGACAATCAGTTTCCTGACTATCCTTTCCAAATCTTATTCTTTCTAATATGCCTCTAATAATGCAGATGGACTGAAAACAGTTGAAGGAGGTGTGCTGTTGGTGACTACAATAGGTCCGGCTTATTTTTGGTTATTTCGAATACAGCAAGTACAGTAGTAATGTGCTTGATACTATAACTTCTGGTTTTTTTAAATTCCATGCATATTTGTATGTGAGTTCAGATGTGGGTCACATCAAACCAATCAGGCGCTGGAGAAAATTATCAATTTATAATTTATCCTCCAAGTATCCTGGAGGTTTTTGGTGCTCTCTGTTCCCAATGTCCGGGGATTATCACCTTCAATTTTCCATAAAACTGTTTATTAAAGGCAATTTATTTCAAGGGTAAATTAATCTAGGTCCTAGAGTCCTCGACTTCCATGTGATCCTTGAATATTGATGTGATAAAATTATGTAGACTTGACAAATACAAGTCGACCACAAGGCTGGGATTAACTATCAAATCCTTAATTTATATTCCAGGAAAATTAAAAATAAAAATGGTGGAGATGATTAATTAACTAAATAATGTAAATTTAAAATTAATAATGAAAACTAGTAATGGGAAAATTACCTAAGAATCTGAATCCACTAAATACTATCATAAGTTCTTCTTTTCCGAATTAATTTCCAATTTAGTTTTTCATTCCCTTTAAAAATAATGATTCATATAATTAATATGGACAAACATAAGTTATAAAAAATTCATAGATTAATTATAACTTATCAAAACCTCGTAATTAATATAAGAACCACAATGGATTACAAATTTTGTGCGAAGGTAAAAATGAAGGAGTAAACAATTAGGCATTAATTTCGGAACGAAAAGAAAATATTAATATGTACTACCTAGTTTTATCATTATCTTAGGTATTAGAAATTTAGTTACTCATGGAATTACAAATTAATACTACTAATTGCATGAAACAAAATAAAACAAATTTTATAAATATTAATAAAACACTATAGCATGAGTACTAAAAAGAAACAATTAATTTATTTATTATAACTATGTTATATAAAGCATGAGAAATAAACAAAATCTAACATTCTTATGCACTAAATTAACTAACCGAAACGGAAGAGATACAAGAAAATTGAAATCAAAATGTTAAATTAAGTAATGATTCAACTACAATCATGTTCCTGCTTTCAATTAAGGAGAATGAAAAAGAATATACTAAACCACTTCACCATGGACCACCCGTGGAAAGGAAAAGAAAAGGAAAGTCAGATTCTCCCTCCTTGTCCAACCCGAAATACTGAAGTAATGGAAAAAAATGTAACCCCCTTTCCTTAAAACAAAATACTTATTTATAGGGAAAAATATATTATAACCTAATCTAAGGAACATTGAACTTGGTCTTCTTTTTTCCTTCTTATCCCTTTATCTCCAAATTGATTCCAACTCTATCATGATAATCTTCTAGAGTCCATTTTATTCTTCAAAAGCTGGAACAATTATCCTTACTTGATCAAAAGATAAATAAAACATTATCTCCTACAAAACAAAAGAAAATATATTAGTTAAATAAAATATACATATAAATTTATAAAAAATGGAATATTAATGTATAATTAATGTGCATATCAATATTCACTCCTGTGTCTCACCTTTAAAAAAAATATGTTGGTGCTGAGAACATTTCTCATCGCATTGATATTCAACTCATTGTCTCACCAATTTAAAGTACATTAAATTGAGGCAAAGGAGTTTGAATATCAAAGTGGTGGCAAGAGGAAATGTTTCCTCAGAAGTTTTGGGCTGAATGTGGGATGGTAATTGAAACCCGAGCTATTTGGTTTCGTCCAAATTGAATTTGAGGAGTATGGAAAGAATGGGCTACACATTTTGGAGTAATGCAAATTCCAGCACTTCAATTTTGATCCTTGGGGAATGCTAAGGGGACAAAAGCTTAAAATCCATGTCGACATGGATCATTTGAGGGAAGGCAATGTAAGGCTATGGGCCATAATAGAATAGATGAAGTCTAGGGAGTTATTAGTTAGTTAGGAGTATTCTAGAAGTAGAAGCACATGGTAGTAATTACTTCATAGTGCCTTTTAGCATTCTAGCTCATGTTAGCATTCTAGCTCATGTTAGTAGTTCTATAGATAGCTAAGCACGTAAGGTGTGATTTCATGACCATTATGAAAAAGTAATGGCTTAGACCATTCTCTCTATATTTCTATCTCTATCTATCTTCTTCCCAAGTTCTATCTATTTATTCTTCCTCCATTTCTACTACTTAATCTCGAAACTATCTACTAAATTCTACTGTTTGTTGAGCTTACTATTTGGATTGGAAATCACGTCTAAGATCAAGTCTGCTCCGAACTACCTCAAGTCGAGGGCTAATACTATCTTAATCAACCCTACAGTATCTCTAGCATGGTTGATCTTGTGCTGGAATCAACTAGGATCATATATCTTTGTGCATATGTGAAGTTTTAACCCAGAATTTCTGCAAGACTTTTAACCTAACTTAAGTAGATATTTTTGTGCCAATTGATTCCCCAAAGGTCCAAGTCCCAGTCTCACAAATTCAACCAGAATATGACTCGCTGTGGTAATAGATTGCGATCTTGTTGATTAGATCAGAAAAGCGTGTTGGTTGTAGCTATCTGGCAGGATTTTGTCATACATATTCCTAATACAATTTTGTGATAACTTAGTGTTATATTTTTTTGTTTTCTTATTTTTTTTCTGGTATTTAACTTGGTGTCAAATTGACACAAAACAAGACGAAAATGTTAGAAGAATAAAAAATTAATAGAAGTCTCAAATATATGCAATGGAAGTACTAGAAGTTTGTACTGTGGTTCTGACCTGGTCTCTTGAAATATTGATCTTAGTCCTTGTGACTTCTAAATTTCAGTTTATGTTTTCTGGTGAGTTTTCTTGTGAGTGGGTAGTGGAGTTACCTGGTCGGCTGGTCTTGCTTCTTGTTGAGTGGTGGGGAGTGGATAGAAAAGTATGAGCATGGTAGCTGCATGACCATAATATAGTTAACCAGCTTGTTTAGTCTTTGGGCTATCTTGAGTTATTCACTTATTCTTGAGGCCCTATGCTTCTATTCCTCATTGTTGTGGTGCATGCATGTATGAAAATACGTGAATGTATATTTCTTCCTTCTCTAAAGTTGTCTTACATTTGTTATCAGAATTAGCCCAGGAGCGTTGATTCTCTTTAACAAATGTTTGGTGCTTCAAGTTCAGGTGATAATATGTTTCCTGCACTGCATCTATACTTCTTTAAAACTTGAGTAAACTAACTTCATTCTGCTGCAGGATGTCCATAGGTATGCTTCGTTTTATGAGATGTTAGAGGCTGAGAGTATTAAAAAAGTTCTTCCTGGAGTAAAAGCTACTGAAGAAGGTATCAACTCAAATTTTGATGTTGGTTATGTTCTAGTCTTCTAGCCTTCTTCTTGTCCTTTTCCCGCCTTAACTCTAACCAAGTGACTTATTTAAGCCAGGGCACCAAAAAAATTGTATTCTATATTATATACATTAAATTAGAAACACGATCTAATGAAAATGTAGACGTTCAAAGGGACAGTGGAGGGATTTTCTGAAAATTACAATGCTTATTCCCACCTTAGGTCTCCTCATGATTGATTTCTTCACAACAAGAACTATTTTGACAGTGATTATATATAAATACATGAAAGGGCTCTACAGCGGTATTCGTCATTTATTGAATGATCATTGACTTTTTGGAGAATGAATTTAGTACCCAAGAAAACTGTGAATTACTGTGCTTAATGAATATACAATTGATGCATATGAATGCTTATGTTTTCAAATTCATACATATCACCAACAACGAGATAACATACAAACTATGTGCTAACTACTAATCTTAATCATCCAGCTTAATGAAAATTATTTACATGCTTTCTTTGTAAGATAGGGATATAATGATTTTATTTTCACTGGAAGGTTGGAGACAGATTTTACTTACGAAATATGCTGCTTTTTAGAAAAAAAAAGAAGAAAAAAGAAAGAGCTTCATTAAAATTTTTAAGAAGTTAACGTTTTAAACTGGACCATGCTCTCAGCTATAAGAATTTAGGTTATCTAAATTGCTCTAGCGTCTGGGAAAATTTCCAGAAACTATCCACCTGAATTTGAAAGTCTAAAGATAATTATTGCACATGGAAATAGTGGTCAGCCCTCTTTATTGGATACATTCTTATGACCACCAAGTCTGCCTAAGCTCAGGATATGTTATTTTGCCTTAAACATATTGATATGATGCAATATAGATTGGATTTGCTACCAACCAGTTAATGGTATAGAAGATATCATATATTTCTTATATATTGTTTGTTCCTACAGAATCATTGTCAACAAATGTGAAGATGTCAGCACACTGTCAGTTAATCCTATTTGACCTTAATCACGATTCACGCCAGTCGAATTAGAGGAGAAGATTCCAAATTTTGCATTCAAAATTTCATTGTCATCTGAGTTCTGTCCATACAGTGTCCATATGATGCTGATATGAGCTAAACTCAGAAGTTTCTATAATGAGATTTGATAAGTTCCTTGATTATAAAATTTTAATATATCGAGGAGCATATATAATTGTGGTTCTGTGTTGACAAATGTCTGTGTTGTTTCCGTACAGTAAAGTAGTTTGTGAGAAAATTTCAAAGAAAATTAAAATTTAAGTATGAAGATAATGATATTTAAGATAAAATCAGATCCTATAATACCTGCTTACCATTGAAAATGAACGGAAGACAAGTTAAAGAATAACAACAATTTAAGAACAGCATAAAATAAAAATGTTAAGGTCATCGATATGAAGTTCAAAGTTCACTTCTAAATATAGAACAAAAGGTTTTCCTAATAAAGTGTTCAAATCCAAAGTTCAACATTTATTTGATTGCTTAATGAATAAGTTGTTAGAGAATGGGGCCCAACAATGAATATCAACCCACATATCCTCACTGACAAGCAGATATATCAGGTGTACAAATCTACAAACAGGAATGCTTTATGCAAGACAAGGGTTAAAGAGAGAGAGAGAGACCCCAGATTTCCTTGAATCAGATAACTTATTAGAAAATGTGGTTGAAAATGTATATCAAATTCACATTCACAATATTTTAGGTGTTTGTTTTTACCGGAAATTTAGTTTTATAACTGGCAATATTAGACTTCGTTCCTACTCTTCTATCTTACATGTCAGAAAGTAGTCCAACTTTATTGCTGCTTAATCTAAGTTAAACTCTTAATAGCTTGCAGTGACTTGTATGAAAATCATTGCAAAAAAATATTGATGACTATTAGACTTGTGATTTTTGAGCTGAATCTTAATAATGTACTAGTATGGTAGGAATAATTGGCCTTAAAATTTTTCAGGTGTGCAAATCTACAGAAAGTTTTACTCAGAAGAGAAGGAAAGGTTAAATGGTGTGCTTGCAATAAGTATTACAAAATTTTCTTGTCAGCTTTACAATGCTTTGGCTGCCATACTTACAGTGAGTGTACTTGTACTGTTATGATTTAAAGGTAAATTCAATCAATTGTCTTTAAAAAAAGTGATTCTCTGACAGTATTTGGTGCATTGTTGACCATTATAGTGTTATCACCTAGTTTTTGGAGTTTAGAACAATAGTGCACAGGTTTTTCTGTATTTAGAATCTACAAGCAAAATGGTGTTTCTGTATTTAGAACATAATTTGTGCTGTGTTTTACAATGATGCACCCACCTACCTGACCATAAGAGAAGATACATACTGACTATGGTGTTTAAAAGATCTGCGCTATTATATTGCTGTGCACTGAAAGTAGTTATGGCTCAATGGCATTAGTGGATTGATTAAATATCTGGAGTCCATGGTTACCACATACACCCACGCGCACACACAAACACACACACACACACACACACACACACACACATATATATATATATATACAGTCCGGATCTTAAGCTCACTCCTTATCTAACATACCTTGCATACCCCCCCTTTAGCGACGGACCGGGCAACGATTCGGTCCGTCGCTATATGTTGCCCGTTGTTAAAAGCTAAGACGACGGTTTTATATATAGCGACGGACCGAATCGTCGCCCGGTTCATCGCTAAAGGGGATATGCAAGGTATGTTAGATAAGGGGTGAGCTTAATATCCGGAATGTATATATATTATAGAAACTTTACACCGGTATGTTAATTCGTTCTAATCAATGTATTTTTATAATTTATTCAGGGATTGAGTTATGAAGGTATTCAGCGGCTTCTGGGTCTCGTCCATACTGAGGGAACAATTCTGACGGCACTTCCCCCACCAAGATCATCACTGCTCTCATCTTTCTTGTTGCCACATAATGAAAATGTATAAGAATGACTTTGTCGGACTTTGATGTTGTCTTTTCACTATATGTCCAATGTATAATTAATTTTTGTTTACTCTATCTTTTGAGCTCCTAGATCAAAGTCTTACAAAATGGCTGATACAGTACAAACCTGTTTTCTTTTCTTTTCTTTTGGTTTGGTTCTTTCTTCTTTGCGGGGGTGAGGTTTCATGGAGCTTCATCTACATCAAATATGTGGTGCTATACTAAAAGTAGAAGGTCAATAACAATATTAGGATAGCGGCGTGTGAAGTTCACTTCATCGGTGGCAGTAATGCACAAGAGATGAACAGTAAGAACAGACGATGTTTCTTACATGGCTCTTAAAGAAAGTTCTATTTGTAATGTGTCCTTTTCACTATATGTTGAAGGTTTGTCATTGATGTTATGTGGTGAGCGCGAGGATAGATGAATTAGCTGGATTCCCTCCCATCCACTCAAGAGAGTGTGATTCGAGTCTCCCTAGCTGCAAAATGTTGTAAAATCCTTCCCCATCCCTTACAATAGAGTACTGTAGAGTAAAAGTTTATTTATGACCAAAAATTATAAAAAAACGTCCATTCTGAGTAGCATCAATATGCTTCCCTAGATTGGGACCTCTAAATGCTTATACTTTCTTGAAATATACCTGATTTGGTAATAGAGATATACTTGTCTTGAATTATTTCAAATCAACTCAGGTGTTCTGTAAATTAGTTCTTGTGTTTTGGTATGCCTTCTTATTTTTAGATGTTGCTTGTAGAATGTTCTATGATAGTTTCTATCTCTTGATATTTTTTTTTCTTCTCTTGGCTTGAGGTTAAAGGTTCTACATTGACTGATGGAGCTAGGTCATTCGCTAAGCACGTCAATAGGAGCAGTGACCAATTTTGGGGTACCTTTTGTGGAAATGGTTAGTTCCTCGTGGCTATTTCTCTCAATATTAAACTCATATATGTTAATTATAAGAGTAGCAAATAGTATTTGTTATATAGTGATAAATACAGTTTCAGTATATCAATAGCTTATAGCAGTAACTTGTAAGAAAAACAAAAAATAGCTCATAGCAATGCTTGTTTTATTCTGGGCAAATGGCTAAAAGTTTTTTGTTTTAATTTTAAATGTTAATATACTAATTAATTCCTAAAACATGACTTACAATTGAAAATTAGTTACTACCTCACTTTAAACGGATCCTTTCCATAGGATATACATCTGTTTACTTGATTTATAAGTTGGCAGGAAACCAAGTCTAGTATATGAACCATGTCCATGTGACCGGAGCAATCATTTTACTTATAGAAAGAGACTTACTCTGTTGTGCATTGATTTAGGTTGCGTAACACTGCTCATAACCTTGTTTTACTAACCAAAAGAAAAACTTTGTTCACTTAATTTTTCTAAGTGATTATTTTAGTAATTTTCTTATTTCAATTTCCCTACCTTTCTTTATCTTACGCATCTACAGTTTTAATAGCTACTTCCTCCAAGCTTCTAAAACCTGAGGGAAATGGGGGATAAACAGATAAGAGAAAGTAAGAGTTTGACGGACTTATATATATACATCATTTAAGTTTTAAATTTCCACATGCTACACTGTCAACACAAAGTACATCACATGGCTTAATCTATTTTATTGGTGAGTTGATGGGTTGGACAAGTTCAGTGAGTGGAGTCTATTTTGATGATTATAAACATGATGTTTTTCAGTGAAAAACTGACAAGTTTTATTTTTTCCTTTATTTTGACAGTTTATCACATCATGTTGATAATTTTATTTATGGATTAATGTTTGTTTTCCAATTTCCAGATTCGGTTAAGAATAAGCTTGCTATTGATGTCATCAATCACCTAATAACTCATTGTTGCTGGCTAAATATGCATATAGTTCCACCGCACCACGTTGTATTTGAGATCCGGGTTTCCGATGGCTATGGTGCACGGTGGTCTAAAGATGGAACGAAGGTACACTTTAATTGCTGTTGGGGTATTAATATTGTTCTAATTATGTTTATAAGTGCAATGACTGGTAAACATGTAAACAAGATAGACTTATCCAAATGGATAAAAAATTAACTGTGCATGAGACATCTAATATTTGAAAATTTCCCCGACATTCTCTTGTAAATTGCTACTTTTTGTTTAACTATTTTCAGGATTTTAAAGTTTCTAAAATGAAAATCTAAAAACCTGAAAATTTGAGAATTTGTTGTTCATAAATTCGTAGTTCATTATAAAGATGCAGACACACTAAATGATCCCACTACACGCATAACCAAACACACACATAAAAATGAAGAGTAAAAAAAAAGTCAGTTGTGTCATAGTAAGTTTCAGGGCAATGATTTGATTTCATTACAGCTAAACATTCAATGAATTCTTCGGTTTTTTCAGTTTTCATTAATTATTCCTGTATACTTTACAGTTCATAGGATTTCTTGAGCCTTACATGGAGGATGGTCGCTCGAAAGGATGGAAACACTAGACTTGATGCCGTAATATCTGTAAGCTTTCTCAATATATGGGCATTATTTTTCCGAGTCTCGTTTCTCTCTTTGTCACCGTAACAACATTTCTGTGCAAAATGTACATTTAATCTTTGTTATACTCCTAATATTCTCCCATGGTATATTATGATGATGAATTAACCCTGATTTGGGCTTGCAATTTACATCTATAGCTGATTTAAAGTTCTCCATTTGTTACCTGTCCTTTTAAAACCTGCATTCACCTGCTTTCTTTTACCTTCTTCCTGTTAGATTATTTAAAGGTAACTTTCTTAATCAATATTTATATATATATATACGGAGAGGATCTAAAGCGGACCAAATAAGCGGACCAAGGAGCGGACCAGGGCAAAAACACGCGAGTTTCAGGGTACGGGTCGGACCAACCCGCGGGTTGACCCTGAAACCCGCGTGTTTTTGCCTTGGTCCGCTCTTTGGTCCGTTCTTTTGGTCCGCTTTAGATCCTCCTTATATATATATATAACTTAGTTCTTCAGACCTTGTTCTAAATCAATGAGCATCCATCAATACCTTATTGCTTCCTTGTGGTGAACACTTAACATGTCTAATGATCTTTTGAAGATAAAAATTGATTGGTAATATCTTCAAAAAGATTCTTGTAGACATATAATGGTCAAAACTAAAAGGCATTCTTTGTTTTCTGACTAAAATATTAATATTTTAATAATTTTGAATTACTCAAGCACATCTCTCAATTTTTACTACAAAAGAAGATTGCTTATACCACTCAAATCATTTATTTGTGGGCTCTTATTGCCTTAGTCATGCTTATGATCACTGTATTTGTCCCCAAATAAGTGTTGGTCATTCTTTTATGAATTGGGGGTAATGTTGAAAACTATTTCATTTATTAGAATTTTGTGTTTTAGAATTTGATTTGCATGAAGTTGTTAATTGGGAGAATGTTTACAAGATACTGAATAATATTTTATGGTTTATAAATATATTAAAATCCCTAGACCAAAAAATTGAGAAAAAAGAAGGTAGTAGTACTGTCTTGCAGGATAGGTACATAACATTATTTTTTTAAATGTAATATATATATTGTTAATTTTAAATATATATTTCCTTCTTAAGTATAGTATTCTTGAATTCTTTAATTTAGTGGTTTGAAATAATTTTGAAAACACATAATTTAAGAATCACTTAATGTATAGGATTTTATTTATAAACAATAACATGTCTAGCCATCAAGTTTGTAATATACATTTATTTACTTCTTATTTTTTTATTTTTGATAAACTCCACAATTTTTTTATTTTGGTGGTACTAAACTCTGCAAGTTCACCTAAAGTGACAGAATAAAACTTTCATCTAGTGAGATAGTAGGACTACATATAGTGAAAAGTTCTACTAAGTTTTGTATCTATTTATAACTGCAATATATACCTATAAATTGGATATAATAGAATTATAAGAACATACAATTTGAATTTTGAGGAAAAACGATTACATGTTAAACTTTAAAATTTGTACAATTTATAAAAGTTTAAAATGAAATAATTTCGTGATTAATAGTTTTTGTTATATACTATACAAACTATAATAATTGTATCAACTACAATTAAATAAATTTACATCAATTTTAAATTTAATATGTCGTCATTTGACCTTAAAAATCGAATTGTATCTCTAATTTTAAAATGGAGGGAGTATTCTTCAATATAACTATCACTA
The DNA here is from genome assembly GCA_016801055.1 of Panax notoginseng. Taxonomy (NCBI): domain Eukaryota; kingdom Viridiplantae; phylum Streptophyta; class Magnoliopsida; order Apiales; family Araliaceae; genus Panax; species Panax notoginseng. Next base: position 50,040,268 of record CM029022.1, read on the forward strand.
ATATTTATTTACGTAATTAATAAAAAAAAAGTGATACATAAAGTTGCAATATATATTATCTTCTATTTAGAATAAACTTGCAATTAGGCAGTGTTTGATAAAATTGAGTAATTAAGATATGAATGGTAAATATATCTTAATAAATTATATTATCTAAGTGAAATAGCATCTGAATTTGAAAAATTGTTTGATTATTAAAAAGTATAAAATATCTGAATAACTTTTAAATTTAAAAATATCTCAAATTGACTTCTTTAAAAGTTAATAATGACCTTAAAATTTGGAATGTTGGGAGTACAATATTTATAGGGATTCCATATATTTAAAATTTTCGTTAAGAATAAGATGTAACTCTTCATGATTTGGACTTATATATTCATCTTACTGATTAAGAGACGATAAAAAGTAAACAAAATTTTACCAAACAACTTTACTCTTATCGAACCAAATGTGGAGCTATTAAGATGTATTAAGAAGTAAACAAACGCCACATTAGATAGTAATTAAACCCATAACCTCCTCTTGATTGAAGTTGTGGTGTCCCGAGTTTATAAGGATGATGAATTATGTCAATTTTTTAGTTGCGAGTTACGTGAATAATTATAGTTAATAATATTACCAACGTATTTGATACAGTGAGTCAATTTAATTCTACTAAATCTCATGTATTAATATACATTGCAATCGTAATTTGACAGAAAACTCTTGCAATACATAGCATTACTCAGTTTATAAAATATACTGGGGATTGTGGCACATACTTTGTGTGCAATTAAAGAAAAAATAAATTTTAAATAAAAATTACTATAAAATATGTGAGAAAATGTGGTAGAGATTTTTCATATTAGGAATAAAAGGTGGAGAAGATAAAATAAAGTTACATATGAGTATGTGAATAAAATATGAGTGAAAATGTGGGAGAGTTTTTTTTTTGGCAGAGGCCCTTTACAAATAGAGGATGTATACCTACGTATTAGTATTTAAATAAAAAATTTAACAAAAGCATGTACGTGCGTTCTATATTTCTATCGCAATCTGATTTATCACTTTAAACTTAAAAATTGTGGGGAAAAAATTGTACCACCCAACTAATTTATTTATTATTAGAAATAAATTATGATATAATCAATATAAAAGATATTATTACTTTTTATTAAATAATATCAGACTCATTAACTTTGAGAGACGTGTGTTGTCAAATTTCTTATAAATCAACATTTTTTTTTATAGTTTTACATGATATTCTTATTGTGAATAATCTTTAATAAATTTTTAAGCAACCAATTTCACTCCACATGTTATAATAATCAACTGCAATAAGAAAATGATATTCCCCGTCCCATAATATTATACCTGGCAATATAGTTGGTTAATTATCTGGTCAATCCATATTAACTGGAATCAAATAGGTTGGTTAAATATTTTTATTTATTTGGGATGAGTAAAGTTTGGAACCATATTTTTAAAAAGAAATATAGTTCCAACCCGGTTAACCATTTTTCGACCCATATTTTATTCCAAATCTAAATCAAAAGTTCTTTCCACCCATATTTACATATTCAAGAAGCTCAACCACCCACCCACCCCAACCCACCCCCCACCCACCCACCCTCACCCACACCCATACCCAAACTCAAAAAAATAATATTATGTGATTATGTATACACCCCTTACCCCCACCCTTCCACCCCACCCCACCCCACCCACCACACCCACACCTACACCTACACCACACCCACACCCACAAAAAAAAATAATATTATGTGATTATGTATACACCCCTTATCCCCCACCCCCACCGCCCATCGCCCACCGCCCACCTCATTCCTTACCCCACTCCCAACCCTACCCTACCCACCCCACCTCCACCCTTACCCTATCCACCCCACCCCCACCCACCCCCACACCCACACCCATACCCAAAAAAAATAATATTATATGATTATGTATACACCCCTTACTTCCTACCCCCCCCATTCCCCCACCCCACCCCCACCTCAACCTCTACCCAAAAAAAATAATATGTATACACCACCCACCCCACCTCACCCCATCCTACTTACCTACCTACCCACCCTACGCACCCCACCTACCAATCCACCCACCCACCCACTCACCTACCTACTCACCCCACCTCACCTACGTACCTACCTACCTACCCACCTTATCCACCCACCCACTCACCCACCCAACCACCCTACCCACCCCACCTACCTACCCATCTCCACCCCACCCACCCACCCACCCAACACTCCAAAAAAAATAATATTAAGCGATTATGTATACACCACTCACCGCACCCTACCCCACCCCTGTGACGTCCCCAAATAGGTCCAATCTACCTAACCTATTTTGAGTCGTCAAATACATGGTACAGAAAACAACTACAACTTCATTATTACAATTGTTGTGCAAAATACAACGACATATAAGTTGTGAGTTTTGATACAATTATATATCAACTGTGACTCTCATTCCAACCTTGGATAGCACGTCACAAAGGCATCTTACATAAAGGTACAGTCAATAACTGTTTTAGAAATTAAAATCTTTGGGAAGTGCTCAAGGAAACCTTCGTACATGGGAGGCCATGCGTCTAGGTTATGATAGATATCATATGTCCACAGATTTATTCTTGGTTGACCCAATAGACCCCAAAGAAAAACGAGAAGATTACTATCATTTTCTTTCCAATGGTGAGTCTTCTCTTGACATATAATTATCTCTATTGTCTCCAATTGTGAATTATATTTCAACCAAACTCCAAGATTATATAGGTAGTGCTCGTAGATATACTCAGCAAGTGGATGTGCACAACCCTGCCTTATGATAACACGAAGTCGTAGATCATTAGACATCTTGTATGATAGTGGCAAAACACCCTTCCAACGTTGGGTTCGTCTCACCCTATTTGATTCACCAAATATAACTACTAAATGATGTATAAAATACATCACACTTTTTTAAACTGTTTAGGGAGAACCTCCACAGCTAGAGACCACCGTTCTATTCCCCTGTTACCCCTGCTCGACCCAGCTACACTCTTATTACCTGAAAGGAATTGTGAAGTAGAAGGGTGAGCACAACTAGCTCAGTAAAGAATATCATGACTAAAGATAATTAAATTATCAACAGCCTTCATCAGTAATAAATCAGAGATTTAGAACATATGGTAGATGATAAAACTTTTCAACCATAGTTGCAGCGGAACGAGCAATCCATTAGAAGAGTCAAATAGACCATAAAGTCTATTATCTTCTCCATGTTAAAAGTCCATCAACAATGTTTTATCTCTGTAACATCAATCAACAGTTCTGGTCCACAATCACTTGTATAACTCATAATTATAATTGTAGTTCTAAATTTCTCTTCTCATCCAAGACTAAGATAATTTTCATCACCTGTCTTTACCTGAAACATCAAAGATCATGGTTATACCAAATCACAGTTCCTGTTCATAATCATACTAATAAATTTATCTTTGCACTACGGGCCAAAGATATTCATCAACAGTTCATCTTTGCAGTACGGACCAAAGATATTCAACAATAGGTCATGTGACGCCCCCAAAATTAGGTATACATCACCCATCTTGGGTCGTCAGATACATAGTACAGAATACAAATATAACTTACTAATACAACTGTCGTGTACATTACGACAAAATATAAACTGTGAGTTTGAATACAAATATTATCTTCTAGAGAGTATTCATACTCAAAAGGAGTCCTCATTACATTTATTAACACACTATTACATAGAATAGTGAGGACTACCAACTAATACTATCATTTGAACCATCACTCCGTTCCCCGACTTGCCCCAGCTACGTTCTCATTTCCTGAAGAGAACAGTGAAAGAAAGGGTGAGCTCAACTAGCCAGTAAGAAATATTATGACTAAGATAATGCAGAATAAATTATCATTAGCCTTCAACAATGTTAAACTGATAAAATATAATAGACATCAAGTTTAACTGCAGTGGAACAAGCAATCCATTAAAAGAGTCAAGTAGAAAATAAACTCTACTATCTTTTATGATTTTAAAGGTTTTTCAACACTGTTATCGCTGTGACTCAGCTTAATAAAATAATCCACATCATCGAATCACCCCTGCACTACGGCCAATGATATTCGTGTATTCATTAATGGTCATGATCATGCCAACAACTGTCCATCAATGCACTACGGGCCAATGAGGACTTTTACCACATCATTTGTAACATTACGGTCATGATTATACCGAATAATCCCTGGTCATAATCATACCAAGTCCATCTATGCACTACAGGCCACAGATGACTTTCAACATTTTATGAACATGAGGATGATGACAATGATATAAGAATTCAATAAAACAAGTTCAAGAATTAGTTTATCCAGGAATTAATAACGTCCAAATTGTCAACATGATACTGCTTTGTGGAGTAAAATTCAAGAATGCTTAGAAGAATATTTTCATGAAAAGATACTGGATGAAACGCAATTATCAAGGATATTCCACAAATTTTATGGAGTATAGAAGTCAAAACTTAACCAACTGAGTACAATAAAGAATGGAATAACAAAAGAAATCACCATGCATGCGATAGACCGCACAAACAGGTTATTCCAACAGAATAATAAATAATGGAACCAGGTCCGGCGTAAACGCACAGACAGGATATTCCGACAGAATAATAAATAATGGAACCAGGTCCGGCGTAAATGCACAGACAGGATATTCCGACAGAATAATAAATAATGGAACCAGGTCCGGTGTAAAACACACAGACAGGATGTTCCAACAGAATAATAACAAAACGGAATCAGGTCCGGTGTAAAACACACAGACAGGATGTTCTAACAGAATAATAATAAAAACAGAACCAGGTCCGGTGTAAAACACACAGACAGGATGTTCCAACAGAATAATAGAAGAATGTCACCAAGTATAGGGTAGACCGCGTATACATGTTATTCCAACAGAATAATAAGAAATAGAATAACAACAGTTCTCTTCATGAATAAGAAAGAATAACACCCCTTACCGTTTTAAAGACGAGCTGAAATAAGGAAGTAGTTAAGTAGCAGAATACTCTTCTTCTCTCTCTCTATGGTTTCTCTCTATAGTTTCTCTCTCTAGAGTTCAGTGAATTCGTAAGAAATAATGAAGGAATGAGCTGCTATTTATAGAAAAATAGAATGCATAGTAACTAATCCATGAACGGTCCAGATTGATTACTTTAATCTGACGGTCCATATTTAAAGAAAAATCTTTTAAATAAAATATAATATATTCTATTTATAGAATAACTTTAATAAAGTATTCTGTTTTATATAAAAAGATGTTTCTGTTTTATTATGTTAATAATACGAATAAAACAAAACGTCATTATCGCTAAATAATTCATATTATTAACTGACCATAATTGAATCAAACTGAGTGACTTCTCACATAAGCATTAATAATCAATACCGTGTGCTACTATGCAACCACACGTATTACTGTACTTTTACTACCGAGTAGTTCAACAGTAACAATGGTAAAATTTCCGCCGTTATTTTTAATAAAATATTTTTGTCGTTTTCTCAATCCGACAATAATTTCGTTGTGGGGTCCACCAATGATTGTGTCGTTGTACGAATATTTCCTGCTAAAACGAATATTCTCCGACCAATCGAATATTATATAACAACTTGCGTACTTTGCAAAATTTATAAATATTACCCACATTATATCAAATTAACTCCATAATATTCAAAAATGATATTTATAGAAAATTCATCTTTATTTATAAAAGTTGGGGTCTTACAACCTCCCCTTCTTATGAAATTTCGCCCTCGAAATTAGGGTACGTACCTGGTATGTCGAAGAGGTAAGGATACCTTGATTTCATTTCAGATTCTAACTCCCAAGTCATTTCCTCAACATCGTGGTTTCTCCACAAAACTTTGACTTGAGGTATAACCTTGGAGCGTAGAATATGTTCCTTCTTATCCAAGATTTGAACAGGAACTTCTTCATACGTCAAATCCTCCGCTATTTCGTCCGGTTCTAACTCAATAATGTGGTTCGGGTCTTCCACATATTTGCGTAACATGGATATGTGAAAAACGTTATGAACACGAGACATACTTGGCGGTAAAGCGAGTCTATAAGCCACAGTTCCTACTCGATCGAGGATTAAAAATGGACCGATGAATCGAGGATTGAGCTTTCCTCTCTTTCCAAATCTCGTAACTCCTTTCCATGGAGCAACACGTAAGAACACATGATCTCCTACATCAAATTCCACTTCCTTTCGATGAAGATCAGCATAACTCTTTTGTCGATCTTGTGAGGTTTTTATACGTTGTCGGATCGTTTGAATCTTTTCTGTAGTCATACGTACCAACTCCGGTCCCAACAACGTTGCTTCACCCACCTCATCCCAGCATACTGGAGAACGACATTTTCTTCCATACAATGCTTCGAATGGAGCCATGCCAATACTTGCTTGATAACTGTTGTTGTAGGAAAACTCCACCAATGGTAAGAACTTGTCCCAACTTCCCTTGAAGTCAAAGACACAGAGTCTTAATAGATCTTCAAGAGTTTGAATAGTCCTCTCTGATTGTCCGTCCGTCTGAGGATGATATGCTGAACTAAATCGTAACTCCGTGCCCATAGCTTTTTGTAAACTAACCCAAAATCGTGAAGTGAATCTTGGGTCTCGGTCAGAAACTATGGATACTGGCATACCATGCAGTCTTACAATCTCGTTTATGTACATACGAGCAAGACGTTCAAGTGTATAAGTTTCTCGTATCGGTAAGAAATGAGCAGACTTGGTCAATCTATCAACAATGACCCAAATCGCATCAATACCTTGAGAAACCCTAGGAAGACCGGTAACGAAATCCATGGTAATGTGCTCCCACTTCCATTCTGGAATTTCAAGTGGTTGCAATGGACCTTTTGGTACTTGATGCTCCGCTTTGACTCGTTGACAAGTTAGACACCTTGAGATAAACAACGCTATCTCTCTCTTCATATTGCTCCACCAAAATGTATGACGAAGATCATGATACATTTTGGTACTTCCAGGATGGATTGCAAACGGTGTGTTGTGCGCCTCCATCATGATTTCATACTTTAAATCAGGGTTGTTAGGAACACAAAGTCTGGAGTTGACTCGAAGTATTCCTTCTTCATCGATTCTTGCTTCCGGCATAGCACCTTCTTGCACTTTCTTCCTCATACGCATCAGCTCCAGGTCTGTAGCTTGAGCAGCTTTAACTTTATCGATTAAAGTCGGTTCTACTCGTATATTCGCCATCATCACATGGGTCCCTGGAGTCTTTAACTCTATCTCCATCCTTTGCAAATCACACAAAATGGGCCTTTGTGTTGACAATATCGCACTCGTACTTGCATATGATCTTCTACTCAATGCGTCAGCTACCACGTTCGCTTTTCCAGGATGGTATTGAATGGTATGATCATAATCTTTCAACAGTTCAAGCCAACGTCGTTGTCGCATGTTGAGTTCCTTTTGAGTGAAGAAATATTTGAGGCTTTTATGATCCGTAAAGATCTCCACCTTCTCCCCATACAAGTAATGCCTCCAAATTTTAAGTGCAAAGACAACAGCTGCCAACTCTAGATCATGAGTAGGATAATTCCTCTCATATTCCTTGAGTTGTCTTGATGCATAGGCTATGACTTTTTCATGTTGCATGAGAACGCATCCCAACCCTTTGCTCGAAGCATCACTGTAGATGACAAATCCCTCCGAGCCAGATGGTATTGTTAGAACAGGTGCTGAAATGAGTCTCCTCTTGAGTTCTTGAAAACTCTGCTCACATTCTTCGCTCCAACCGAACTTTGTATCTTTCCGAGTCAGCTGAGTTAATGGAGTAGCGATTCGAGAAAATCCTTCCACGAATCTCCGATAATAACCAGCTAAACCAAGAAAGCTACGTACCTCGGTCACTGATTTAGGTTGCTCCCAGCTTTGAATAGCTTCAATCTTTGCCGGGTCAACCGATATTCCACGACTTGATACTACGTGCCCAAGGAATGCTACCTCTTCCAGCCAGAACTCGCATTTCTTCAACTTGGCATAAAGTTTGTATTCACGAAGCTTTTGGAGTACCAACCTCAAGTGTTGCTCATGATCTTCACGGCTTTTGGAATAAACAAGGATGTCATCGATAAAGACGACCACAAAGTGATCCAAATATTCCTTGAATACCCTGTTCATCATATCCATGAAGGCAGCAGGAGCATTAGTCAATCCAAAAGACATAACTAAGAATTCATAATGCCCATACCGAGTTCTGAAGGCAGTCTTTAGAATATCCTCAGTTCTAACCTTCAGCTGATGATATCCAGAACGAAGATCGATCTTTGAAAAGAATTGTGCTCCTTGCAACTGGTCAAACAGGTCATCAATACGTGGCAATGGGTACCTATTTTTGATGGTGACATGATTCAACTCCCGATAATCAATACAAAGTCGCATACTCCCATCTTTCTTCTTCACGAACAGAACAGGAGCACCCCAAGGAGAAGTACTAGGACGAATAAAACCAATGTCTAACAATTCCTGCAGTTGGGTCTTTAACTCCTGAAGTTCAATAGGAGCCATTCGATATGGGGCTTTGGAAATGGGTTTTGTACCGGGTTCAAGGTCGATACAAAATTCAATTTCACGCTCTGGGGGTAGGTCAGGAAGTTCTTCGGGAAATACGTCAGGAAATTTATTAACAACAGAAATATCATTCAAAGCTGACGTATTTTTGTTTAGATCTGTGACATGAGCTAAGAAAGCTTGACATCCGCTTTTCAATAAACGAATAGCTTTATGGCTTGAGATGACAGCGATTGATTTTAATGGTTTGGTTGCTTGAATTCGCATAATAGGTCGATTAGGAATATGAAAGCTAACAACCTTACGAAAACAATCAATTTTTGCATGATGAGTAGTTAACCAATCAATCCCTAGAATCACGTCAAATGCAAGTATTTTTAATGAAATAAGATCGACAGGTAATGTGTGGGTACCAACTTGAACCAAACAAGACTTATAAACCGTGGATGTAATGAAGGTTTCTCCCAATGGGGTTTCAACTGCTAAGTCAAAGTCTAATTTCTCCGGAATCAAATTTAATCGATGAGCGCAAGTAGGAGAAATAAAAGAATGGGTAGAACCGATATCAAATAAAGTATAGACTTCGTTAGAGTTTATGATAAGCTTACCCGTGATGACCTCATTCGGGTTCCTTACTCTCTGGGAGTTCACAACAAACGCTCTCCCTTGCTCAACTGGTTTTGACTTTTCTGGGACGGCCTTTGGTGCCTCCATCCTAGCTGAATTTGTCTTCGGTAAACGACAAAATCGGGCTAAATGACCTTCTCTTCCACAATTATAACATGCTTTGGACGACATCGCGCAGTTTGGACTGATGTGCCCCTCCCCTCCGCATTTGAAACATATGATAGGTGGTCGTTCTCCTTCCTTAACGACAGGTGCTGGTGCTGACGTCTTTCCATCATTGTTGAATCTCCTCTTCTTGAAATGCCCATTCTTATTGTTTTGGCCCTGATTACCACCGAAGTGGTTACCATTTCTGGCCTGTTGATTCCCTCCACGCTTGTTGTCACCGCTTCGATGACTGCTTTCACTGGTATTATCATTTTGTCGGCTGCTCTCTTTTGGTTGCGTTGTCTCGTTATCGCGCTCCACCAACTGAGCCCTATTTACAACATCTGAATACAAACACAATTTATGAGAAACAAGGTGTTGACGTATCTCCGGCTTCAAACCTCTTAAAAACATCCGCGTCATTCTTTCTTCATTATCCACCAGGTGGGACGCAAACCGGGATAACTCCGCAAATTTTGCCTCGTACTGCGACACGGTCATATTATTCTGCTCCAATTTGATGAACTCCACCTCCTTCATGTGACGAATACTCTCGGGAAAGTATTTGTCGTTAAACAGCTCTTGAAACTTCTCCCAAGACATCTTCAGTGCGGCAGGTTGAGTACGCTTTATCAATTCCCACCAGTAATCTGCCTCTTCTCGCAACATAAAGGCGACAAAGGGAACCTTTTGCTCCTCGGAGCAACCCAAGACATCAAATATCTTGGTGATATGCTTTATCCATGTTTCAGCTACAAGTGGTTTGGGTTCTCCCTTAAACTCCGGTGGTCCCAGCTCCTTAAACTGCTTAGCGGTGACCGCCTGAGAGCTTCCAGTATTTCCACCTACGTTGTGGACATGAGCCGCTTTCACCTGTTGTTGCATGAATTGCATAAAACCTCTGAACATTCCATCATTCATCATCTGGTCAGTGTTGTTGTTTGCATGAGGATTGTCACCTTCCTGATGAACATTATCTTGATTATTGATATGTGGTGAATCAATAATCGCCTGTGCTCCATTGCTATTCTCAACATTCTCAGATGCCATTTTCAGATACTGCCACAAAATAAAAGTTAATTGATATGTCATATATTATCCTTATATTATGACCGACCAATTAAATATCATGCAAATAAACTTAGGTAGGTCATACTAGCGAAAGAATTCCCCGTCTCTCCCCTCCTAGCTCTATTCTCACATCTTAGCCAGGGATCATATCCCTAAGCTCTGATATCAACTGTGACGCCCCCAAAATAAGGTATACATCACCCATCTTGGGTCGTCAGATACATAGTACAGAATACAAATACAACTTACTAATACAACTGTCGTGTACAATACGATAAAATATAAACTGTGAGTTTGAATACAAATATTATCTTCTAGAGAGTATTCATACTCAAAAAGAGTCCTCATTACATTTATTAACACACTATTACATAGAATAGTGAGGACTACCAACTAATACTATCATTTGAACCATCACTCCGTTCCCCGACTTGCCCCAGCTACGTTCTCATTTCCTGAAGAGAACAGTGAAAGAAAGGGTGAGCTCAACTAGCCCAGTAAGAAATATTATGACTAAGATAATGCAGAATAAATTATCATTAGCCTTCAACAATGTTAAACTGATAAAATATAATAGACATCAAGTTTAACTGCAGTGGAACAAGCAATCCATTAAAAGAGTCAAGTAGAAAATAAACTCTACTATCTTTTATGATTTTAAAGGTTTTTCAACACTGTTATCGCTGTGACTCAGCTTAATAAAATAATCCACATCATCGAATCACCCCTGCACTACGGCCAAGGATATTCGTGTATTCATTAATGGTCATGATCATGCCAACAACTGTCCATCAATGCACTACGGGCCAATGAGGACTTTTACCACATCATTTGTAACATTACGGTCATGATTATACCGAATAATCCCTGGTCATAATCATACCAAGTCCATCTATGCACTACAGGCCACAGATGACTTTCAACATTTTATGAACATGAGGATGATGACAATGATATAAGAATTCAATAAAACAAGTTCAAGAATTAGTTTATCCAGGAATTAATAACGTCCAAATTGTCAACATGATACTGCTTTGTGGAGTAAAATTCAAGAATGCTTAGAAGAATATTTTCATGAAAAGATACTGGATGAAACGCAATTATCAAGGATATTCCACAAATTTTATGGAGTATAGAAGTCAAAACTTAACCAACTGAGTACAATAAAGAATGGAATAACAAAAGAAATCACCATGCATGCGATAGACCGCACAAACAGGTTATTCCAACAGAATAATAAATAATGGAACCAGGTCCGGCGTAAACGCACAGACAGGATATTCCGACAGAATAATAAATAATGGAACCAGGTCCGGCGTAAATGCACAGACAGGATATTCCGACAGAATAATAAATAATGGAACCAGGTCCGGTGTAAAACACACAGACAGGATGTTCCAACAGAATAATAACAAAACGGAATCAGGTCCGGTGTAAAACACACAGACAGGATGTTCCAACAGAATAATAATAAAAACAGAACCAGGTCCGGTGTAAAACACACAGACAGGATGTTCCAACAGAATAATAGAAGAATGTCACCAAGTATAGGGTAGACCGCGTATACAGGTTATTCCAACAGAATAATAAGAAATGGAATAACAACAGTTCTCTTCATGAATAAGAAAGAATAACACCCCTTACCGTTTTAAAGACGAGCTGAAATAAGGAAGTAGTTAAGTAACAGAATACTCTTCTTCTCTCTCTCTATGGTTTCTCTCTATAGTTTCTCTCTCTAGAGTTCAGTGAATTCGTAAGAAATAATGAAGGAATGAGCTGCTATTTATAGAAAAATAGAATGCATAGTAACTAATCCATGAACGGTCCAGATTGATTACTTTAATCTGACGGTCCATATTTAAAGAAAAATTTTTTAAATAAAATATAATATATTCTATTTATAGAATAACTTTAATAAAGTATTCTGTTTTATATAAAAAGATGTTTCTGTTTTATTACGTTAATAATACGAATAAAACAAAACGTCATTATCGCTAAATAATTCATATTACTAACTGACCATAATTGAATCAAACTGAGTGACTTCTCACATAAGCATTAATAATCAATACCGTGTGCTACTATGCAACCACACGTATTACTGTACTTTTACTACCGAGTACTTCAACAGTAACAATGGTAAAATTTCCGCCGTTATTTTTAATAAAATATTTTTGTCGTTTTCTCAATCCGACAATAATTTCGTTGTGGGGTCCACCAATAATTGTGTCGTTGTACGAATATTCTCTGCTAAAATGAATATTCCCCGACCAATCGAATATTATATAACAACTTGCGTACTTTGCAAAATTTATAAATATTACCCACATTATATCAAATTAACTCCATAATATTCAAAAATGATATTTATAGAAAATTCATCTTTATTTATAAAAGTTGGGGTCTTACAGGTCATCTTTGCACTACAGGCCAAAGATATTCAACAACAGATCATCTTTGCATTACAGGCCAAAGATATTCAACAATAGGTCATCTTTGCACTACATGCCAAATATATTCAATAGCAGATCATCTTTGCACTATAGGCCAAAGATATTCAACAACAGATCATCTTTACACTACAGGCCAAAGATATTAATATCTCAAAGAAATATATAATCATTTCAGAATTTATATAAACAATAATTATAACCATGTTGATCAATTCACCTTTGCACTTAAGTTAAAGATATTCAATTATAAATTCAATGGTCATGATTATACCAGTCAACAATTCATCTTTGCACTACTGGCCAAAGAGAATCCATAGTCACGATCATACCAATAATCTACGCATCTTTACACTCAAGTCAAAGAGAAATTTCATCACCAGTATTATAAAAATATTATATATGATAATAAAAACAATATGATCAAAACATGGATTTAATTTCAAGAGCAATATTCATAAATCAACGATAATTTGGTCAGAAAAAGAAACCAATTTTAGCGTGAATAGTACTCCATGAATAGTAACTCGTGAATAGTAACTCATAAATAGTAACTCATAAATAGTAACTCGTGAATAGTAACTCATGAATAGTACTCCGTATTCGTACATAGTACTGTATACGTAAATAATGTCATATACGTAAATAGTGCCATATACATGTATAGTGCCGTATACGTAAATAGTGTCGTATACGTGAATAGTAACCCCGACATGAAAAAGGTAGAAATTCCATAATAAAACCCATACCAATATTTCGGTATAATAATATTGAAAGAATAACATCATTATGAAGAAAATAGCATCCCTTACTATCTCTTACCTCAAAAGAATAGTACTTCTGGCTAGAATTTCGGATGTAATGCCGAAGAAAACTTGCACTGAATTGCAACTCTTAAAGTATCTAAATACTCACAAAATACGCTCGATAATATAGAGATAAAGAGAAAACTTATTTTTGGTGTGATTTTAAATTCTAACTAAGCATCCTATTTATAGGAAAATGCTAGAACGCCATAGGAGACTAAATAATAAAATAATATTATTATTTTATTTTTTTCAATCTTCTACGTCCACCCACCAACTGAGCAAGCCGAGCAAGCCAACTTGGAACAAAAAATTTCAGCCCGCATGTTTTGAAAAATAAAAGTGGGTCCCACCCAATTTTAATAAAAATATTTAATTTTTAAAATTTCAACAATTCATAATAAATAGCCATTTTATCAGAAAAATACAAAATTTATGTCCATTCTATATGAAATCGAATTCTCTACAACTTTACAGAAGAAAATTTTTCCAAATTCCCAACAGAAAATATCCGAATTCCATAAACGGATGATTTTTAACACCTCTTAAAATTCATAACAAATCATACGTTAATTTTTAACGGTTCAAAATTTGTGGACATATACTCAACTTATATATGTATAACATATCCAAAAATCACAACGATCCAACGGTCGGATTAAAATTATAATTCCCGCAATAGAGCTTTAAGAACACTGATTTGATTTTAGGACTATAAGTCCCTCGTACCAGTTTCACTAAAACAGTCACCATGAAAAATCCACAAAGAATATTTGGATGATTCAAATTTCTACGGTTATCTTACTTACAGGGCTTTCTTTTGATATATGGCTCATCTCCTAACTCATTATACACAACGAGTTATGGATTTTACAAAATCAAGTAATAAATTAATTTTTCTGAAAATCCCATATTTTGTTCTTCTTTTGATTTCTTGATTTCTCTCATTTGATTCATGCACCTTGAATTTAGTGTAAAAATATCACCATTATTATATAACCACATTATACATTTATAATGCAAGATAAAATATCATTTTTCAACAATTGACATTTTTCTAAGAATTCCTCCATTCTGATAAAACACTGATAAAATACCTCAGCATTAATTCCTTCATTTATATCTACACAAAATAAATATTTTTCTATCCATCATTTATATCCACATAAAATAAATATTTTCTTATCATATATATAAATCAATAATTAATTATTCACAAATAATATTACAGAATCACAATTATGACAACCAGTTCATTCCCAGGAAAGAGGGGGCTTTTCGATAAGGATTTCTCCTTACTGACGCGCAATTAGGTGACCAAACCTCTCCTTAGACAGAACTTCCTTAGACATTACCAATAATGCTATCTAACAATATTATTCAAATAATATGAATTATTGATATAATAATGGAGATACTGTGCATTGACAATTATTGAAATAACAATAATATAAAATATCAACGTAGCAATTATTGAATCAATAAAATAAAATATTAAACAGTAATTACTGTAACAATTATTGAGTAATGCTTTCTTACGTAATGATCAATAATTCAACAATACTATGCAATACTGTGCGCTACTGTGTACCCACGCGTATTACTGTATTTTAACCACTGGGTATTCCAACAGTGTTAACGGTAACAACTACGCCGTTATTTATAAAAACTCAAACTCGTCGTTTTCTTCATCCGACCATTTTTCGTTATGGGGCCCACAAATGATTGCGCTATCGTACGAATATTCTCCGACAACAAGTCGTTTTTTCGACAACAAGAATATTCTACGATCAAATGAATATATTCTCCGACAACAATGAATATTTTATAATCACTTGCTTATTTAAAATATTTATATATATCACCCTTAACTTTAACCTTTTATCAATTTAACTATTTACTGAATAGTAATTATAAGAAAAATTGAATACTTTTATTTCATAAAATTCGGGGTCTTACAACCCCACCCCCCACCCCCACCCCCACCCCCACCCCCACCTCCACCCAAAAAAAATAATATGTATACACCACCTAGCCCACCCATATTAAAAATTCTGTTTAACAGTTAAAACATCTTAAAAATGGTTAATATGGTTTTGAACCATAACCATTTGGTTCCAACCCACATAACCCATATTAAAAATGGTTAATATGATTTTTAGTTCTTAAATAGAACCATAACCATATTTTGAAAATCAAAATCAGTCCATAACCATATTTTGTCAGACCTACATAATATATGTCGTTTTAAATGATTTTATTTTTTCTAAATTATTTGACATTTTATATAATTTAGGAGAATTAACAACACTTTCTAAAATTATCTTTTATGAAAAAATATTACAGATGAGAGAGAGAATATGAGATAAATATATGGTAAATGGTATTATAAACAATTAATATTATATTTAATGCTATACAATCACTTCCTCAATTCTTGTGCGCAACTCTAAAATGTCATATATTATGGGACGGAGGGAGTATATCTTGTAACTTTATATGTCAATTTTTTTAAAAGTTATGTGAATAATTATAGTTTGTAATATTTTAATAATAATATTCGATATAGGAATTAATCTTATAATCCTATCTAATTGTATATACTGATATATGTTGCAATCCTATCTCTTTCGCGTGCGCGTGCCCGTGTACACACACACACACAAACATGCACACGCACACACACACACACAAACACACACACACACACACACACACACACACACACACACATATATATATATATATATATATATGCGCCAAAAAATGAAAGAGAGAGTAGTGTAATATATTTTGTAAAGATATGATTCAAATTTCAAGTTCAGAAAATTTTTTAGGTCAAATCTAAAGTTCGGATCGAATCAAATACATCCAAACAAGACCTTAAATAACTAGCACAATAGTATCTTCTTGTGTCATCTTTACTCACCACAGGCTCACTAGAAAGGTAAGATAATATTGTTAGTAATTTAATTCCTTATATATAGACAAATTTTTTTCACATATTTCATTGTGTAACCGAGTGTTTCAAACTCTTTCACTTAAATTTTTGACATTCTCGCCAGAATCGATCAAGCCCACATATCACACATATGACCCGCAGATAGGCCTGTTCATCTGGTATTTACCGAACTGGACCTATTACCGAATATTGTAAGAATTGTGTACCGAAATCGGTACCGATTGAACAGATATACCGAATCGGTAAGTTGGTTCAATGTCGGTTCGGTACCGATTTTTATCAAAAAAATACGAAAAATAAGCAATCACCTAATAAATTAGTTTCCTAAAACTAAAACTGAAAAATATGCCCACAAAAATAATGTAATCTCCATACATAATTTATTAGATTAAATAATAAATTATTCTCATAACTTAAAATAATCCAAAATAATAATAAATTAATATAAATTATCCTTTTTCATCCATCATTTTGCACTGTAAAACCATATTACAAAGCAACAAACAAGCAATAAGTTACTGTTATGTATGCGTGATTATAAATTAGTCAAAGATACAAAGTTTATAGACTTCATGTGAAATATATATATACTAGTAACAGTCCCGTGACTCCGACACTTTAAACGGTAGGATTTATTCTAAACTTTAGACGGCCCAACCAATTTATTAGGACGAGCAGAAAATTCAAAATTATTTGTATTTTGTTATATATATATATATATATAAATATATATATATGGGAAATCATCCGTGACAAACGTTTGCTACGGACACTGTTCAGCAAACAAGCTCACATCCGTTGATCTAGACATTTAATAGCTTAGATTGGTTAAAAAATTCACCTGCCGCTACAGCTTGTAGCGGCAGTCCCTTTTTCTTTTTGTCCTTAGGCTTATTACATTACTGCCCCTACCATTTAATACATGCCTGCCGCTACAGGCTGTAGCGGCAGTGTAGGTCTCAGCCATATGGCTATAATGTAAAGATGAGTTTATTTTTAAGTATATATAATGTAAAAATAAAAGATAATGTAAAGATACATAATGTAAAAATAAAAGATAATGATAAGATAAGTCAGAATAAAAGATAAATTTATTTTTATAAATACATAATGTAAAAATAAGATAAGTTTGAATAAAAGATAAATTTATCTTTTATAATAAAATAAATTTATTTTATTATGAAAGATAAATTTATTTTTATAAATACATAATGTAAAAATAAGACAAGTTTGAATAAAAAATAAATTTATTTTATTATAAAAGATAAATTTATTTTTTATTCAAATTTATCTTATTTTTACATTATGTATTTATAAAAATAAATTTATCTTTTATTAAGACTTATCTTATCATTATCTTTTATTTTTACATTATGTATCTTTACATTATCTTTTATTTTTACATTATGTATACATAAAAATAAACTCATCTTTACATTATAGCCATATGGCTGAGACCCACACTGCCGCTACAGCCTGTAGCGGCAAGCATGTATTAAATGGTAGGGGCAGTAATGTAATAAGCCTAAAGATAAAAAGGAAAAGGGACTGCCGCTACAAGCTGTAGCGGCAGGTTGAATTTTTGACCAATCTAAGTCATTAAATGTCTAGATCAACGGATGTGAGCTTGTTTGATGAACACTGTCCGTAGCAAACGTTTGTCACAGATGATTTTCCTATATATATATATATATATATATATATATATATATATATATATATATATGCATACACACACACACGTTATTAAACAAAGAGAATTACCTTTCCTGATTTATATAAAAATAAAATAATAAAGTTATTTCTCAATTAAGAATGGAGCTAGGTAGTATGCTACATTCGTTCCATAATGTCGACGTGCAAAACAAGCACGTTTACTATGCAAATTACAGTAAAAAAAATAGCAAAAATGTATCACTTCATTTGAATAATTAAATATGAAAAGGAATTAAAAACAAAATTTAATCTAGTGATCACATGGGTAATAGGATTAATTCTTACAACGACAACTCAATTTTCTTGAGCCAAGCAACAGAAAAAAAAACTTGTCACAAATTCATTGCATCTTTGAAAAGAGAGAGACGGACATTTTCAAATTATCACTAATTAATCAATTATGAAAATTTATATAAATTATTAACGCCAAGTTTTGTCGGTGCGTCCAATCACCAAATTTACGCGCTGAATCCTGCACAGTAACAGATCACACACAAAGCTTGACGACTTGTGAAGCCGGGTGATAGCTCCGGTGTGAGAATGAGTACATGCCGTTACAAGGTTTAACAATTGAGGCTTTAGTGTTTAGTGCTCAAAGATGTATTACCTCTTAATTAAAAATCAAGCCTTATATTTATAGCCATTCTCACTTCCTTAAAATCCCCCTCTGAGTCGGATTAGTACTCCTAAATATGTTAATTACCTATATTTGGGTCCAACACAATCTCTTTAAAAGGTGTAAGTTGAATTCAATTCAAATACTACCTTTGGAGTTACCTTATTCGAATATGGTTAGGACTAGAGTCCTTAATCATGTAAACCCCTTATAACTCTGGACTCTGTGCATGGGCTGTCCCACTGCACATGCCCAATCCAACCGAACTCCTATACATCAGTCTGGGCTCCGCCCCTAAGGACTGTTTATTGTGTTCTATCGTGAGGATTGTCTATTGTGGTTTGGACTTAATTGTTTAATTGATTGGCCATCAATTACCTTGATAATCTATATAAACTCGAGATATGAAGTATAGGTTTAGATCTGATCATGATAGCATGTGTTTGTAATTTCTGCATAAATGGAATTCATGATTCGTGTTTAGGATAGAGATATGCTTTTACACCATATGTAATTTTATAGAGAACTTGTGCTTTAAATCCTTTTTAATTGTAATTCACATAGAGATATAGTGGATTAGTTAATTATGGTGTCTTGCTTAATTCTATCATCTGTGGATTTAAGTGAGTATGTGTATTATGCATCAAGAGGTGATTTTATCTGCTTTAGTGTTCTTGATTAACAATTCAGGATAGAGAATAATTGATGAGAAATGTGTTAACTTAAATGAAACAATAAGTGAAATTGTGATTTTAAATCTCCGTAATCTTAATTTAACTAGTGGAATTTAATAGTAGTTTAATTATATAATTTGAAATTCAATCATTTAAATAAGATTGAGTTGATTACGTGTTAGTACTTGGTAATTTTTATTAAACAATTCCTCGTGAGAACGATACTATATTTACACTTTATTACTTGTTGACCACGTATACTTGCGTGTTGTGCGTAATTAGATTTTACCTAACAAGTTTTTGGCACTATTGTTGGGGAATTAATTTAATAATTATTTACCAAAATTAATTTCAATCAAATTAGTCTTAATTTAAACATTTTTATTTTTAATTCTCTTCCTATATTTCTCTCTTTTTAGGTACCATGGATGACTTTGCGTATCAATGGCCATACACGAACATGACTCAACCAAGGGAAACATGAATTGATGGACTTAATATATTTTCTATAGAGTCGGTACAAATTGAGGCAAATTCGAAGACGTTGGAGGTTATCGCAGCCCAACAGAGTCGAAGGATGACAAACATGACTCAACCAAGGAAAACAGGGATTGATGGACCTAATGCATTTTTCGCAATATCAGCACAGATTGAAGAACTTTCGAGGACGTTGGACGTTATTGCAGCCCAAAGGAGTCGAAGGATGGCAGTTACGTGTGACTATTATGCTGGCAACCATCAAAGTCATCAATACACCGTCAGTTTTGAACCGATACAATATAGTGGTGATTACCTCAACAACTATGTTGATCTTAATTATCACCAAGATTGGGGGTATCACCCAGATTCTTCATGGAGTTACAATTATGATGACCAACATTACGCTCTAAATCCATCATAAACACCAGAATTTTCATGTCCACCTCCAATGCCACAAGAAGAAGATAATTTAAGGCCGGAGGAAGCTTTGTCCGAGATTAGAGCGACAAATGAGGAGTGGCAAATTAATCAAGAGAGGTCAAATCGAAATCTAAGGAGGGAAATTCAAAATCTTGAGAATCAAATGGAGCAAATGACCAGAGCCTTAAATAACCACCCTCCAAACACTAGGCTTTATGACATGGATGACGAAACTGACGGAGAACCTGAACCGAATCTGCGACTGGATGAGCTATAAGATATCGAATGTGTGGAGACAATTGGGGATAATGAAATAGAGGTCGACAAAGATCTAAATAGGTCACCACCAAAGATCAAAAAGTCAGCCAGATTTGCAAAATCATGCCCACTTGGTAGTCATGTCGTCGGCGAAGCTCTTGATGATATAAGAGCGAGTACAATTTTGAATCCATGGTGGGACGAGAAAGAGAAGATAGACGAAGAATCCATGGTGTGTGACAAGCTTCCATTCCCCAAAGTGATCACATACACAATAGAGAAAACACCTAGCTGTGGGACGTTGTTGATTGAGATCATACCAAATCAGAGCATGCTATGTGACTTTGATGCATTGGTCATCGCCTATGGGAACCTCCAAAAGGATAATTTGTTTCTGATGGATGGAGGGTTCCTCAATTATCAAAGAGGAATTGGATAGCGTTGACCAGACAAAGTCTGGCTGAAGGACTATAAATCAAGCGCTTATTGGGAGGCAACCGAAGTTTAATTTTTAGTTTTTTTAGGTTTCATAGTATTTAATAAATTTTTATGTCTTAGGATCTAACAAGCTTGCTTCTATCATATTCATAAGTTAGTCAAGTCCAACTCAAGTGTGGTGCCCGATTTATTCCAATGTATCTGGCCTATTCTTCAGACTTAGCAGACAAGGAGGAAAATGTTGTATTTTCAGGAAAGTCCTCTATTTTAATTTTTCCTATTTCAGCCATTGAGGACAATGTCTAGTTTAAGTTTGGGGGGCATTTTAGTGTCGTATTGCATATAGTTAGTTATTTACATTTGTTATTTACATTGCAGTTCATATAGTCACATTTAGTTTTTGTATTCAGTTTCTTGAAAAAAAGAATAATAAAAAATTAAAAAAATTTAAAAATAGTAGTTAGTTTACTATGTTTATATAACATTTAGTACATCTTGCATGAGTCTAGCTATTTGATATTTACAGTTTATTTTGGCCAATGATGAAATTGAAATTAGGTAGACAAGTATAGTACTGACTATTAGAGCTTTGATGTGATTTCTTGTTATGAATTGAGTTTTTTTTGTTTGAAACTGGTATAATAAGGATAACACAGTAAAAACAACTTATTGATTGATTGAGTTTAAATTGATACATAATGAGACTCTAAAGGATACTGCTAGTTTGAATGAAAGAATGACAAGAATAAGTAGTGATGACTAAAGTTAGACAAGAACCTAAGTTTGGGGAATATTTGGGGTATGTAAGAAAAAAAATTATGAATAAACACCGTGGCGTGTTTGTCTAGTTTTGTGACCTTTGTTACTTGAGTAAGTAAGCCCGAGGGGATTGTCTTTACACCTAGCGCCCTAAGGTCTTAATGGTCTGGGAGTCGTTGGTCGAAAGCTCGTTAAGGTAGCATTGAAAAGCCTAAGGGAATAAGACATTGCATAGCTATGTGTATATAAACCAAAAGAAAAAAAATGAATAAAACGAGAAATAAGAGCAAAAAGTTCCCGTAGATGAAAAATGAAGCATAAGTATCCTATGTTGACCCTCGATATTGGTAATTATTTAATTTTAGTTGGATCTAGCTTATTTTTGGATTTCTTGAGTTTACACTGTATGATGCCTTCGAAGAGACTTATTATGTGTTAAATTTGATTTTATATCAGTTAACATTGTTGTGGAGCACACACGCACTATATTAGTGATAATAGTCTAAGATTTGATGATTGATTGGGAAGTTAATGATTTGTTTTGATATGATGTATTATCATGTTTACTTGATTTCTTTAAGGCCGATTGAATAGACTTGTTTCTGTCATTACTGCTGGATTTGTAGGCATGTAGATTAGTTGTATTGCATAACATTGTTGTTTTGTGTTTTTTGCTTGAGGACAAGCAATTGTTTAAGTTTGGAGGTATTTGATAAGTAGGTTTTATACCTACTTATCTGGTATCTATTACTTGAATTAGTTGCTTAAACCTATGTTTTGTAGTTACTTTGCATGTATTGTGTGTTTATTTCATATATTTTATGTTATTTTGTAGGCTATGACACGACATTGGCATGAAAAAGCAAGAAAAAGTAATTTGGACATCTTTTGGACTAAAATACGCAAGCAAATGCAAGAAGGGAAGATTGCAGGGCTTTTAACACCAAGTTGGATGCATGTTCTTGGCTTGAAACTTGGATTTTATTACAGATCTACTTCTTAGCTTTCCGGAACATCTTGAATCATCACAATTGGAGCTCGGATGCAAGAGTTTTGGCCTTTTTATCAACAAAGATCAAAGCTCAAAGTTGTCCCGTTTGCAATTTACATATCATCTACTTCAAGCCCGATTTCGATCTTGATCCGACTAGAATCTGTCAATTCTCAAAAAATGAAAGTTGTTGATCTCGTCGATATCTTCGATTTGATAGGTGGTAGGGCCCATAACTCCTAGCGGATCAAAAGTTATGCCTGTTTTACTAAAGGACATCGCAGCAGAAAACAAAGCGGCGCAGGGCGCGCCATAAATGAACTACGAACGGCGCGGGGCGCGCCGGGCCAGCAGATTCTCTACTACAGTAGTGCGACGCGCACCCAAAATGGCCTAGAAATAGCACTGGGCGCGCCGGTCGGCTGGGGGAGAGTTAATTTAGGTGTTATGTTGTCCAATTTGAGCTAGAATAGGATTCTTAATTGTCTAACTTGCTAGGGTGTCCATTAGAACTATAATACTTGATTTTAACTTGGATTGGGATGCTAGTTTTGAAGGATTCCATTAGATTAGATTAGAGTAGATTAAGAGCAAAACCCTAGTTCTTATGAGATTTGGAGATTGAAGCAACTTGGAGACCATTGAAGATCAAGAGCAGAAGCTTGAGAAAGATGGAGATTTGCTGACAACAGATTTATTCTTTAGTCTACTCTTATTTTTTGTCTTTTAATGTGTATTCAAGTGTGGATTCTTAGTTTTAATTCAATGAACTAATTCTTTGTTTGAGATTACAATAGATCTTATTGTGTAGTTTATTTTAATATGCTTCGCTATTAATTATTATGTTCTATCGTGAGGATTGTCTATTGTGGTTTGGACTTAATTGTTTAATTGATTGGCCATCAATTACCGTGATAATCTATATGAACTCGAGATATGAAGTATAGGTTTAGATCTGATCATGATAGTATGTGTTTTTGATTTCTGCATAGATGGAATTTATGATTCGTGTTTAGGATAGAGATATGCCTTTACGCCATATGTAATTTTATAGAGAACTTGTGCTTTAAATCCTTTTTAATTATAATTCACATAGAGATATAGTGGATTAGTTAATTAGGGTGTCTTGCTTAATTCTATCATATGTGGATTTAAGTGAGTATGGGTATTATGCATCGAGAGGTGGTGTTATCTGCTTTAGTGTTCTTGATTAACAATTCAGGATAGAGAATAATTGATGAGAAGGGTGTTAACTTAAATAAAGCAATAAGTGAAGTTATGATTTTAAATCTCCGTAATCTTAATTTAACTAGTGGAATTTAATAGTAGTTTAATTATATAATTTGAAATTCATTCGTTTAAATAAGATTGAGTTGGTTATGGGTTAGTACTTGGTGATTTTTATTAAATAATTCCTCGTGAGAACGATACTCTACTTACACTTTATTACTTGTTGACCATGTATACTTGCGTGTTGTGTGTAATTAGATATTACCCAATAGACTCGGATACCCGACCCCAAACTCCATCAATCAAAACAAGACTCCGGCCCAGAGGGCTCGGATGTCCGAACTCGAACACCTTCAACATTGTGCATGGCTTCGGCCCAATCGGCCCAATATCCTCGACCCCACCCCAGCTCGGATGTCCGAACTCGAACACCTTCAACTATGACGCCCCCAAAATAGGTCCAATCCATCCAACCTATTCTGAGTCGCCAAATACATAGTACAGAAATAAATACAAACTTAATTATACAACTGTCGTGTAACATACTACAATACATAAACTGAGCGTTCTAATAGGAATATTATCATCTAGACAATATCCATTCTCAAGGAGTCCTCATTACAATTATTGTCACACTATTTAACAGAATAGTGAGGACTACTAATACTATCTTCTGGACCATAACTCATTTCCCCGACTCGTCCCAGCTATATTCTCATTTCCTGAAGAGAACATTGAAAGAAAGGGTGAGCTCAACTAGCCCAGTAAGAAATATTATGACTAAGATAATGCAAAATAAATTATCAATAGTCTTCAACAATGTTAAACTGATAAAATACAATAGATATCAAGTTTAACTGCAGCGGAATAAGCAATCCTTAGAAGAGTCAAGTAGAGAATAAAATCTACTATCTTCTATGATTTAAAAATGTTTTCATCAATTTTTATCGCTGAGACTCAGCTTAATAAATAAACCACATCTTCTAATCATCCCTGTACTACGAACCAAAGATATTCATTAAATCATCCACGGTCATGACTATACTGAATAATCCCTGGTCATAATTATACCAAAAACTGTCCATCAATGCATTACGGGCCACTGATGACTTTTACCACATCACAGTTCATGATTATACCGAATGATCCCTGGTCATAATCATACTAAGTCCATCTATGCACGTAAGCCAAAGATGACTTTCAACATAATATAAACATGAGGATGATGACAATGTTATAGGAATTCAATTAAACAAGTTCAAGAATTAATTTATCCAGGAACTAATAATATCCAAATTGTCAACATGATACTTCTTTGTAAAGTAAAAGTCAAGAATGCTCAAAAGAATATTTCCATAAAAAGATACTGGATGAAGCGCAAATATCAAGGATATTCCACTAATTTCATGGAGTATAGAAGTCAAAACTTTAACCAACTGAGTATAATAAGGAATGGAATAACAAAAGAAATCACCAGGCATGCGATAGACCGCATAGGCAGGTTATTCCAACAGAATAATAAATAACGGAACCAGGTCCGGCGTAAACCGCACAGACAGGATATTCCAACAGAATAGTAAAGACGGAACCAGGTCCAGCGTAGAACGCACAGACAGGATATTCCAACAGAATAGTAAAGACGGAACCAGGTCCAGCGTAGAACGCACAGACAGGATATTCCAACAGAATAGTAAAGACGGAACCAGGTCCGGCGTAGAACGCACAGACAGGATGTTCCAACAAAATAATAAATAATGGAACCAGGTCCGGCGTAGAACGCACAGACAGGATGTTCCAGCAGAATAATAAGGAATGGAATAATAGAAGAATTTCACCAAGTATGCGGTACTTCGCATAAACAGGTTATTCCAACATAATAACAAAGAATGGAACAACAGAAGTTCTCTTCATGAAGATGAAAGAAAGAAATAATATTCCCTACTTTTGAAAGAAACTGGATATGAGGGAGCAGACTTCTCTTCTTCTATAGATTTTCTCTCTATAGCTTCTCTCTATAATAATGGCTCTAAAGCTTTAGTGAATTGGTGAGAAATGAAGGAAGGATGAGCTTCTATTTATAGGAAAACATAGTTTCGATAATTGCACGTTTTGGGGCTCGAAAATTACAGTATAATACCTTCCTCTTTTTCTTCATTTTTTATTTAGTCCTGCAAGTATTATCAATCTTGCACCAACTCCCCTAATAGTAAATCATGTGAATCAATAGTATCCGTGAATAGTAACTCGTGAATAGTAACTCGTGAATAGTAACTCGTGAATAGTAAATCATGAATAGTAACTCGTGAATAGTACTCCGATACGAAAAGTGCTCCGAATACCCGAGTGAGCAATACTAGAGTGAATAGTAATTTGGGTGAATAGTAACCCGTGAATAGTAACTCATGAATAGTAACTCGTGAATAGTACTCCGACACAAAAAGTGTCCCGAATACCCGATTGAACAATACTGAGTGACTTCTCACATAAGCATCAATAATCAATACCGTGTGCTACTATACAACCACGCGTATTACTGTACTTTTAACACCGGGTGTTTCAACAGTATCAACGGTAAAACTTCCGCCGTTATTTTTATAAAGTATTTCTGTCGTTTTCTAACTACGACAGTTCTTCTGTTGTGGGTCCACCAATGATTGTGTCGTCGTACGAATATTTTCTGACAAAAAGAATATTCCCCGACCAATCGAATATTATATAACAACTTGCATACTTTGCAAAATTTTCAAATACTACCCCCAACTATAATATTATCTCAAATCCACACCTTAATATTCAAAAAAATATTTTGAAAAATTTAAATCTTTATTTAAAAAAATCTGAGGTCTCACACCGACCCTTTAATTCATCCAACCTCCTCTTGATACCGTTAAGTAGAGTTCGATTAGTAACTTCCATTTGACCATTTGACTGAGGGTGAGCAATTGAAGTCTTTCTGTGCTGAATCCCCAACTCTTTTAAAAAGGCTTCGAATTTTGCTCTCACGAATTGCCTGCCATTGTCTGAGACCAAAGCCATCGGGATACCGAAGCGATAGACAACCCCTTCTTTAAAAAATTTTAGACATTCCTGTTCGGTGATCTTTTGTAGGGGTTTGGCTTCGACTCACTTTGTCATGTAGTTTGATAGCTACGATCACAAAACTTGCTTGTCCCTTGGCCTTCGGTAGAGGCCCCTAGATGTCGATTCCCCACATAGCAAATGGAATTAGGGTGTAAGACCCCGAATTTTATGAAATAAAAGTATTCAATTTTTCTTATAATTACTATTCAGTAAATGGTTAAATTGATAAAAGTTTAAAGTTATGAATGAAATATGATTTTTTTTCAAAATAAGCAAGTGGTTATAAAATAATCATTGTTGTCGGGGAATATTCGTTTGGTCGTGGAATATTCTTTCTGTCGGGGAATATTCATACGACGGCGCAGCCATTTGTGGGCCCCATAACAGAATAACTGTCGGATGAAGATAACGACAAAAATTGAGTTTTTATAATTAACGGCGTAGTTGTTACCGTTAACACTGTTGAAATACCCGGTGGTTAAAATACAGTAATACGCGTTATTACACAGTAGCACACGGTATTGCACAGTATTTTTGAAATTATTGATTCGTACGTGAGAAGGCACTACTCAATAATTGTTACAGTAATTACTGTTCAATATTTTATTTTATTGATTCAATAATTACTACGTTGAAATTTTATATTATTGTTGTTCAATAATTGTCACTGCACAGTATTTCCCATTATCAGATCAATAATTCATATTATTTGAATAATATTATTAGATAACATTATTGGCAATGTCTAGAAAGTTCTGTCTAAGGAGAGGTTTGGTCACCTAATTGCGCGCCAGTAAGGAGAAATTCTTATTGGAAAGCCCCCTCTTTCCTGGGAACGGCCTGGTTGTCATAAATATGATTCTGTAATATTATTTGTGAATAATTAATTATTGATTCATATGATAAGGAAATATTTATTTTATGTGGATATAAATGAGGGATATATTTTTGTGGTTAAAAATGAAGGAGTTAATGTTGAGGTGTTTTATCTGTATTTTTGTCAGAACGGAGGTATTGAAAATCAAATTAGGATTTTTAAGATATTTTGCGAGGATTATAATTTTTAATCCGACCGTTGGATCGTAGTAATTTTTGGACATGTTATACATATATAAGTTGAGTATATGTCCACAAATTTTGAACCGTTAAAAATAAATGTATGATTTGTTATGAATTTTACAAGATGACTGGTTCAGAAATTGTTGAATTTTTGGAGTTTATCATTTTGGTGAAAAATTCTAGAATTGGTGGGCCCCACTTGTGGTTGGTGAAGAAATGTGTTGAATTATATTTCAAATGTGGTGGGTGGGAATAGTAGCAGGTAAAGCCATCAGGTTGCAGGTCAAACCTACCAAAATTTTCTTATAAATAGAGGGCTAAGTTAGAATTGAAAATCACACCAAAAACATAAGCTTTCTCTCTTTCTCTCTCTATATTATGAAGCATATTTTGTGAGTTTTTAGATACTTGGTGAGTTGCTATTCATCAGTGCAAGTTTCCTTCAGCATCATATTCGATATCCAGTCAGAAGTACTGCTCTTTTGAGGTAAGAGATATTAAGGGATTTTAAGGGTTGTTATGATTTTCAGTTTCGTAATTTTTCTGATCTTCAAAAATTCTGGAAAAATTTGAAATGATATTTTGATGAGTTTTCTTGATTGTGTCCAAAAATGGTGATTTTTGGATGTATAGATTGAGAGTTATGAATTTTATGAGAAAAGACTATTTTAGAAGTAACAGCTTATAATTCCTTATGGTTAACTCCAAAATTGATAAAATTTTTATTGGGAGTACATGTATATGATAGAAGTATACTCTGTAAATTTCAGAATTTTTAGACAAAAGTACAATTTTTGATAAATGTCTAAATATTCGGCTATTTTGGCCATATGAAAAATAGTAAATGACTTTTAAAAATTTTGAGAAAAATATATGTTCACTATGGGACTATATTATGCTAAATCCCAGAAAAGAAATATTTTTGGAACTGATTTGGTATTTTTCATGAAAATGGTCTAGTTATGAGTAAATAAATTAAATATGTTTTGTGAAGAAAGAAAATTGGAAAATGGGATTTTATGGCTTGAGAATCCTATATGAGGTATATGCAGATTTTTGATGAGGGTTTTGGTTATTGATGATAAAATTGTAAGAGTTGGCATTTTATGATGATTAAATGCATTAATTAGTAAAGTGTAAACAATTAAAATAAATTGTTTATAAATTTAAGTAATGTTATTCTTTCAATATCATTATACCGAAATATTGGTATGAATTTTATTGTAGAATTTCTATCTTTTGTGTCGGGGTTACTATTCATGAGTTACGAATATTACTCTTGAGATTAAAACTATATGTTGATCATATTATTTTTATCATCATATATAACATTTTTATAACCCTGATGTTGAAATTCTCTTTCACTGGAGTGTAAAGATGGGTAGATTATTGGTATGATCATGACTAGGGTTCTCTTTGGCCTGTAGTGCAAAGTTGAATTGTGACTGGTATGATCATGACCATTGAATTTATAATTGAATATCTTAAGCTTAAGTGCAAAGGTGAATTGATCAACATGGTTATAATTATTGTTTATATAAATTCTGAAATGATTATATATTTCTTTGAGATATGAATATATTTGGCTTGTAGTGCAAATATGAATTGTTGATGAATATCTTTGGCATGTAGTGCAAAGATGGTCTGTTGATGAATATCTTTGGCCTGTAGTGCAAAGATGAACTGTTGTTGAATATCTTTGGCCCGTAGTGCAAAGATGGTTTGTTGATGAATATCTTTGGCCCGTAGTGCAAAGATGGTTTGTTGATGAATATCTTTGGCCCGTAGTGCAAAGATGGATTTGTTAGTATGATTATAAACAGGAATTGTGATTTGGTATAACCATGATCTTTGATGTTTCAGGTAAAGACAGGTGATGAAAATATTCTTCGTTCTGGGTGCGAAGAAAAATTTATAGTCACAATTATGATTATGAGTTATTCATATGATTGTGGAAAGGAACTGTTGAGTGATGTTACATGGATAAAATATTGTTGGTGGATTTTTAACATGGAGAAGATAATAGACTTTATAGTCTATTTGACTCTTCTAATGGATTGCTCGTTCCGCTGCAACTATGGTTGAAATTTTTATCATTTACCATATGTTCTAAATCTCTGATTTATTATTGATGAAGGCTATTGATAATTTAATTATCTTTAGTCATGATATTCTTTACTGAGCTAGTTGTGCTCACCCTTTTGCTTCACAATTCCTTTCAGGTAATAAGAGTGTAGCTGGGTCGAGCGGGGGTAACAAGGAAATAGAACGGTGGTCATCATTTAGTAGTTATATTTGGTGAAGAAAATAGGGTGAGGCGAACCCAACGTTGGAAGGGTGTTTTGTCACTATCATACAAGATGTCTAATGACATAAAACCTCGTGTCATCATAGGACAGGGTTGTGCTCATCCACTTGCTGAGTATATCTATGGGCACTACCTATATAATCTTGGTGTTTGTTTGAAGTATAATTCTCAATTAGAGACAGTGGAGATAATGATAAGTCAAGAGAAGACTCACCATTGGGAAGAATATGATAGTAATCTTCTCATTTTTCTTTGGGGTCTATTGGGTCAACCAAGGATAATTCTGTGGCCATATGATATCTATCATAACCTAGACGCGTGGCCTCCCATGTACGAAGGTTTCCTTGAGCACTTCCCAAAGATTCTAATTTCTAAAACAGTTTTTGACTATACCTTTATGTAAGGTGTTATTGTGAGGTGATGTCCACGGTTGGAACATGAGTCACATTTGGTATATATTTGTATCCAAACTCACAGCATATGTGTTGTTGTATTTTGCACGACAATTGTTGTAATAAAGTTATAGTTGTTTTCTGTACCATGTATTTGACGACTCAGAATGGGTTGGGTGGAATGGACCTATTTTGGGGTTGTTACAGGTGGTATCAGAGCTATAAGTAAAGAGCCCCGAGCCTCTCGCTGGTGACTTCCTGTTGGTGGGGGATGCACCGAAGCCAGACTCTCCGTAGGGGACGCCGTTCTGCGGTGGCAAACTGATAGGTACCATTGTGAGGTGCTGTGGTTGAAGCACCATGAGAGTTACATTTGGTATCAGAGCTTAGGGATATGGTCTCTGGCGGAGATCGGGGAATATAACTAGGAGGGGAGAGATGAGTAAATCCTTCGCTAGTGTGTCCTACCTAAGCTTATTTGTTGGTCAGTCATAATATCGGGATATTATGTGATATGTTAATTTGTTAAATTAACCCTT
Source organism: Panax notoginseng (assembly GCA_016801055.1). NCBI lineage: Eukaryota > Viridiplantae > Streptophyta > Magnoliopsida > Apiales > Araliaceae > Panax > Panax notoginseng. The sequence goes on from CM029022.1 coordinate 50,071,909, forward strand.
GTTTTGAAGCTGTATTCTAGAATGATATATGAAATACAGGAGATGAGCAATGGAGAAATTATGATGACAGGGAAGATGGAATCTGAAATGAAAGGAATGTATTCTCAATTCTTTGAAATACCAGGTACGTAAATTTCGGGGACGAAATTTCATAAGGAGGGGAGATTGTAAGACCCCGAATTTTATGAAATAAAAGTATTCAATTTTTCTTATAATTACTATTCAGTAAATGGTTAAATTGATAAATATTTAAAGTTATGAATGAAATATGATTTTTTTTCAAAATAAGCAAGTGGTTATAAAATAATCATTGTTGTCGGGGAATATTCGTTTGGTCGTGGAATATTCTTTCTGTCGGGGAATATTCGTACGACGGCGCAGCCATTTGTGGGCCCCATAACAGAATAACTGTCGGATGAAGATAACGACAAAAATTGAGTTTTTATAATTAACGGCGTAGTTGTTACCGTTAACACTGTTGGAATACCCGGTGGTTAAAATACAGTAATACGCGTTATTACACAGTAGCACACGGTATTGCACAGTATTTTTAAAATTATTGATTTGTACGTGAGAAGGCACTACTCAATAATTGTTACAGTAATTACTGTTCAATATTTTATTTTATTGATTCAATAATTACTACGTTGAAATTTTATATTATTGTTGTTCAATAATTGTCACTGCACAGTATTTCCCATTATCAGATCAATAATTCATATTATTTGAATAATATTATTAGATAACATTATTGGCAATGTCTAGAAAGTTCTGTCTAAGGAGAGGTTTGGTCACCTAATTGCGCGCCAGTAAGGAGAAATTCTTATTGGAAAGCCCCCTCTTTCCAGGGAACGGCCTGGTTGTCATAAATATGATTTTGTAATATTATTTGTGAATAATTAATTATTGATTCATATGATAAGGAAATATTTATTTTATGTGGATATAAATGAGGGATATATTTTTGTGGTTAAAAATGAAGGAGTTAATGTTGAGGTATTTTATCTGTATTTTTGTCGGAATGGAGGTATTGAAAATCAAATTAGGGTTTTTGAGATATTTTGCGAGGGTTATAATTTTTAATCCGACCGTTGGATCGTGGTAATTTTTGGATATGTTATACATATATAAGTTGAGTATATGTCCACAAATTTTGAACCGTTAAAAATGAACGTATGATTTGTTATGAATTTTACAAGATGACTGGTTCAGAAATTGTTGAATTTTCGGAGTTTATCATTTTGGTAGAAAATTCTAGAATTGGTGGGCCCCACTTGTGATTGGTGAAGAAATGTGCTGAATTATATTTCAAATGTGGTGGGTGGGAATAGTAGCAGGTAAAGCCATCAGGTTGCAGGTCAAACCTACCAAAATTTTCCTATAAATAGAGGGCTAAGTTAGAATTGAAAATCACACCAAAAACATAAGCTTTCTCTCTTTCTCTCTCTATATTATGAAGCATATTTTGTGAGTTTTTAGATACTTGGTGAGTTGCTATTCATCAGTGCAAGTTTCCTTCAGCATCATATTCGATATCCAGTCAGAAGTACTGCTCTTTTGAGGTAAGGGATATTAAGGGATTTTAAGGGTTGTTATGATTTTCAGTTTCGTAATTTTTCTGATCTTCAAAAATTCTGGAAAAATTTGAAATGATATTTTGATGAGTTTTCTTGATTGTGTCCAAAAATGGTGATTTTTGGATGTATAGATTGAGAGTTATGAATTTTATGAGAAAAGACTATTTTAGAAGTAACAGCTTATAATTCCTTGTGGTTAACTCCAAAATTGATAAAATTTTTATTGGGAGTACATGTATATGATAGAAGTATACTCTGTAAATTTCAGAATTTTTAGACAAAAGTACAATTTTTGATAAATGTCTAAATATTCGGCTATTTTGGCCATATGAAAAATAGTAAATGACTTTTAAAAATTCTGAGAAAAATATATGTTCACTATGGGACTATATTATGCTAAATCCTAGAAAAGAAATATTTGTGGAACTGATTTGGTATTTTTCATGAAAATGGTCTAGTTATGAGTAAATAAATTAAATATGTTTTGTGAAGAAAGAAAATTGGAAAATGGGATTTTATGGCTTGAGAATCCTATATGAGGTATATGCAGATTTTTGATGAGGGTTTTGGTTATTGATGATGAAATTGTAAGAGTTGGCATTTTATGATGATTAAATGCATTAATTAGTAAAGTGTAAACAATTAAAATAAATTGTTTATAAATTTAAGTAATGTTATTCTTTCAATATCATTATACCGAAATATTGGTATGAATTTTATTGTAGAATTTCTATCTTTTGTGTCGGGGTTACTATTCATGAGTTACGAATATTACTCTTGAGATTAAAACTATATGTTGATCATATTATTTTTATCATCATATATAACATTTTTATAACCCTGATGTTGAAATTCTCTTTCACTGGAGTGTAAAGATGGGTAGATTATTGGTATGATCATGACTAGGGTTCTCTTTGGCCTGTAGTGCAAAGTTGAATTGTGACTGGTATGATCATGACCATTGAATTTATAATTGAATATCTTAAGCTTAAGTGCAAAGGTGAATTGATCAACATGGTTATAATTATTGTTTATATAAATTCTGAAATGATTATATATTTCTTTGAGATATGAATATATTTGGCCTGTAGTGCAAATATGAATTGTTGATGAATATCTTTGGCATGTAGTGCAAAGATGGCCTGTTGATGAATATCTTTGGCCTGTAGTGCAAAGATGAACTGTTGTTGAATATCTTTGGCCCGTAGTGCAAAGATGGTTTGTTGATGAATATCTTTGGCCCGTAGTGCAAAGATGGATTTGTTAGTATGATTATAAACAGGAATTGTGATTTGGTATAACCATGATCTTTGATGTTTCAGGTAAAGACAGGTGATGAAAATATTCTTCGTCCTGGGTGCGAAGAAAAATTTATAGTCACAATTATGATTATGAGTTATTCATATGATTGTGGAAAGGAACTGTTGAGTGATGTTACATGGATAAAATATTGTTGGTGGATTTTTAACATGGAGAAGATAATAGACTTTATAGTCTATTTGACTCTTCTAATGGATTGCTCGTTCCGCTGCAACTATGGTTGAAATTTTTATCATTTACCATATGTTCTAAATCTCTGATTTATTATTGATGAAGGCTATTGATAATTTAATTATCTTTAGTCATGATATTCTTTACTGAGCTAGTTGTGCTCACCCTTTTGCTTCACAATTCCTTTCAGGTAATAAGAGTGTAGCTGGGTCGAGCGGGGGTAACAAGGGAATAAAACGGTGGTCATCATTTAGTAGTTATATTTGGTGAAGAAAATAGGGTGAGGCGAACCCAACGTTGGAAGGGTGTTTTGTCACTATCATACAAGATGTCTAATGACATACAACCTCGTGTCATCATAGGACAGGGTTGTGCTCATCCACTTGCTGAGTATATCTATGGGCACTACCTATATAATCTTGGTGTTTGTTTGAAGTATAATTCTCAATTAGAGACAGTGGAGATAATGATAAGTCAAGAGAAGACTCACCATTGGGAAGAATATGATAGTAATCTTCTCATTTTTCTTTGGGGTCTATTGGGTCAACCAAGGATAATTCTGTGGCCATATGATATCTATCATAACCTAGACGCGTGGCCTCCCATGTACGAAAGTTTCCTTGAGCACTTCCCAAAGATTCTAATTTCTAAAACAGTTTTTGACTATACCTTTATGTAAGGTGTTATTGTGAGGTGATGTCCACGGTTGGAACATGAGTCACATTTGGTATATATTTGTATCCAAACTCACAGCATATGTGTTGTTGTATTTTGCACGACAATTGTTGTAATAAAGTTATAGTTGTTTTCTGTACCATGTATTTGACGACTCAGAATGGGTTGGGTGGAATGGACCTATTTTGGGGTTGTTACAGGTGGATAAGACCGAATATAGCTCTTCGGGAGGCTAATGAGGGATGACACTGTTCAGCTGACACTTGGGACATTTTTTGACAAAGTCTTTAGCTTCTTGATAGATGGTCGGCCAATAGTATCCCTGCCTCAAAATCTTGTGTGTCAGTGACTTCGCTCCCATGTGATCCCCACAAATGCCTTCGTGAACTTCTCGAAGTATGTAATCTGCTTCTGATGGTGACAAGCACTTGAGCAGTGGAGAACTAAAAGCCCTTCGGTATAGATCTCCGTTAATAAGAATAAAGTTTGAGCTCATGTGCTTGATCTTTCTTGCTAAGATGCGATCCGAAGGTAGAACCCCATAAGCCAGATAAGAGATATATGGTGTGAGCCAGCAGTCCAGCCAATCTAAAGCTGAGACATCCACCTTCGAGACGCTAGGATGTTCTAACACTTCTAGATATACCGAACCGTTGAAGGAACTTACTTCGGTGGTTGCCAATCGGGCCAAGGCATCTGCTACTGTATCGTCTGACCGATCGACTCCCTGACAACTGTGCGAAATGAAGTATGTAAGTTTGTCCTTTACCTCGGCTAGGTACCTTGTCATTCTTGCCCCCTGAGCCTCATATTCCCCAGATATCTATGTGACGACCAATTGGGAATCACTGTAGACGACTAATTTTTGCACCTCTAGGCTTCGGGCCAACCGAAGTCCAGCTAAGATGGCCTCATACTCTGCTTCGTTGTTTGTGGCTTTGAACTAAAATCGAATGGCTTGTTGGAATTTGAACCCTTCGGGACTTGTCAGTATAACCCCTGCACTGCTGACGTCCGAAGTTGATGATCCGTCTACATAAAGAGTCCATGAAGTTTGCATCTACTGTGTGTCCATGACCGAACCCACATCCGGTTCTGTGAAGGAACATTCCATAACAAAATCTGCCAATGCCAGTCCCTTGATTGCTGTTCGGGGATGGTACTCTAAAGCAAATTGCGTTAACTCCATCGCCCATGCAGCGAGCCGACCCAAAACTTCTGGCCTATGAAGTACTTTCTTCAACGGCTGATCCGTATACACCACCACCAGTCGACCCTAAAAATAGTGCTGAAGCTTTCTACTTGCGATGATTAAGGCGTAGGCAAATTTTTCTAGGTTTGGGTATCTCGTCTCTGCATCTCGGAGGACGTGGCTGACATAGTATACCGGGAACTGTCTTCCCCCTTGTCCCTTACCAGTGTTGCCCCCACCGCCATCGAGCTTACAGCTAAATATAAGTATAAGGGTTCCAAAGGGATTGGCTTCATCAGTAATGGTGTTGACAACAAATACCACTTGATCCCTTGGAACGCATCTTCACATTCCGAAGTCCATTGAAAACTTTTCTCATTCTTTGGCCCTTTCAGAGTATTAAAAAATGGTAGATATCTTTCTGCTGATTTTGATACAAATCTTCGAAGGGCAGCAATCCGGCCCGTCAACCTCTGAACATCCTTGTAAGACTTAGGAGATTTCATGTCTAAGACCGCCTTAATCTTCTCCGGGTTGGCTTCGATCCCCCTTTTGATGACCAGATATCCCAGAAACTTTCTAGATCCCAAACCGAAGGTACACTTGGTCAGGTTCAAACACAGGTTATGTTTCCTGACCGTTTCGAAGCAGCTATCCAAGTCCTCGAGATGGTCTCAGGCTGACATGCTTTTTACGATCATGTCGTCAACATAGACCTCCATGCTTCGTCCTAATTGCTTCGTGAACATGAAGTTCATCATTCGCTGATACGTCGCCCCGGCATTTAACAGCCCAAATGTCATCTTTCGATAAGTGTATATGGCCCGATGCGTGATGAAACTGGTCTTCGGGATGTCCTTCTTACTCATCAAGATCTGATGATATCTCGAAAAGGCATCCATAAAACTCAGCATGCCATATCCCGAAGTGGTGTCAATCAACTGGTCTATATTGGGCAGAGGGTGGAAATCTTTCGGGCATGCCTTGTTTAAGTCCGTATAATCGATACATAACCTTCACTTCCCATTCTGTTTCTGAACCAAAACAACATTAGCCAGCCACTCCATGTAATCGATCTCGAAGATAAATTCTGCCTCCAGAAGTTTGGTGATCTCCTCATCTATGATCCTCTGTCTCTCCGGGGTAAAAACTCTTCTTTTTTGTATAACTAGTTTTCTCTTCGGGTCCACATGTAATCTGTACAGGGCCACCGACTCACTTACCCCAGGCATGTCACTAGGTTCCTATGCAAAGATGTCGGCATATACTCGAAGCAGATCTATCAGCCCTGTTAGAAATGGTTCTGTCAATCCTGACCCGATCTTGATCATCTTTTCTGTATTTCCTGGGACCAAGTCCACATCTTCCGTCTCCTCGGCAGGCAGGGCAAGCGGTTCTGTACTACTCTTAGTGAATGATTCCATTTCAATAGCCATTGTCTGTTTCTGCTTACTGACCCCGACCCCTGAAGAAATTAAATTGTTCCAATAACACCTTCGGGCAATGTCTAGCTCACCTTTTACCTCCCCGATCCCGTTCGGTGTTGGAAATTTGATTTTGAAATGGGGTATGGAAGTCACCGCTTGCAGGGCTGCCAGGGTCGGTGTTCCCATAATCACATTGTATGCCGAATACACCTGGACCACGAAGAATCTGACCATTATCTCCACCTGTTGGGGTGCTATTCCGAACTTGACAGGCAACTCAATGGTGCCAGACACATATACCTGATCTCCACTGAACCCATACAAAGGTCCTTCTACACCCAATTCCATCTTCTTTCCTTCTAGGTCCATCCTTTGATAGGCGTGAGTGTACAGTATGTCGACCGAGGATCCGTTGTCTATCATCATTCGCTTCATGTCCACGGTCCTGACCTGAGCTGTTATCACCAACGCCCCGTCATGCGGTTCTATGAGGTCTGTAGGATAGTCTTCGTCAGAGAAAGAGATAGATGTTCCCGAATAGGCCCGATCCTTTCTAGGCGTAGAACCTGTAACCGACAACACTTCATCTAGGTGCCCACTTCTCTTCTTCCCTGTTACACGCCCTACAGAACCGCCTGAAATCACATCAATCACTCCTCGGGCTGGCTGGTCCTATTTTGGCTGTGTATCCCGATCCGGTCCTCGACTTTCCTCTCTCGGCGCCACAACATTATCCCGACCTGCTACATACTGAACTAACTGGCCGTTCTGGACATTCTTCTCTATCATGTCCATCAGGTCGTTACACATCTCTGTGGTATGTCCGGGACTCTGGTGATAATCACCAAACTTGTCCCGACCCCTCTTTCTGGGCTTCGTACATTTCAAGCAAGGCTTATAGAAAGATTTATTCCTTATCTCCTTCAGTATCTTCACCCGATCCATGTTGAGAAGGGTGTACACTTTGTTGACGTTTTGGCTTGGGAGGGGGGGTCGGCTACTTCCTGACCCCTCGCCATTGTAATTCTTCTTCCCAGGATTATCTGCCCTCTACTGGTTATTATCTGAATGCTGATAATTCTATTTGTCCCTATCTTTAGACTTCTCGTAAGACTGGGAGTGTGGTTTAAAGTTTCCCATAGACTCTTCTATCGCAATAAACCCTTTGGCCCGATAGAAGGCTTTGGTCAAATCTGCATGAGGGTTGATCAACAGGTCCTTCATCAATTTCTTCGACCTCCCTATTTCCAGGCCGGTTGTGAAAAATCCCAAGCTTTGAGGTGAATTTAATTCTGCTACCAAACCCATTGCCTCCCGAAACCTCTTCACATACTGACCGAGGCTTTCATCCAAACACTGTCTCACCTGCATGAGGGAAGTAGTGATTTTTCCCCTTCTTTTATTACTGCCGAATCTAGCATGAAACTTTTCCCGAATGTCATTCCACGAGCCGATTGACCCGGCTGCCAAAGTTCCCATCCATTCCCGGGCTTCTTTTTCAACGTTGTGGTTAACATATGGTATTTGGCAGCATCAGAATGTCCATAGTAAGTCATCAGCCGATCATATCCATCCAAATGATCATAAGGATCCCCCAACCCATCATACGTATCCATTGGGGGCATTTTCTTCTTCGGGTCGGCCGTGACTTGATTAATTTCTGGTGAGAAGGGTGATCTTGGACAGCTTGAAGCGTCCATTGGGCTTTTAGCCGCCAATAGCTTCTCTAACTCTGTGACCCTTCTAGCGAGGGGATCGGTCTCCTCTTTACGGGGGGACGACCTATGTCTGTCCTTCTCATATTCGAGCGACACGACCCTTCTCCCCTATCCCGATCTTCTCGAATATACAGATTTTCTGTCTACCGATCGACTCCTCCTTCGGCTCCTACCATCTCGAAAGCGACTCCTGGGTTTTCTCCTTTCCTTTCCAGCCTCCTCTCGGCGAGGCGTCCGGGATTGGCTCCGATGCCTACTTCTCCTCGAGGAGGCCTCCTGTTCTCCAGCCATTTTGGCCATCTGTGCTTCGAGCTACTCCTGTTGAAGCCGTAGTGCCATCATGGCATCTTTATTCTGCTCCATGTTCTTCTGCAGAATGAATTCACGTTGGTCTCGGCTGCCTTCTGCCCTATCTTTCCCTCCCCTTTCGTATGTCCGGGACTGATTTTCGTTGGCATGACTGACGGGTAAGGGCGTGTGCTGACTGGTAGAAAACAGCTGTCGCCGGAAAGATGGGATGGGTTCAGCCTGGCCTCCCTGAGTCTTAGAACTCAGACTATCTTTTACCGACCCCCTCACCTGGGTATTCTAGTGAGTTTTTGCTTTCTCCTGGATGGAAGCATTGTTACCTTCACTCGCCGTTGCCTCCTACTAGAAAAGATCCCTGTGATTGTAAAAAACACTACCCCTCCTCCTAGCGCCAATGTTAACGCCAAGTTTCGCCGGCGCGTCCAATCACCAAATTCACGCGCTGAATCCTGCACAGTAACAGATCACACACGAAGCTTAACGGCTTGTGCCGTCGGGTGATAGCTCCGGTGTGAGAATGAGTACAGGCCGTTACAAGGTTTAACAATGGAGGCTTTAGTGTTTAGTGCTCAAAGATGTATTACCTCTTAATTGAAAACCAAGCCTTGTATTTATAGCCATTCTCACTTCCTTAGAATCCTCCTCCGAGTCGGATTAGGACTCCTAAATATGGTAATTACCTATATTTGGGTCCAACACAATCTCCTTAAAAGGTGTAAGTTGAATCCAATTCAAATATTACCTTTGGAGTTACCTTATTCGAATATGGTTAGAACTAGAGTCCTTAATTATGCAACCCCTTATAACTTCGGACTTTGTATATGGGTTGTCCCACTGCACATGCCCAATCCAACCGAACTCCTATACATCGGTCTGGGCTTTGGCCCCAAGGACTCGGATACCCGACCCCGAACTCCATCAATCAAAACAAGACTCCAGCCAGGAGGGCTCGGATGTCTGAACCCGAACACCTTCAACATCCTGCATGGCTTCGGCCCAATCTCCTCGACCCCATCCCAGGCCTTCAGCCCACACGAGTGTCGGTAAAACGCTCCTGAACATAAATCGTACGAAATCGGTACGAACCGAATCATCAAAATAACTAATCGGAATCGATATCGAAAATCGGTCTATACCGAATCATTTTTCTCTATCCTCAGACCGGTTTGATTTACCTTAAAAATTAAAAATTTTGACTACCCCTACTCGCAAATCTTGCCTCTCTAGATTGGATGATCCGACCTAAGCTTTTGACATCTCTCTATTGTAGAATAATTCCACCAGTCTTCATGTCCCCACCTTCTGCAATTCGATCTGATGACCCGACCCAAACTTTTAACATTCGGTATGATACCATATGTAACAACTGAAGTCAAATCTCGAGTCCGGAATAAATTTTGGGTCAAATTTAAAATCTAAATCGATCAAATCTATTCAGGCAGAGTTTTTAAACCACTAACTCAATAGTATTTTCTTGGGTTATTTTGACTTATCACAAGTTCACTCAAAAGGTCATGACCGAAAATACTATTTTTAGTAATTTAATTATTTATATACAAATAATTTTTTCCCACATATTTCAATGTGAAACTGGGCTGTTACATATTCTGTACAAATATTTAAAATTTAACAAATTTGATTATAAACTTGATTATATGAGAGTATAACATATGTACTCTTATCATACCATTAATTATATGAATGCAAATATATAAGAAAATATATGTTATAAGTGACAAATAATCAAGCAATGATAGTTTAAATAAAATTAATTAAATTTTTTTTTATGTGTTTAAAGGGGATGTATCATGCAATATATGTGTATGATCAAAATGCAGGTGGAAAAATATATTCATACATGTGATCTTATTATTAGGACAAAAGATGAATATATGAGGAAACAACATATATATAGAATATATGTAAACTTTTTATTTAATACTTGTTGCTATATTTTAGAATTAAATGCCAAATCTACCTCCAGATTACCTCCAGGTGGAAAAATATATGCTTGTGAATTTCATTTTGAAGAAAGGAGATAGAAACGGATAATATAGAAACAAAATATCAACTTTCGCCTCCTCCCTACTCTTATCCTCAAAATAAAATGATAGAAGGAGGCCACGTTCTCTAATTTTTCTTCCAAAATAATTTTAAATTCATTTAGTACAAGTCGTTTTAAAAAAATATTTTTATCTTTTAATATATATTGTTTGAAAATTTTAAATAAGTATTAATTGCTTAGTTTTTAATATTACCACAGATATTAAATATAATTTTGATTCTCTCATTATTTTTTGCCTAATAAATAACAATCTCTTTTTCCAATACAATAACAATATAGACAATTAATATTATATAATTATTTCCTTAATACTTATACACAACTCTAAAAACGACTTATATTAAGGGACGAATGAAGTAACACATTTGGACAAAACCAGGACATTTGTTCCCCTATAATTTGGAAAAAAATAAACACGGTAATACCTAAATGAATACTTTATTTTAATTATTACAATTATAAATTTAGAAAATTGATCAATTTACAAAAAAAAAATGATATTTTCACATGAAAATCGTCGTTATAGATTTTATAGATATGGTTTCACTGTCGCTATACATCTATAGCGACACTTTTCATATAGAAATATCAAAGTGTTGTGAAAATATTAATTTTTAATATGTTGTTAGTATTTTTTAATAATATATTCTAAATAAGTTTAAATGATTTATGAAAATATTTTTTCCCCAAATTTTAGTTGAAGTAAAATGAAAAAGTAGTTTGAAATGCACACACAAATATAATGTGTTCTGCATCAAAAAGCCTTAATACTAAAAATAACTTTCTTCGCACTTTTATTTGTTGAAAGATTTAAATATAAATTATTATTCTAAACTATTGAATATTGATACTTTTTTATTTCGGTAATTGACCTTTTAATTTTTTTAATTAGGTCATTACACTATCAATATTTTTTCACTTTGCTTTCAATTGAACATGTCACGTCATAAATTGATGATATGATTTGAACACATGGCATGTAGAAGCTGATGTGTACTCAAATTGTAATTAATTTATGACTTGAATATAAATTACCACCTCAAATTATTGATCTGTTTCTACATCGGTGATTAAACTGTTGTGATATATATATATATATATATATATAATATATATATATATATATATATATATATATATATATGGTAAAAATAGAGGTACACAGCCGTGTAACTTTTAAAGTTACACAGTCTACGATCGTAAAGTGATTTTACTCTACGATCGTAGAGTAGTCACTCCACGATTTGTGAATTCACTCTACGACCGTGGAGTACTCTACGATCGTAGAGGTCCACGATCGTAAAGTGAAATCACTCTATTATCTGGGGATTACTCTACGATCGTAGAGTGAAAACACTCCACGATCGTAGACCGTGTAACTTTAAAAGTTACACGGCTGTGTACCTGTAAGACCCCAACTTATTAATAAATGAAATTAAATTTTTTCTATTTATTATTTTAAAATAGAAAGGGTTGATTTGATTAATGTGGTTAGTTATAGGTAAAATGCGCAAATATTTCAAATAAGCAAGTGGTTATAAAATATTTATTTTTGGTCGGTGAATATTCGTTTGGTCGTGAAATATTCTTGCTGTCGGGGAATATTCGTACGACGGCGCAGCCTTGTGTGGGCCCCATAACGGAAAGCGATTAGATGAAGAAAACGACAAGTATAAGTTATTTATAATTAACGGCGTAGTTGTTACCGTTAATACTGTTGGAATACCTAGTGGTTAAAATACAGTAGCACACGGTATTGCACCAATTATTGATTCTTACGAAGGAAGGCACTAGTCAATAATCGTTACAGTAGTTACTGTTCAATATTTTATTTTATTGATTCAATAATTGCTGCATTGATATTTTATATTATTGTTGTTTCAATAATTGTCACTGCACAGTATTTCCCATTATCAGATCAATAATTCATATTATTTGAATAATATTATTAGAAAATATTATTGGCAATGTCTAGAAAGTTCTGTCTAAGAAGAGGTTTGGTCATCTAATTGCGCGCCAGTAAGGAAAAATTCTTATTGGAAACTCCCTCTTTCCTGGGAACAGTCTGGTTGTCATAAATGTGATTCTGTAATATTATTTGTGAATAATTAATTATTGATTCATATGATAAGAAAATATTTATTTTATGTGGATATAAATGGATGATATATTTTTGTGGTTAAAAATGAAGGAGTTAATGTTGAGGTATTTTATCTGTATTTTTGTCGGAACGGAGGTATTAAAAATCAAATTAGGGTTTTTTGAGATATTTTGCGCGGGTTATAATTTTTAATCCGACCGTTGGATCGTGGTAATATTTGGATATGTTATACATATATAAGTTGAGTATATGTCCACAAATTTTGAACCGTTAAAAATAAACGTATGATTTGTTATGAATTTTACGAGATGACTGATTCAGAAATTGTTAAATTTTCGGAGTTAATCATTTTGGTGAAAAATTCTAGAATTGGTGGGCCCCACTCTTGGTTGATGAAGAAATGTGCTGAGATTTTTATTCAAATGTGGTGGGTGAGAATAGTAGCAAGTAAAGCCATCAGGTTGCAGGTTAAGTCTGCTTCGGCGTGCTAACATTTTTCTATAAATAGAGGGCTACGTTAGAATTGAAAATCACACCAGAAACAAGTTTTCTCTCTTTCTCTCTCTAGATTATTGAGTGTATTTTGTGAGTATTTAGATATTTTGAGAGTTTCTATTCATCAGAGCAAGTTTCTTTCAGCCTTATACCGGTATTCCGATCAGAAGTACTGATATTTTGAGGTAAGGGATATTATTTTCTTCTTAAATGATATTATTTTCTTCAATATCATTATGCTGAAATATTGATATGAATTTTTATCAAATTTAAAACTTTTTGTGTCCGGGTTACTATTCACGTATACGGCACTATTCACGTATACGACACTATTCACGAATACGACACTATTCACCGAAAAATAAAAATTTTCTTTTTTGTCCAAAATGTCTATTATGGTTACTATATTTGATTGTATTCATGTTTTGATCTTTATTTTTGAATTCTGCTTCACAATTGATTATTATGAAGTATTATTGATCTTGGATAAACTGTTATACGAATCCCTACTATTTGTCCTTCTGTCTCACTGGATTCATTTTTTAAAGATATTTTTCATCATCCTCAGTCCTAAATGATGATATTACTGAATATCTTTGGCCTGTAGTGTAAAGATGTATGATTACCTGATGAATATCTTTGGCCTGTAGTGCAAAGATGTATGATTACCTGATGAATATCTTTGGCCTGTAGTGTGAAGATGAACAGGTGTTGAGATGAACATGATTGACTGGTGATACAAATGAATATCTTTGGCCTGTAGTGCAAAGATGAATATTTGGTTAAAGATGATTATTAATTGATGTTACAGGGATAAAATATTGATGATGAACTTTTAAATCTTAGAAGATAGTAGAATTCATTCTCTACTTGACTCTTCTAATGGTTTGCTGTTTTCGCTACAGTTGTTGATCTAAAACTTGTTGTCGATTATATTCTATCAGATTTTTTCCTGTTGAATACTAATGATAATTTGTTGTATATTATCTTAGTCATAATATTCTTTACTGGGCTAGTTGAGCTCACCCTTTTTCTTTTTGTTATATTTTTCTTCTCAGGAGGTGAGAACATAACAGGATCTAGTCGGGGTATGGAGTGATGGTTCTAGAAAGATGTTTTAGCAGTCCTCACTATTTCTGTAAAATAATATTTGAATAATTGTAATGAGGACTTATTTGAGTGTGAATATTGTCTAGCAGACAATATTTGTATTTAAACTCACAGTATGTGTTGTCGTATTTTGTACGACAATTGTATTATTGAAGTTGTAGTTTGTTTCTGTACCATGTATTTGGCGACTCAGAATGGGTGATGTATACCTATTTTGGGGGCGTCACAGTACCTCCATATTCCCCTATATATATATATATATATATATAAATATATATATATTAATTTCTTAATGATAATTATTTATTTTCCAATTAGGTTTTCAAATTTAGATATTAATGATAATGCTAATAATATTTTTATTATTACTTAGTTTTTATCTTTAAAAAAAAATTACCTCTTAACTGAGATGTTTTCATTTTAAAAATATGTTAAGCTTGTATTGTTAAATTGTAATATTATATTACATTTATGCCCCCTTAATTTTTATAAAATAATTTAAATTTATAATAAAATGAGTCTTCTTTTAACATATCATCAATCACATCCTATGTGTTAAAGTCACGTCATCAATTTACGACGTTACAACTTCAATTGAATTAAAGTGAAAAAAACTAACATTTTAATCACTTAATTAAAAAAATTAAAAGGTCAATTACCGATGTGAAAACAGATCAATAGTTTGATATAATAATTTATATTTAAGTCTCAAGTTAATTATAAATTGAGTACACATCAACTTTTACATGTCACATGTTCAAGTCACATCATTAATGTATGACGTGGCGGGTTCAATTGAACCAAAGTTAAAAAATTGATAGTTTAATGACCTGACTAAAAAAAATTAAAAGGTCAATCACCGAAGTAAAAAAAGGTTAATAGTTTAATGTAATAATTTCTATTTAAGCCTTATTGAAAAAACAGTCTATCACTTGAAAATATTATTAATTTAAATTATCAAATACACTAAGGTTATGTTTGTTTGCAAGAATTACACTTGGGATAGGACTATTAATCCCAAGTATCTTATTTATTTTTAAATTTAAACTTGAGACTATTAGTCTTTGAATTATAAAATAATTTAGGATGTGAGATTATTTTATACCATGTTCTACCTGGTATTATAATATCTAGCATTTGGGATAAAAAATTGCTAGACAAAATTAACTTTAATTTTTTTTTTCTAAAATGACTATCATATCCTGCTATTTCTGTTATTATTACTGACAACTTAAAACTTACTAGTACAAAGACTAAATATTATTATTATTTTGTAGGTGGGTGGGTGGGTGGGTGAGCGGGGGAGGGTGGTTTGGGATGGGGCAGGTGGGAGTGAGGTGTATATATAATAACTACATATTATTTTTTTGAGAAGGGTGGGCGAGGGTGTATACATAATCACTGAATATTATTTTTTTGGTTGGTTGGTTGGTTGGTTGGTTGGGTGGGTGGGTGGGTGGGTGGGCAGGTGGTGGTGTATACATAATCAGTAAATATTTTTTTTTTGGGTGGGCGTTGGGCGGTGGGCGATGGGCTGTGGGCGGGTGGGGGTAGGGGTGGGGGCGGGGTGGGTGTTGGGTGGGCGGGGTTGTATCATAATCAGTAAATATTATTTTTTTACGAGGGCGGGGGCGAGGGCTAGTAGGGGTGTATACATAATCACTGAATATTTTTTTTTTGAGTTTGAGTTTGGGTTTCGGTGGGGTGGAGGTGGGGTCAAATGAGGGATATAGGTAGGGTGGAATGAGCTATGGGGGGTGGGGTGTAGGGGGTGGGGTATGGGGTGTGGGGGTGAGAGTATACATAATCAGTAAATATTATTTTTTTTGGTGGAGGATGGGAGATGGGCGTGGTAGAAATATATACATAATTAGTAAATATTATTTTTGGAGGATGGTGGGAGGGAGAGGGGAGTGGGGGGTGGGGGGTGGGGGTGGACGAGGTGAGAGTGTATACATAATCGGGAAAAAAAATTTTGAGGTAGGGGAGGGGGTGGGGGGGGGGTAGGGGAGTGGTGTAGGGGTATATATATATAATCAGCAAATATTATTTTTTTTTATGTATAAATAAGTTTACAATATGTTATTATTGGTAAAGTATAATAGTCCAAACTATATCTTTTAATCCAATACTTTAATTAATTCTGGAAAAAACAAACATAACATTAGATTATTTTAAATTATCCAATGAATAATTCCATAAAAAACAAACACGTGATTAGTACTATTTAATTTTAGGATTAATAGTCTTGAAATTATAATCCCATGAATTATAATTTCGAAATTATAATATTTGCAAACAAACATTACCTAAGAGATAGAATGCCAAAATAATTTATTTTTTTTCATTCAAAAAATAAGAAGTAAAAAATTAAACTACATCTACTGAGGAATATAACATCTATTAATTCCATCTCTTCTAACGTGACTAAATATAACATCTTCAAAATTAGGACTCAATAACAAACAATCCTCAATACTATTATTTATTATTAGGGTAAGAATTATGGACTTAGTCACATATAAATTATTAATTAGTCATAACTCCTTTACTCAAATCCGAATGAGAATGAAGTTTATCCATTTTATACAAAGAATTAGACATGTTCCCTACTTAATTACTTATAAATGATGAAAAAGAGAATTGATAAATACCATCTTAATTTAAAAAAAATTACAGTACGTACTTAACTACTCAAGTCATCATTTTCAGGAAAAAAAGAAAAGAAAGTTTTGTACTTTGATTTAACTTATGATGAAACATGTCATGTGGGTAAGTGATATCTTTATCTCCTAGTCAAGTGCTTAATCAAGTAGTCAATTTTTTTTTTCTAAAAAAAGAAAAAGAAAAAGAAAAAAGAGTGGGGGCCTGGTGGATTTGAACAAGTTCCAAATACTTGCTGACATTTATAATTGGTATCAAATAATTAATGAATAAAATGTAAAAGTGATCATTGTATTTTTAATATATTTAAATATTATGTCCTTTTTTATTGGTCAATGCAAAATAAATATTTTATTATAAAAAAAATTGGATAATAAATTTTTATGTGACAATTGTCAAGATTTAAACTCAAAACATCAACCTCATAACTTTAAGTAACGGTCAAACTAAGCTACATGATATAATTGTAAATAAGACAACGTAAATTTTATTTATACAAAGTTTTCCATTATAAATTGAGTATGTCCAATTAATTTTTTTTATTACAATTAAAAAAGAAAAGGTTAATGTTGGATATTTTAAGTAAATATTTTTCAACTTTATTTGGCCAAAAATAGCATTTTATTATTATAATAATTAAGATGTTTTAATAAAGGTGCGACAAATAGTATTCTCCGACTTGATGAATAAAAAGTGTAAACTAAACTAGTAAATAAGTTAAAGATTACATTATAATACTACAACTTAATTAATATACAAAATTTTGAAGTAGTTGAATTAAGACAACTGTAAGACCCCAGCTTTTATAAATAAAGATGAATTTTCTATAAATATCATTTTTGAATATTATGAAGTTAATTTGATATAATGTTATAGTTGTGGGTAATATTTATAAAATTTTGCAAAGTAAGCAAGTTGTTATAAAATATTCGTTTGGTCGGAAAATATTCTTTTTGTCGGGAATATTCGTACGACGGCACAATCATTGGACCCCACAACGGAATTATTGTCGGATTGAGAAAACGACAAAAATATTTTATTAAAAAATAACGGCGGAAGTTTTACCATTGTTACTGTTGAACTACTCGGTAGTAAAAGTACAGTAATACGTGTGGTTGCATAGTAGCACACGGTATTGATTATTAATGCTTATGTGAGAAGACACTCAGTTTGATTCCATTATTGTCAGTTAATAATATGAATTATTTAGCGATAATGACGTTTTGTTTTATTCGTATTATTAACGTAATAAAACAGAAACATCTTTTTATATAAAACAAAATACTTTATTAAAGTTATTCTATAAATAGAATATATTATATTCTATTTAAAAGATTTTTCTTTAAATATGGACCGTCAGATTAAAGTAATCAATCTGGACCGTTCATGGATTAGTTACTATACATTCTATTTTTCTATAAATAGCAGCTCATTCCTTCATTATTTCTTACGAATTCACTGAACTCTAAAGAGATAAACTATAGAGAGAAACTATAGAGAAAGAGAAGAAGAGTATTCTGCTATTTAACTACTTCCTTATTTCAGCTCGTCTTTAAAACGGTAAGGGGTATTATTCTTTCTTATTCATGAAGAGAACTGTTGTTATTCCATTTCTTATTATTCTGTTGGAATAACCTGTATACGCGGATATACCCTATACTTGGTGACATTCTTCTATTATTCTGTTGGAACATCCTGTCTGTGTGTTTTACACCGGACCTGGTTCCGTTTATTATTCTGTTGGAACATCCTGTCTGTGTGTTTTACACCGGACCTGGTTCCGTTTTATTATTATTCTGTTGGAATATCCTGTCTGTGTGTTTTACACCGACCTGGTTCCATTATTTATTATTCTGTCGGAATATCCTGTCTGTGCGTTTACGCCGGACCTGGTTCCATTATTTATTATTCTATTGGAATAACCTGTCTGTGCGGTCTATCGCATGCATGGTGATTTCTTTTGTTATTCCATTCTTTATTGTACTCAGTTGGTTAAGTTTTGACTTCTATACTCCATGAAATTTGTGGAATATCCTTGATAGTTGCGTTTCATCCAGTATCTTTTCAAGAAAATATTCTTCAAAGCGTTCTTGAATTTTACTCCACAATGCAGTATCATGTTGACAATTTGGACGTTGTTAATTCCTGGATAAATTAATTCTTGAACTTGTTTTATTGAATTCTTATATCATTGTCATCATCCTCATGTTTATAAAATGTTGAAAGTCATCTGTGGCCTGTAGTGCATAGATGGACTTGGTATGATTATGACCAGGGATTATTCGGTATAATCATGACCGTAATGTTACAAATAATGTGGTAAAAGTCCTCATTGGCCCGTAGTGCATTGATGGACAGTTGTTGGCATGATCATGACCATTAATGAATACACGAATATCCTTGGCCGTAGTGCAGGGGTGATTCGATGATGTGGATTATTTTATTAAGCTGAGTCTCAGCGATCACAGTGTTGGAAAATCTTTTAAATCATAAAAGATAGTAGAGTTTATTTTCTACTTGACTCTTTTAATGGATTGCTTGTTCCGCTACAGTTAAACTTGATGTCTATTATATTTTATCAGTTTAACATTGTTGAAGGCTAATGATAATTTATTCTGCATTATCTTAGTCATAATATTTCTTACTGGGCTAGTTGAGCTCACCCTTTCTTTCACTGTTCTCTTCAGGAAATGAGAACGTAGCTGGGGCAAGTCGGGGAACGGAGTGATGGTCCGAATGATAGTATTAGTTAGTAGTCCTCACTATTCTATGTAATGGTGTGTTAATAAATGTAATGAGGACTCCTTTTGAGTATGAATACTCTCTAGAAGATAATATTTGTATTCAAACTCACAGTTTATGTTTTGTCGTATTGTACACGACAGATGTATTAGTAAGTTGTATTTGTATTCTGTACTATGTATCTGACGACCCAAGATGGGTGATGTATACCTAATTTTGGGGGCGTCACAGTTGGTATCAGAGCTTAGGGATATGATCCCTGGCTAAGATGTGAGAATAGAACTAGGAGGGGAGAGACGGGGAATTCCTTCGCTAGTATGACCTACCTAAGTTTATTTGCATGGTATTTAATTGGTCGGTCATAATATAAGGATAATATATGACATATCAATTAACTTTATTTTGTGGCAGTATCTGAAAATGGCATCTGAAAATGTTGAGCATAGCAATGGAGCACAGACGATTATTGATTCACCACATATCAATAATCAGGATAATGTGCATCAGGAAGGTGACAATCCTCATGCAAACAACAACACTGACCAGATGATGAATGATGGAATGTTCAGAAGTTTTATGCAATTCATGCAACAACAGGTGAAAGCGGCTCCTGTCCACAACGTATGTGGAAATACTGGAAACTCGCAGGCGGTCACCGCTAAACAGTTTAAGGAGCTGGGACCACCGGAGTTTAAGGGAGAACCCAAACCACTTGCAGCTGAAACATGGATAAAGCAGATCACCAAGATATTTGATGTCTTGGGTTGTTCCGAGGAGCAAAAGGTTCCCTTTGCCGCCTTTATGTTGCGAGGAGAGGCAGATTACTGGTGGGAATCGATAAAGCGTACTCAACCTGCCGCACTGAAGATGTCTTGGGAGAAGTTCCAAGAGCTGTTTAACGACAAATACTTTCCCGAGAGTATTCGTCACATGAAGGAGGTGGAGTTCATCAAATTGGAGCAGAATAATATGACCGTGTCGCAGTACGAGGCAAAATTTGCGGAGTTATCCCGGTTTGCGTCCCACCTGGTGGATAATGAAGAAAGAATGACACGGATGTTTTTAAGAGGTTTGAAGCCGGAGATACGTCAACACCTTGTTTCTCATAAACTGTGTTTGTATTCAGATGTTGTAAATAGGGCTCAGTTGGTGGAGCGCGATAACGAGACAACGCAACCAAAAGAGAGCAGCCGGCAAAATGATAATACCAGTGAAAGTAGTCATCGAAGCAGTGACAACAAGCGTGGAGGGAATCAACAGGCCAGAAATGGTAACCACTTCGGTGGTAATCAGGGCCAAACCAATAAGAATGGGCATTTCAAGAAGAGGAAATTTAACAATGATGGAAAGACGTCAGCACCAGCACCTGTCGTTAAGGAAGGAGAACGACCACCTATCATATGTTTCAAATGCGGAGGGGAGGGGCACATCAGTCCAAACTGCGCGATGCCGTCCAAAGCATGTTATAATTGTGGAAGAGAAGGTCATTTAGCCCGATTTTGTCGTTTACCGAAGACAAATTCAGCTAGGATGGAGGCACCAAAGGTCGTCCCAGAAAAGTCGAAACCGGTTGTGCAAGGGAGAGCGTTTGTTGTGAACTCCCAGAGAGCAAGGAACCCGAATGAGGTCATCACGGGTAAGCTTATCATAAACTCTAACGAAGTCTATACTTTATTTGATACCGGTTCTACCCATTCTTTTATTTCTCCTACTTGCGCTCATCGATTAAATTTGATTCCGGAGAAATTAGACTTTGACCTAGCAGTTGAAACTCCATTGGGAGAAACCTTCATTACATCCACGGTTTATAAGTCTTGTTTGGTTCAAGTTGGTACCCACACATTACCTATCGATCTGATTTCATTAAAAATACTTGCATTTGACGTGATTCTAGGGATTGATTGGTTAACTACTCATCATGCAAAAATTGATTGTTTTCGTAAGGTTGTTAGCTTTCATATTCCTAATCGACCTATTATGCGAATTCAAGCAACCAAACCATTAAAATCAATCGCTGTCATCTCAAGCCATAAAGCTATTCGTTTATTAAAAAACGGATGTCAAGCTTTCTTAGCTCATGTCACAGATCTAAACAAAAATACGTCAGTTTTGAATGATATTTCTATTGTTAATAAATTCCCTGACGTATTCCCTGAAGAACTTCCTGGCCTACCCCCAGAGCGTGAAATTGAATTTTGTATCGATCTTGAACCCGGTACAAAACCTATTTCCAAAGCCCCATATCGAATGGCTCCTATTGAACTTCAGGAGTTAAAGACTCAACTGCAGGAATTGTTAGACATTGGTTTTATTCGTCCTAGTACTTCTCCTTGGGGTGCTCCTGTTCTGTTCGTGAAAAAGAAAGATGGGAGTATGCGACTTTGTATTGATTATCGGGAGTTGAATCATGTCACCATCAAAAATAGGTACCCATTGCCACGTATTGATGACCTATTTGACCAGTTGCAAGGAGCACAATTCTTTTCAAAGATCGATCTTCGTTCTGGATATCATCAGCTGAAGGTTAGAACTGAGGATATTCCAAAGACGACTTTTAGAACTCGGTACGGGCATTATGAATTCCTAGTCATGTCCTTTGGATTGACTAATGCTCCTGCTGCCTTCATGGATATGATGAACCGGGTATTCAAGGAATATTTGGATCATTTTGTGGTCGTCTTTATTGATGACATCCTTATTTATTCCAAAAGCCGTGAAGATCATGAGCAACACTTGAGGCTGGTACTCCAAAAGCTTCGTGAATACAAACTTTATGCCAAGTTGAAGAAATGCGAGTTCTGGCTGGAAGAGGTAGCATTCCTTGGGCACGTAGTATCAAGTCGTGGAATATCTGTTGACCCGACAAAGATTGAAGCAATTCAAAGCTGGGAGCAACCTAAATCAGTGACCGAGGTACGTAGCTTTCTTGGTTTAGCTGGTTATTATCGGAGATTCGTGGAAGGATTTTCTCGAATCGCTACTCCATTAACTCAGCTGACTCGGAAAGATACAAAGTTTGGTTGGAGCGAAGAATGTGAGCAGAGTTTTCAAGAACTCAAGAGGAGACTCATTTCAGCACCTGTTCTAACAATACCATCTGGCTCGGAGGGATTTGTCATCTACAGTGATGCTTCGAGCAAAGGGTTGGGATGCGTTCTCATGCAACATGGAAAAGTCATAGCCTATGCATCAAGACAACTCAAGAAATATGAGAGGAATTATCCTACTCATGATCTAGAGTTGGCAGCTGTTGTCTTTGCACTTAAAATTTGGAGGCATTACTTGTATGGGGAGAAGGTGGAGATCTTTACGGATCATAAAAGCCTCAAATATTTCTTCACTCAAAAGGAACTCAACATGCGACAACGACGTTGGCTTGAACTGTTGAAAGATTATGATCATACCATTCAATACCATCCTGGAAAAGCGAACGTGGTAGCTGACGCATTGAGTAGAAGATCATATGCGGTTACAAGTGCAATATTAACAACGCAAAGGCCTATTTTGTGTGACTTACAAAGGATGGAGATAGAGTTGAAGACTCCAGGGACCCATGTGATGATGGCGAATATACGAGTAGAACCAACTTTAATCGATAAAGTTAAAGCTGCTCAAGCTACAGACCTGGAGCTGATGCGTATGAGGAAGAAAGTGCAAGAAGGTTCTATGCCGGAAGCAAGAATCGATGAAGAAGGAATACTTCGAGTCAACTCCAGACTTTGTGTTCCTAACAACCCTGATTTAAAGTATGAAATCATGATGGAGGCGCACAACACACCATTTGCAATCCATCCTGGAAGTACTAAAATGTATCATGATCTTCGTCATACATTTTGGTGGAGCAATATGAAGAGAGAGATAGCGTTGTTTATCTCAAGGTGTCTAACTTGTCAACGAGTCAAAGCGGAGCATCAAGTACCAAAAGGTCCATTGCAACCACTTGAAATTCCAGAATGGAAGTGGGAGCACATTACCATGGATTTCGTTACCGGTCTTCCTAGGGTTTCTCAAGGTATTGATACGATTTGGGTCATTGTTGATAGATTGACCAAGTCTGCTCATTTCTTACCGATACGAGAAACTTATACACTTGAACGTCTTGCTCGTATGTACATAAACGAGATTGTAAGACTGCATGGTATGCCAGTATCCATAGTTTCTGACCGAGACCCAAGATTCACTTCACGATTTTGGGTTAGTTTACAAAAAGCTATGGGCACAGATTTACGATTTAGTTCAGCATATCATCCTCAGACGGACGGACAATCAGAGAGGACTATTCAAACTCTTGAAGATCTATTAAGACTCTGTGTCTTTGACTTCAAAGGAAGTTGGGACAAGTTCTTACCATTGGTGGAGTTTTCCTACAACAACAGTTATCAAGCAAGTATTGGCATGGCTCCATTCGAAGTATTGTATGGAAGAAAATGTCGTTCTCCAGTATGCTGGGATGAGGTGGGCGAAGCAACGTTGTTGGGACCGGAGTTGGTACGTATGACTACAGAAAAGATTCAAACGATCCGACAACGTATAAAAACCTCACAAGATCGACAAAAGAGTTATGCTGATCTTCATCGAAAGGATGTGGAATTTGATGTAGGAGATCATGTGTTCTTACGTGTTGCTCCATGGAAAGGAGTTACGAGATTTGGAAAGAGAGGAAAGCTCAATCCTCGATTCATCGGTCCATTTTTAATCCTCGATCGAGTAGGAACTGTGGCTTATAGACTCGCTTTACCGCCAAGTATGTCTCGTGTTCATAACGTTTTTCACATATCCATGTTACGCAAATATGTGGAAGACCCGAACCACATTATTGAGTTAGAACCGGACGAAATAGCGGAAGATTTGACGTATGAAGAAGTTCCTGTTCAAATCTTGGATAAGAAGGAACATATTCTACGCTCCAAGGTTATACCTCAAGTCAAAGTTTTGTGGAGAAATCACGATGTTGAGGAAATGACCTGGGAGTTAGAATCTGAAATGAAATCAAGGTATCCTTACCTCTTCGACATACCAGGTATGTACCCTAATTTCGAGGGCGAAATTTCATAAGAAGGGGAGGTTGTAAGACCCCAACTTTTATAAATAAAGATGAATTTTCTATAAATATCATTTTTGAATATTATGAAGTTAATTTGATATAATGTTATAGTTGTGGGTAATATTTATAAAATTTTGCAAAGTAAGCAAGTTGTTATAAAATATTCGTTTGGTCGGAAAATATTCTTTTTGTCGGGGAATATTCGTACGACGGCACAATCATTGGACCCCACAACGGAATTATTGTCGGATTGAGAAAACGACAAAAATATTTTATTAAAAAATAACGGCGGAAGTTTTACCATTGTTACTGTTGAACTACTCGGTAGTAAAAGTACAGTAATACGTGTGGTTGCATAGTAGCACACGGTATTGATTATTAATGCTTATGTGAGAAGACACTCAGTTTGATTCCATTATTGTCAGTTAATAATATGAATTATTTAGCGATAATGACGTTTTGTTTTATTCGTATTATTAACGTAATAAAACAGAAACATCTTTTTATATAAAACAAAATACTTTATTAAAGTTATTCTATAAATAGAATATATTATATTCTATTTAAAAGATTTTTCTTTAAATATGGACCGTCAGATTAAAGTAATCAATCTGGACCGTTCATGGATTAGTTACTATACATTCTATTTTTCTATAAATAGCAGCTCATTCCTTCATTATTTCTTACGAATTCACTGAACTCTAAAGAGATAAACTATAGAGAGAAACTATAGAGAAAGAGAAGAAGAGTATTCTGCTATTTAACTACTTCCTTATTTCAGCTCGTCTTTAAAACGGTAAGGGGTATTATTCTTTCTTATTCATGAAGAGAACTGTTGTTATTCCATTTCTTATTATTCTGTTGGAATAACCTGTATACGCGGATCTACCCTATACTTGGTGACATTCTTCTATTATTCTGTTGGAACATCCTGTCTGTGTGTTTTACACCGGACCTGGTTCCGTTTATTATTCTGTTGGAACATCCTGTCTGTGTGTTTTACACCGGACCTGGTTCCGTTTTATTATTATTCTGTTGGAATATCCTGTCTGTGTGTTTTACACCGGACCTGGTTCCATTATTTATTATTCTGTCGGAATATCCTGTCTGTGCGTTTACGCCGGACCTGGTTCCATTATTTATTATTCTATTGGAATAACCTGTCTGTGCGGTCTATCGCATGCATGGTGATTTCTTTTGTTATTCCATTCTTTATTGTACTCAGTTGGTTAAGTTTTGACTTCTATACTCCATGAAATTTGTGGAATATCCTTGATAGTTGCGTTTCATCCAGTATCTTTTCAAGAAAATATTCTTCAAAGCGTTCTTGAATTTTACTCCACAATGCAGTATCATGTTGACAATTTGGACGTTGTTAATTCCTGGATAAATTAATTCTTGAACTTGTTTTATTGAATTCTTATATCATTGTCATCATCCTCATGTTTATAAAATGTTGAAAGTCATCTGTGGCCTGTAGTGCATAGATGGACTTGGTATGATTATGACCAGGGATTATTCGGTATAATCATGACCGTAATGTTACAAATAATGTGGTAAAAGTCCTCATTGGCCCGTAGTGCATTGATGGACAGTTGTTGGCATGATCATGACCATTAATGAATACACGAATATCCTTGGCCGTAGTGCAGGGGTGATTCGATGATGTGGATTATTTTATTAAGCTGAGTCTCAGCGATCACAGTGTTGGAAAATCTTTTAAATCATAAAAGATAGTAGAGTTTATTTTCTACTTGACTCTTTTAATGGATTGCTTGTTCCGCTACAGTTAAACTTGATGTCTATTATATTTTATCAGTTTAACATTGTTGAAGGCTAATGATAATTTATTCTGCATTATCTTAGTCATAATATTTCTTACTGGGCTAGTTGAGCTCACCCTTTCTTTCACTGTTCTCTTCAGGAAATGAGAACGTAGCTGGGGCAAGTCGGGGAACGGAGTGATGGTCCGAATGATAGTATTAGTTAGTAGTCCTCACTATTCTATGTAATGGTGTGTTAATAAATGTAATGAGGACTCCTTTTGAGTATGAATACTCTCTAGAAGATAATATTTGTATTCAAACTCACAGTTTATGTTTTGTCGTATTGTACACGACAGATGTATTAGTAAGTTGTATTTGTATTCTGTACTATGTATCTGACGACCCAAGATGGGTGATGTATACCTAATTTTGGGGGCGTCACAACAACAAATATGAGAATTTCTTTTTTTTTTCTATAGGCCTCTAACAATATATCACGTTTAGTCTTAAGAAATTCTTTGTGTCAATGAAAATACATATTATTAGTATAATTTCTAATCAATAAATAAATTAGATAAATATAGATTTGGTTGATGCGTCATGCGTCCCTTGTTTTAGTATGTTAAGAAAGATCAAAATATCAAAATATACATTTCATTATAATATTCAATAAATGCAATCAATTTTTTTTTAAATCTTATGATTATCAAAATAATTAAAACTCCCTCTATAAATCAATACCAGATAAAACTTACTCACCAACTTATTTATCTTTTTTTTGTTTAAATAGAGAAATTTGTATAAATAAAATTTATGTTGTTATAGTTACAACTATATCATATAGCTTGATTGGACAATTTGTTAAAATTATGAGATCGATGTTTTGAGTTTGAATCTTAACGAAAGTAAATTTTTTAACCTTAATTTAGTTGTCACATAAATGTTTGTTATCCAAATTTATGGAGTTCTGATTATAATTAAAGTGCTTGTCTTGAAACATGGTATTTACGATTTTTTCAACTTTCAAATAAATTTGAGAGGATCCCAATTGATTTAATTATGAATTTTATTTTATTTATTAATTAATTAATTTTTATGCAATCAATTTTTATTAATTTTATGTTGTTTATATGACTTTCAAGATTTTTGAGCTAAATGATTCAATTTGTACCAAGTTCTAAAAAATTTATAAGCTTCAAAATAATATTTAAAGTTTATGGTTAATAATAGTATATATTTTGAGTAAAATTTTTTTTATGAGAATAAAAACTTATTTTAAAAATACATCTACATTTACTATTAAAAAGTTTATCATTCATTTCTCTTAAAATAATTTTTTCATGATGAGCTTTATCATAACTATCTCTTGTACGTACAGGTGATATATATGTTTAAATAATTTTTTTATTTATTTATGGGCCCTTTTTTGATGTATAAAAAAGTTTAAATTATAGTTTAAAATATGTTATTATTGGTAAAATATAATAGTCTAGATGATATTTTTTATCCAATCCTTTAATAAAACTTATAAAAAATAAACATAGCATGAGATTATTTTAAGTTATCACATGAATAATTTCATAAGAAACAAACATGTGACTAGGACTATTTAATCAAATAGTCTTAGGATTAATAGTGTTGAGATTATAATTCCATAAATTATATTCCCGAAATTATAATCCTTACAAACAAACATAACTTAGGGCTATGTTTGTTTGCAGGGATTATAATCCCGGTATTATAATCACAATACTATTAATCCTAGGATTATAATTCCAGGATTATAATTATAAAGACTATTAAGTCATTTTATAATCCCGAAACTAATAGTCTCAAGTCTAAATTTAAAAACAAACAAGACACTTGAGATTAATAATTTTATCCCAAGTATAATTCTTACAAACAAACATAGCTTAAGAGTACAATGATCACTTTTATATTTTACTCAATAACAACCCTATATCTATTAACTTCATTAAAAATAATTAAGAACTTTAGCAATACTAGTTTTGACCATCATTATCAAGCCAGCCATCTCCTTCGTTTCTGGGTTTTAACCGTGCATTCTTGGATTTACGTTGATTCCACCCTTTCAACTTGACTAAAAATTTCCTAGGTTTTTTTTGGCTGTTAATTACTTTCTTCATTTCAAAATTATCGATATTAATAAATATTAAAATTTAGAATTGATATTAATTTATAAATATTAAAATTTAGAATTTATATTAATTTATTTCAAATTTGAGAGTACTTAATTACAACTATGGTGATTACTAGTACTTTGTAGTTTGGTTTACAATATGTAATTATACTTATTTATACTGAAATAAAATAAATTTTTAGCAAATTCGAATTTCAAGATTTTGTAAATTAATTCCTAAAAAGTTAGCATGATCTGTGGAATATATAGAGGGAGTACCAGAGTACTCCATCCGTCTCCAAAAGAATGATTAAAGGTACAAATTTTTTTATCCCAAAAAGATGAGATAAAAATACATAAAGTGAAAAGTAATTAAGTTACTTATGTTATATTTGTTTGTAAGGATTATAATTCTAGAATTATAATTCATGAGATTATAATCCCAAGACTATTAATCTTAAAATTATAATCTCGGGATTATAAGATCTCAGGATTATAATTATAATCTCAAGACTATTAAACCATTTTATAATCCCTAGACTAATAGTTCAAAGTCTAAATTTAAAAATAAATAAAACACTTAGATTAATAATCATATCCCAAGTATATTCTTTCCAAACAAACATGGTCTTAGTGAGGTTCATTAGTATAAAAAAAATATTTATCACTTTATACAATCTTGTAGGGTCATTAAGAATAAACTTAAAAATTTTTTAGAGCTCTTCTACGTTGACATGGAAATTGGACATGAAAATTAGACATGAGTGTATTTGAATTTTACTTATTTATATTTTTATTCATGTAGGGGTCAAAATACAAATAAGTAAAATTTAAATACATTTATGTCTACATATAATTTTTAGTTTATTTTATTTTATTATCTTTTCTTTATTTTTATTTTTTTTAATACGTGTATAAATTATATTTTGCCTATCCTTTTAGAGACAGAGAATACTAATTACTAAGGTTTAATTAATTAGCCGCCTGATTGATGTCTGTAGCTAGTTTAAGATACTTATTGGGGCCTAATCACATGCCTAATGAGACATGCAGCCTGCCATGATGTTTAATTGGTTGTTTTGTCCTCTAGCAGGACATGATTATATAAGAACTGGACAAATTTAGATGGGACAAGAGAAGAGACAATTAATAAGTTCAAAGGGAACTAGGAAGCTAAATTCTATCAATATATAAAGTACGTAAAACCATTTTTTTAGACTAAAATACTTTTTAGACCCCAAAATTTGTAAGATTGTTGAGGTTTGTATTTTAATATTTAAAATATATTTAAATACACCTTAAAAAAATTTCAAAATTTTAACCGGTCAAAATTGAAGTTGTATTTTGTTTAGTGGAATAGGACTTTAGGTACATTTTGACTAGTTTTTTTTTTGTTGATAATGTGGAATATCTCGATTGCAGTCGGACTAATCTTCCTATCCCGAATTAAATTTTTCATAAATTTTTCATACAGGCTTGCGCCTGTAGTTCCGTGGTCCCGTGACCCTTACGGACTTGATACTTGCAGATGGTGAGATTCGATCTCAGGACTTTCGAGTTTACGGCTCGCCCAATGGTCTCATTTAAACCACTGCGATAAATATTAGGGTTTATTTTGACTAGTTTAATCTTAAAGGATGCGTTTTGTTTAGTAAAAAATAACTTTAATTCAAGTTGTATTTTAATGTTTTATTGTTGTTTTTATTTTGTGGATTGTAAGTATGATTGTAACACCCTAATCCCACATCGAAAGATATGGGAAAAATTTATCTGCATATAAGGAAATAAATTATTACCAATAGTACCTTCAAGTCATGACCTTTTGGGAGCCTGTGGTTGGCTAAGATGACTCATGAAGATACTATTAGGCCAATAGTTTGAGGCCTTATTTTGATGGATTTGATTCGATTCGGACTTGGAATTTGACCCGAGATTTGTTCCGGACTCGGAATCGAACTCGGGTTGTTTCATATGGTATTAAAGCCGACTCTCGAAAGCTCGAGTCGGGTCATCCGATCGGGTTGTCGGAGGTGGGGACACGAAGGCTGGTGGTATTATCCCACAATGGAGAGATAGAGGTCCGGAGGTGGGGACACGAAGCCAGCCGGTATTATCCCACAATGGCTAGAGAGGCAAAGATTTTTGGGCCGTGTGTGTGATCGATTCTGACGGGGACGTTAGAAACTGACGGGGACGTCAGAAATTTAAGTGGGGGAGTTTATAACACCCCAATCCCACATCAAAAGATATGGAAAAAATTTATCTGCATATAAGGAAATAAATTACTACCAATAGTACCTTCAAGTCATGACCTTTTGAGAGCCTGTGGTGGGCTAAGATGACCCAAGAAGATACTATTAGGCCAGTAGTTTGAGGCCTTATTTTGATTGATTCGATTCGGACTTGAAATTTGACCCGAGATTTATTTCGGATTCAAAATTTGACCCGGATTGTTAATATGATGGACCACATGAATATCTACAACTAAGGGAGTGTTTGTTTAGAGCTGAATCTGAATAGCTGAATCTAAGATAAACGAGCTGAATGACTAAGTCAAATTTTTTGAGCTGAGTGAGCAGCTAAATGAAGTAAAAAAAATTAAAAAAATATATTAACTGTAAGACCCCGAATTTTATGAAATAAAAGTATTCAATTTTTCTTATAATTACTATTCAGTAAATAGTTAAATTGATAAAAGTTTAAAGTTATGGGTGAAATATGAATTTTTTTTTTTCAAAATAAGCAAGTGGTTATAAAATAATCATTGTTGTCGGGGAATATTCGTTTGGTCGTGGAATATTCTTTCTGTCGGGGAATATTCGTACGACGGCGCAGCTATTTGTGGGCCCCATAACAGAATAACTGTCGGGTGAAGAAAACGACAAATTTGAGTTTTTATAAATAACGGCGTAGTTGTTACCGTTAACACTGTTGGAATACCCGGTGGTTAAAATACAGTAATACGCGTTATTGCACAGTAGCACACGGTATTGCATAGTATTTTTGAAATTATTGATTCTTACGTAAGAAGGCACTAATCAATAATTGTTACAGTAATTACTGTTCAATATTTTATTTTATTGATTCAATAATTGCTACGTTGAAATTTTGTATTATTGTTGTTCAATAATTGTTGCTGCACAGTATTTTCTATTATCAGATCAATAATTCATATTATTTGAATAGTATTATTAGATAGCATTATTGGCAATGTCTAGAAAGTTCTGTCTAAGGAGAGGTTTGGTCATCTAATTGTGCGCCAGTAAGGAGAAATTCTTATTGGAAAGCCCCCTCTTTCCTGGGAACGGCCTGGTTGTCATAAATGTGATTCTGTAATATTATTTGTGAATAATTAATTATTGATTCATATGATAAGAAAATATTTATATTATGTGGATATAAATGAGGGATATATTTTTGTGGTTAAAAATGAAGTAGTTAATGTTGAGGTTTTTATCAGTATTTTTGTCGGAATGGAGATATTAAAAATCAGGGTTTTTGAGATATTTTGCGGGGGTTATAATTTTTAATCCGACCGTTGGATCGTGGTAATTTTTGGATATGTTATACATATATAAGTTGAGTATATGTCCATAAATTTTGAACCGTTAAAAATGAACGTATGATTTGTTATGAATTTTACGAGATGACTGGTTCAGAAATTATAGAATTTTTGGAGTTTATCATTTTGGTGGAAAATTCTAGAATTGGTGGACCCCACTTGTGGTTGGTGAAGAAATGTGCTGAATTATATTTCAAATGTGGTGGGTGGGAATAGTAGCAGGTAAAGCCATCAGGTTGCAGGTCAAACCTACCAAAATTTTCATATAAATAGAGGGCTAAGTTAGAATTGAAAATCACACCAGAAACATAAGCTTTCTCTCTTTCTCTCTCTATATTATGAAGCATATTTTGTGAGTTTTTAGATACTTGGTGAGTTGCTATTCATCAGTGCAAGTTTCCTTCAGCATCATATCCGATATCCAGTCAGAAGTACTGCTCTTTTGAGGTAAGGGATTGTAAGGGATAGTAAGGGATTTTAAGGGTTGTTATGTTTTTCAGTTTCGTAATTTTTCTGAACTTCAAAAATTCTGGAAAAGTTTGAAATGATATTTTGATGAGTTTTCTTGATTGTGTCCAAAAATGGTGATTTTTGGATGTATAGATTGAGAGTTATGAATTTTATGAGAAAAGACTATTTTAAAAGTAACAGCTTATAATTCCTTGTGGTTAACTCCAAAATTGATGAAATTTTTATTGGGAGTACATGTATATGATAGAAGTATACTCTGTAAATTTCAGAATTTTTAGACAAAAGTACAATTTTTGATAAATGTCTAAATATTCAGCTATTTTGGCCATATGAAAAATAGTAAATGACTTTTAAAAATTCTGAGAAAAATATATGTTCACTATGGGACTATATTAAGCTAAATCCCAGAAAAGAAATATTTTTGGAACTGATTTGGTATTTTTCATGAAAATGGTCTAGTTATGAGTAAATGAATTAAATATGTTTTGTGAAGAAAGAAAATTGGAAAATAGGATTTTATGGCTTGAGAATCCTATATGAGGTATATGCAGATTTTTGATGAGGGTTTTGGTTATTGATGATGAAATTGTAAGAGTTGGCATTTTATGATGATTAAATGCATTAATTAGTAAAGTGTAAACAATTAAAATAAATTGTTTATAAATTTAAGTAATGTTATTCTTTCAATATCATTATACCGAAATATTGGTATGAATTTTATTGTAGAATTTTTATCTTTGGTGTCGGGGTTACTATTCATGAGTTACTATTCACGATTTACTATTCATGAGTTACGAATATTACTCTTGAGATTAAAACTATATGTTGATCATATTATTTTTATCATCATATATAACATTTTTATAACCCTGATGTTGAAATTCTCTTTCACTGGAGTGTAAAGATGGATAGATTATTGGTATGATCATGACTAGGGTTCTCGTTGGCCTGTAGTGCAAAGTTGAATTATGACTGGTATGATCATGACCATTGAATTTATAATTGAATATCTTAAGCTTAAGTGCAAAGGTGAATTGATCAACATGGTTATAATTATTGTTTATATAAATTCTGAAATGATTATATATTTCTTTGAGATATGAATATATTTGGCCTGTAGTGCAAATATGAATTGTTGATGAATATCTTTGGCATGTAGTGCAAAGATAGCCTGTTGATGAATATCTTTGGCCTGTAGTGCAAAGATGAACTGTTGTTGAATATCTTTGGTCCGTAGTGCAAATATGGTTTGTTGATGAATATCTTTGGCCCGTAGTGCAAAGATGGTTTGTTGATGAATATCTTTGGCCTGTAGTGCAAAGATGAACTGTTGTTGAATATCTTTGGCCCGTAGTGCAAAGATGGTTTGTTGATGAATATCTTTGGCCCGTAGTGCAAAGATGGATTTGTTAGTATGATTATAAACAGGAACTGTGATTTGGTATAACCATGATCTTTGATGTTTCAGGTAAAGACAGGTGATGAAAATATTCTTCGTCCTGGGTGCGAAGAAAAATTTATAGTCACAATTATGATTATGAGTTATTCATATGATTGTGGAAAGGAACTGTTGAGTGATGTTACATGGATAAAATATTGTTGGTGAATTTTTAACATGGAGAAGATAATAGACTTTATAGTCTATTTGACTCTTCTAATGGATTGCTCGTTCCGCTGCAACTATGGTTGAAATTTTTATCATTTACCATATGTTCTAAATCTCTGATTTATTGTTGATGAAGGCTATTGATAATTGAATTATCTTTAGTCATGATATTCTTTACTGAGCTAGTTGTGCTCACCCTTTTGCTTCACAATTCCTTTCAGGTAATAAGAGTGTAGCTGGGTCGAGCGGGGGTAACAAGGGAATAGAACGGTGGTCATCATTTAGTAGTTATATTTGGTGAAAAAAATAGGGTGAGGCGAACCCAACGTTGGAAGGGTGTTTTGTTACTATCATACAAGATGTCTAATGTCATACAACCTCGTGTCATCATAAGACAGGGTTGTGCTCATCCACTTGCTGAGTATATCTATGGGCACTACCTATATAATCTTGGTGTTTGTTTGAAGTATAATTCTCAGTTAGATACAGTGGAGATAATGATAAGTCAAGAGAAGACTCACCATTGGGAAGAATATGATAGTAATCTTCTCGTTTTTCTTTGGGGTCTATTGGGTCAACCAAGGATAATTCTGTGGCCATATGATATCTATCATAACCTAGACGCGTGGCCTCCCATGTACGAAGGTTTCCTTGAGCACTTCCCAAAGA
This sequence comes from Panax notoginseng, assembly GCA_016801055.1. NCBI lineage: Eukaryota > Viridiplantae > Streptophyta > Magnoliopsida > Apiales > Araliaceae > Panax > Panax notoginseng. The sequence goes on from CM029022.1 coordinate 50,106,733, forward strand.
TTCTAATTTCTAAAACAGTTTTTGACTATACCTTTATGTAAGGTGTTATTGTGAGGTGATGTCCATGGTTGGAACATGAGTCACATTTGGAATATATTTGTATCCAAACTCACAGCATATGTGTTGTTGTATTTTGCACGACAATTGTTGTAATAAAGTTGTAGTTGTTTTCTGTACCATGTATTTGACGACTCAGAATGGGTTGGATGGAATGGACCTGTTTTGGGGTCGACCAAATGTAACGACCCCAAAATAGGTCCATTCCATCCAACCTATTCTGAGTCGCCAAATACATGGTACAGAAAATAACTACAACTTTATTACAACAATTGTCGTGCAAAATACAACAACACATATGCTGTGAGTTTGGATACAAATATATTCCAAATGTGACTCATGTTCCAACCGTGGACATCACCTCACAATAACACCTTACATAAAGGTATAGTCAAAAACTATTTTAGAAACTAGAATATTTGGAAAGTGCTCAAGGAAACCTTCGTACATGGGAGGCCATGCTTCTAGGTTATGATAGATATCATATGGCCACAGAATTATCCTTGGTTGACCCAATAGACCCCAAAGAAAAACGAGAAGATTACTATCATATTCTTCCCAATGATGAGTCTTCTCTTGACTTATCATTATCTCCACTGTATCTAACTGAGAATTATACTTTAAACAACCACCAAGATTATATAGGTAGTGCTTGTAGATATACTCGGCAAGTGGATGAGCACAACCCTGTCTTATGATGACACGAGGTTGTATGTCATTAGACATCTTGTATGATAGTGACAAAACACCCTTCCAACGTTGGGTTCGCCTCACCCTATTTTCTTCACCAAATATAACTACTAAATGATGACCACCGTTCTATTCCCTTGTTACCCCCGCTCGACCCAGCTACACTCTTATTACCTGAAAGGAATTGTGAAGCAAAAGGGTGAGCACAACTAGCTCAGTAAAGAATATCATGACTAAAGATAATTAAATTATCAATAGCCTTCATCAATAATAAATCAGAGATTTAGAACATATGGTAAATGATAAAAATTTCAACCATAGTTGCAGCGGAACATGCAATCCATTAGAAGAGTCAAATAGACCATAAAGTCCATTATCTCTTCCATGTTAAAAATCCACCAACAATGTTTTATCCCTGTAACATCACTCAACAATTCTGGTCCACAATCATATGAATAACTCATAATCATAACTGTAGTTCTAAATTCCTCTTCTCATCTAGGACGAAGATAATTTTCATCACCTGAAACATCAAACATCATGGTTATACCAAATCACAGTTCATGTTCATAATCATACTAATAACTTCATCTTTGCACTACGGGCCAAAGATATTCATCAACAAGTCATCTTTGCACTACAGGCCAAAGATATTCATCAACAGTTCATCTTTGCATTACTGGCCAAAGATATTCATCTACAATTCATTTTTGCACTACAGGCCAAAGATATTCCTCAACAATTCATATTTGCACTACATGCCAAATATATTAATACCTCAAAGAATATATAATCATTTAAGAATTTATATAAATAATAATTATAACCATGTTGATCATTTTACCTTTGCACTTAAGCTAAAGATATTCAATTATAAATTCAATGGTCATGATCATACCAGTCAACAATTCAACTTTGCACTACTGGCCAAAGAGAACCCATAGTCATGATAATACCAAAAATCTACCCATCTTTACACTCAAGTCAAAGAGAAATATCATCATTAGGGTTATAAAAATGTTATATATGATAATAAAATCAATATAATCAACATATAGATTTAATCTCAAGAGTAATATTCATAAATCAACTATAATTTGGTTAGAAAAAGAAACCAATTTTGTCGTGAATAGTAACTCGTGAATAGTAACTCGTGAATAGTAACTCATGAATAGTAACTCGTGAATAGTAACTCGTGAATAGTAACCTCGACTCAAAAAGGTAGAAATTCTACAATAAAATCTATACCAATATTTCGGTATAATGATATTGAAAGAATAACATTTCTTAAATTTATAAATAATTTATTTTAATTGTTTACACTTTACTAATTAATGCATTTAATCATCATAAAATGCCAACTCTTAAGATTTCATCATCAATAGCCAGAACCCTCATCAAAAATCTGCATATACCTCATATAGGATTCTCAAGCCATAAAATCCTATTTTCCAATTTTCTTACTTCACATAACATATTTAATTTATTTTCTCATAACTTGTCTATTTTCATGAAAAATACCAAATCAGTTCCAAAAATATTTCTTTTCTGGGATTTATCAGAATATAGTCCCATATTGAACATATATTTTTCTCAGAATTTTTAAAAGTCATTTACTATTTTTCATATGGTCAAAACAGCCGAATATTTAGACATTTATCAAAAATTGTACTTTTGTCCAAAAATTCTGAAATTAACAGAGTATACTTCCATCATATACATGTACTCCCAATAAAAATTTTATCAATTTTGGAGTTAACCACAAGAAATTATAAGCAGTTACTTTTAAAATAGTCTTTTCTCATAAAATTCATAACTCTCAATCTATACATCCAAAAATCACCATTTTTGGACACAATCAAGAAAACTCATCAAAATATCATTTCAAATTTTTCCAGAATTTTTGAAGTTCAGAAAAATTACGAAACTGAAAAACATAACAACCCTTAAAATCCCTTACTATCCCTTACTATCCCTTACAATCCCTTACCTCAAAAGAGCAGTACTTCTGACTGGATATCGGATATGATGCTGAAGGAAACTTGCACTGATGAATAGCAACTCACCAAGTATCTAAAAACTCACAAAATATGCTTCATAATATAGAGAGAGGAAGAGAGAAAGCTTATGTTTCTGGTGTGATTTTCAATTCTAACTTAGCCCTCTATTTATAGGAAAATTTTGGTAGGTTTGACCTGTAACCTGATGGCTTTACCTGCTACTATTCCCACCCACCACATTTGAAATATAATTCAGCACATTTCTTCACCAACCACAAGTGGGGCCCACCAATTCTAGAATTTTCCACCAAAAATGATTTATAACCTGATTTCTGAATCAGCCACCTCTTAAAATTCATAACAAATCATACGTTCATTTTTAACGGTTCAAAATTTATGGACATATACTCAACTTATATATGTATAACATATCCAAAAATTACCACGATCCAACGGTCGGATTAAAAATTATAACCCCCGCAAAATATCTCAAAAACCCTGATTTTTAATATCTCCATTCCGACAAAAATACTGATAAAAACCTCAACATTAACTACTTCATTTTTAACCACAAAAATATATCCCTCATTTATATCCACATAATATAAATATTTTCTTATCATATGAATCAATAATTAATTATTCACAAATAATATTACAGAATCACATTTATGACAACCAGGCCGTTCCCAGGAAAGAGGGGGCTTTCCAATAAGAATTTTTTCTTACTGGCGCGCAATTAGATGACCAAACCTCTCCTTAGACAGAACTTTCTAGTCATTGCCAATAATGTTATCTAATAATATTATTCAAATAATATGAATTATTGATCTGATAATGGGAAATACTGTGCAGTGACAATTATTGAACAACAATAATATAAAATTTCAACGTAGCAATTATTGAATCAATAAAATAAAATATTGAACAATAATTACTGTAACAATTATTGAGTAGTGCCTTCTTACGTAAGAATCAATAATTTCAAAAATACTATGCAATACCGTGTGCTACTGTGCAATAACGCGTATTACTGTATTTTAACCACCGAGTATTCCAACAGTGTTAGCGGTAACAACTACGTCGTTATTTGTAAAAACTTAAATTTGTCGTTTTCTTCACCCGACAGTTATTCGTTATGGGGCCCACAAATAGCTACGCCGTCGTACGAATATTCCCCGACAGAAAGAATATTCCACGACCAAACGAATATTCCCCGACAACAATGATTATTTTATAACCACTTGTGTATTTTGAAAAAAATTCATATATCACCCTTAACTTTAACATTTATCAATTAAACCATTTACTGAATAGTAATTATAAGAAAAATTGAATACTTTTATTTCATAAAATTCGGGGTCTTACAATCTCCCCTCCTTATGAAATTTTGTCCCCGAAATTTATGTTAATTTGTTAAATTAACCCTTGTTTTGAAGCTGTATTCTAGAATGATATTTGAAATACAGGAGATGAGCAATAGAGAAATTATGATGACAGGGAAGATGGAATCTGAAATGAAAGGAAGGTATTCTCAACTCTTTGAAATACCAGGTACGTAAATTTCGGGGACGAAATTTCATAAGGAGGGGAGAATGTAAGACCCCGAATTTTATGAAATAAAAGTATTCAATTTTTCTTATAATTACTATTCAGTAAATAGTTAAATTGATAAAAGTTTAAAGTTATGGGTGAAATATGAATTTTTTTTTTCAAAATAAGCAAGTGGTTATAAAATAATCATTGTTGTCGGGGAATATTCGTTTGGTCGTGGAATATTCTTTCTGTCGGGGAATATTCGTACGACGGCGCAGCTATTTGTGGGCCCCATAACAGAATAACTGTCGGGTGAAGAAAACGACAAATTTGAGTTTTTATAAATAACGGCGTAGTTGTTACCGTTAACACTGTTGGAATACCCGGTGGTTAAAATACAGTAATACGCGTTATTGCACAGTAGCACACGGTATTGCATAGTATTTTTGAAATTATTGATTCTTACGTAAGAAGGCACTAATCAATAATTGTTACAGTAATTACTGTTCAATATTTTATTTTATTGATTCAATAATTGCTACGTTGAAATTTTGTATTATTGTTGTTCAATAATTGTTGCTGCACAGTATTTTCCATTATCAGATCAATAATTCATATTATTTGAATAGTATTATTAGATAGCATTATTGGCAATGTCTAGAAAGTTCTGTCTAAGGAGAGGTTTGGTCATCTAATTGTGCGCCAGTAAGGAGAAATTCTTATTGGAAAGCCCCCTCTTTCCTGGGAACGGCCTGGTTGTCATAAATGTGATTCTGTAATATTATTTGTGAATAATTAATTATTGATTCATATGATAAGAAAATATTTATATTATGTGGATATAAATGAGGGATATATTTTTGTGGTTAAAAATGAAGTAGTTAATGTTGAGGTTTTTATCAGTATTTTTGTCGGAATGGAGATATTAAAAATCAGGGTTTTTGAGATATTTTGCGGGGGTTATAATTTTTAATCCGACCGTTGGATCGTGGTAATTTTTGGATATGTTATACATATATAAGTTGAGTATATGTCCATAAATTTTGAACCGTTAAAAATGAACGTATGATTTGTTATGAATTTTACGAGATGACTGGTTCAGAAATTATTGAATTTTTGGAGTTTATCATTTTGGTGGAAAATTCTAGAATTGGTGGACCCCACTTGTGGTTGGTGAAGAAATGTGCTGAATTATATTTCAAATGTGGTGGGTGGGAATAGTAGCAGGTAAAGCCATCAGGTTGCAGGTCAAACCTACCAAAATTTTCATATAAATAGAGGGCTAAGTTAGAATTGAAAATCACACCAGAAACATAAGCTTTCTCTCTTTCTCTCTCTATATTATGAAGCATATTTTGTGAGTTTTTAGATACTTGGTGAGTTGCTATTCATCAGTGCAAGTTTCCTTCAGCATCATATCCGATATCCAGTCAGAAGTACTGCTCTTTTGAGGTAAGGGATTGTAAGGGATAGTAAGGGATTTTAAGGGTTGTTATGTTTTTCAGTTTCGTAATTTTTCTGAACTTCAAAAATTCTGGAAAAGTTTGAAATGATATTTTGATGAGTTTTCTTGATTGTGTCCAAAAATGGTGATTTTTGGATGTATAGATTGAGAGTTATGAATTTTATGAGAAAAGACTATTTTAAAAGTAACAGCTTATAATTCCTTGTGGTTAACTCCAAAATTGATGAAATTTTTATTGGGAGTACATGTATATGATAGAAGTATACTCTGTAAATTTCAGAATTTTTAGACAAAAGTACAATTTTTGATAAATGTCTAAATATTCAGCTATTTTGGCCATATGAAAAATAGTAAATGACTTTTAAAAATTCTGAGAAAAATATATGTTCACTATGGGACTATATTAAGCTAAATCCCAGAAAAGAAATATTTTTGAAACTGATTTGGTATTTTTCATGAAAATGGTCTAGTTATGAGTAAATGAATTAAATATGTTTTGTGAAGAAAGAAAATTGGAAAATAGGATTTTATGGCTTGAGAATCCTATATGAGGTATATGCAGATTTTTGATGAGGGTTTTGGTTATTGATGATGAAATTGTAAGAGTTGGCATTTTATGATGATTAAATGCATTAATTAGTAAAGTGTAAACAATTAAAATAAATTGTTTATAAATTTAAGTAATGTTATTCTTTCAATATCATTATACCGAAATATTGGTATGAATTTTATTGTAGAATTTCTATCTTTGGTGTCGGGGTTACTATTCATGAGTTACTATTCACGATTTACTATTCATGAGTTACGAATATTACTCTTGAGATTAAAACTATATGTTGATCATATTATTTTTATCATCATATATAACATTTTTATAACCCTGATGTTGAAATTCTCTTTCACTGGAGTGTAAAGATGGATAGATTATTGGTATGATCATGACTAGGGTTCTCTTTGGCCTGTAGTGCAAAGTTGAATTATGACTGGTATGATCATGACCATTGAATTTATAATTGAATATCTTAAGCTTAAGTGCAAAGGTGAATTGATCAACATGGTTATAATTATTGTTTATATAAATTCTGAAATGATTATATATTTCTTTGAGATATGAATATATTTGGCCTGTAGTGCAAATATGAATTGTTGATGAATATCTTTGGCATGTAGTGCAAAGATAGCCTGTTGATGAATATCTTTGGCCTGTAGTGCAAAGATGAACTGTTGTTGAATATCTTTGGTCCGTAGTGCAAATATGGTTTGTTGATGAATATCTTTGGCCCGTAGTGCAAAGATGGTTTGTTGATGAATATCTTTGGCCTGTAGTGCAAAGATGAACTGTTGTTGAATATCTTTGGCCCGTAGTGCAAAGATGGTTTGTTGATGAATATCTTTGGCCCGTAGTGCAAAGATGGATTTGTTAGTATGATTATAAACAGGAACTGTGATTTGGTATAACCATGATCTTTGATGTTTCAGGTAAAGACAGGTGATGAAAATATTCTTCGTCCTGGGTGCGAAGAAAAATTTATAGTCACAATTATGATTATGAGTTATTCATATGATTGTGGAAAGGAACTGTTGAGTGATGTTACATGGATAAAATATTGTTGGTGAATTTTTAACATGGAGAAGATAATAGACTTTATAGTCTATTTGACTCTTCTAATGGATTGCTCGTTCCGCTGCAACTATGGTTGAAATTTTTATCATTTACCATATGTTCTAAATCTCTGATTTATTGTTGATGAAGGCTATTGATAATTGAATTATCTTTAGTCATGATATTCTTTACTGAGCTAGTTGTGCTCACCCTTTTGCTTCACAATTCCTTTCAGGTAATAAGAGTGTAGCTGGGTCGAGCGGGGGTAACAAGGGAATAGAACGGTGGTCATCATTTAGTAGTTATATTTGGTGAAAAAAATAGGGTGAGGCGAACCCAACGTTGGAAGGGTGTTTTGTTACTATCATACAAGATGTCTAATGTCATACAACCTCGTGTCATCATAAGACAGGGTTGTGCTCATCCACTTGCCGAGTATATCTATGGGCACTACCTATATAATCTTGGTGTTTGTTTGAAGTATAATTCTCAGTTAGATACAGTGGAGATAATGATAAGTCAAGAGAAGACTCACCATTGGGAAGAATATGATAGTAATCTTCTCGTTTTTCTTTGGGGTCTATTGGGTCAACCAAGGATAATTCTGTGGCCATATGATATCTATCATAACCTAGACGCGTGGCCTCCCATGTACGAAGGTTTCCTTGAGCACTTCCCAAAGATTCTAATTTCTAAAACAGTTTTTGACTATACCTTTATGTAAGGTGTTATTGTGAGGTGATGTCCACGGTTGGAACATGAGTCACATTTGGAATATATTTGTATCCAAACTCACAGCATATGTGTTGTTGTATTTTGCACGACAATTGTTGTAATAAAGTTGTAGTTGTTTTCTGTACCATGTATTTGACGACTCAGAATGGGTTGGATGGAATGGACCTGTTTTGGGGTCGACCAAATGTAACGACCCCAATTATCAATTATCAAATAACTTTTTTCATTCAGATTCAGATTCAACTCATTCAGATTCAACTCATTCAGATTCAGATTTAAATTTATTCAATTTTTATCAATCACCCCCTAAGTACAATCACCTATATAAGAAAATGATCCGTTACAAGAATTGTTAATTATGTCACTATTCAAATAAATATATATGTGACTGTTCATAGTAGATTGTGCAGTCTAGATTTAAAATTTTTAATCCATCTGGTATTATATATTAGTAGTAGATGTTATTTTAATTAAAAAAATCTAAAAAGCTCATTAATCTTATGAATAATTAAATATATATTTGTCTAAATTGTATCATAGTAAGAATAAATTTATTATGGATTAGTCTATATATATAGGGTTCCTATCTGTAGAAATCGGTTACTACGGAAACTATACAACAACCAACTTCTCAGCCATTGATCATGATACTCCTTCCGTTCCTTAATATAAGTCGTTTTGGAAAAATATTTTTGTTCCTAAATATAAGTCGTTTGAGAATTTTAAATAAGCATTAATTACTTAGTTTTCAATACAAGGGCAATATAAACAATTGATAGTATAGTTAATGTTTTATAACCATTTCTTTAATATTTATACACAATTTTAAAACGGCTTATATTAAAAAACAGAAAGAATAATAAATAGCTGAAATTAAGTGTAATTAATTCCCACCGCTACACTTTATAGCAGCAATGATGATCACTAATATTTACCCAAAATACCCCAGCCCCTGTCGCTACTCTTTGTAGCGGCAAGCTGTTCTCCTCTCTCATATATATAATGATACCAAGTTACTTGTCAATTGCCACAATACTGATTTATGTTACCGAAATTCGTGTCAAGGATATATTAATGCAAGGGAAGCAATTTTGCCAAGTATATATACATGGTTGCATACTTTGCCACGTAAGCCAATTTAAGCCATATTATTTATCCTATACTTTTTTAAAAATAAATTTTTAAGGGAGTAAATTATAAAATTATTATTATTAATATTTTTAAGAGATATGAGAAATTTATACATTATATAAAAAAAATTATTATTAAAATTCTTAAAATAATAATAATAATATCAAAAAAAATTAGAATTAGAATTTTTTTTAATATTAAAATTAGAACTAGAATTTTTTTAATATTAAAATTAGAATTTTTTTAATATTAAAATTAGAATTAGAATTTTTTTAATATTAAAATTAGAATTTTTTTTATTATTATCAAAAAAATTCTAATAATAAAAAATTTAAAATTTTAATATTAAAATTAGAAAAATTGTAAGTTTATATAATTTTATTATTAAATTAAAAAAATTTAAATATTAAAATATTAATTTAGAAATATTAAAATGTTGCGGCGAAACTAATAATAAAAAACTTACAATTTAATATTAAAATTAGAAAAATTAGAATTTTTTGGTAAAATTTTAATATTAAAATTTTATCGGCGAAACAAATCTTTAATATTAATTTTAATATTAATAATAATAATATTAATATTAGAATTTTTCTTGATAATAATAAAAAAATCTAATTTTAATATTATTATTATATAAACCAAAAGTGACATAATTACTCATGCAAGAAGCAGTATGCACATACAATATAAAAAATGAGAGAAAATAAGAAGGGACTTACAATTGAATATTTTAGATTTTACACATTTTGATCGATAAACAATGACATTGAAGCAAGATAAGAATGTTCAATAGTAAAAAATTCTAATTATTTTTGATATTATTATTATTATTATAAAAATTTTAATAATAATTTTTTTTATATAATGTATAAATTTCTCATATCTCTTAAAAATATTAATAATAATAATTTTATAATTTACTCCCTTAAAAATTTATTTTAAAAAAAGTATAGGATAAATAATATGGCTTAAATTGGCTTACGTGGCAAAGTAAAGAGTAGCGGCAGTGGCTGGGGTATTTTGGGCAAATATTAGTGATCATTATTGTCGTTATTGTGACGCCCTCAAAACAAATATACATCACCCATCTTGAGTCGCCAGATACATGATACATAAATTCAAATACAATTTAATCATACAACAGTCGTGTAAAATACGACAAAACATAGCTGAGAGTTTAAACAATAATATTGTCATCTAGATAATATCCACACTCAATGGTGTCCTCATTACAATTATTATCATATTATTCCGTAGAATAGTGAGGACTACTAAATCAATTTATGTGACGCCCCCAAAATAGGTCCAATCCATCCAACCCATTTTGAGTCGCCAAATACATGGTATAGAAAATAACTACAACTTTATTATTACAATTGTCGTGCAAAATACGACAACACATATACTGTGAGTTTAAATACAGATATTGTCATCTAGACAGTATTCATACTCAATTAAGTCCTCATTATACTTATTGATACACTATTTTATAAAATAGTGAGCACTACTAAAATAACTGTCTTGAACCATCATTCCACACCCCGACTAGCACTCGCTACATTCTCGCCTCCTGAGAAGAAAGATGGAACAACAAGGAAAAGGGTGAGCTCAACTAGCCCAGTAAAGAATATTATGACTAAGATAATATACAACAAATTATCGTTAGTCTTCAACAGGAAAAAATTTAATAGAATACAATAAACAACAAGTTTTAAATCAATATTCGCAGCGGAAAATAATAATTCATAGAAGAGTTACGTAGAGAATGAAATCTACGATTATCTATGAATTTAAAAGCCCATCATCAACATTTTATCCTTGTAACATCAATCAATAAATATCTTGAATCAAATTGTCATCTTTGCACTACAGGCCAAAGATATTCATCAGTTGGTCATGTTCACCTCAACACCTGTTCATCTTTACACTACGGGCCAAAGATATTCATCATAAAATCATCAATCTTTGCACTACAGGCCAAAGATATTCAGTAGCATCATCATTTAGGACTGAGGATGATGAAAAATATTTTAGAGAAAACGAATCCAGTGAAACAAAAGAGTAAATATTAAGGATTCGTATTTCAACTATTCCATGTCCAAAAATGCCTCATAAACAATCATAGTGAAATAAAATTTAAGAATGATCAAAACATGGATACAATCAAAGCTAGTATCCAGAATAGATATTTTGGACAAAAAGAAGAAAATTTTATTTTTCGGTGAATAGTAACTCGTGAATAGTAACTCGTGAATAGTAACTCGCGAATAGTAACCTCGACATGAAAAAGTTCTAAATTTGATAAAAAGTTCCAACTAATATTTTGGCATAATGATATTGAAGAAATAATATCATTTAAGAAGAAATAACATCCCTTACTTCGGAAAGACGGTACTTCTGACTGGAATACTAGATATAGTGCTGAAGAAAACTTGCACCGTATAGCAATACTCAAAGTATCAAATACTCACAAGAATACGCTCGATATAGAGAGAGAAATAGAGAGAAACTTGTGTTTCTAGTGTGATTTTCAATTCTAACCTAAGCACCCTATTTATAGGAAAATGCTTAGAACACCAAAGCAGAAAATTGAATATAATAATAATATATTTAACAAATTTTTCTTAGCCCACCTTGACCATCTGAATTCAGCCATAACACATGTTAATGATGTCCACAAAATACAAAAAAATATTTTTCTAAACAAAAATAATTAAAACTTCCAAAAATCAATTATTTCAGAATTTCGGAACTTCAATAATTCATAATAAATAGCCCTTTCATCAGAAAATTTGAATCTCGCGAGTTTTTATAGGAAATTCAATTCTCTACAACTTTGCAGAAGAAAGTTTTTCCAAATTTCAAACAACAATTGACCGAAATCCACAAACGGGCGATTTTACAGTCAACAATAAATTTTCGGTCAAGAATTGTGTCCACCAACACACAAAACATGTGTTAATCATTTAATGCCATAAAAATACTCTTCCTCCTCATATACTCATATATCCTACATTCATTGTAAAAATACCACCATCAATATATTATTAAAATAATATATTTAAATGAATTATTTTATCAGAAAAAGCTAAAATATTAATTTTCAATAATTGTCACATTAAAAATTTTTTCCATCTATATCCACATAAAATTAATATTTTCTTCATCATATAAATCAATAATTAATTATACACAAATAATATTACAGAATCACAATACTGGCAACCAGGCCGTTCCCAAGAAAGAGGGAGCTTTCCAATAAGGATCTCTCCTTACTGGCGCACAATTAGATGACCAAACCTCTCCTTAGACAGAACTTTTTAGACATTGCCAATAATGTTATCTAATAATATTATTCAGATAATATGAATTATTGTTCCGATAATAGAAAATATTGTGTAGTGACAATTATTAAAACAACAGTAATATAAAGTATCAACGCAGCAATTATTGAATCAATAAAATACAATATTGAACAGTAATTACTATAACCATTATTGAGTAGTGCCTTCTTACGTAAGAATCAATAATTGGTGCAATACCGTGTGCTACTGTGCAACAACGCGTATTACTGTGTTTTAACCACCGGGTATTCCAACAGTATTAACGGTAACAACTACGCCGTTATTTATAAAAACTCAATTTTTATCGTTATCCTCATCCGACCGTTTTTCGTTATGGGGCCCATAAATAGCTGCGCCATCGTACAAATATTCCCCGACAGAAAGAATATTCCACGACCAAACGAATATTCTCCGACAACAATTAATATTTTATAACCACTTGCTTATTTGAAATATTTGCGTATTTTACCCATAACTAACCACATTAATCAAATCAACCCCCTACTATCTCAAAATAAAAATTAGAGAGAATTAAATCTTTATTTATAAAAAGTTGGGGTCTTACAACCTCCCCTCCTTATGAAATTTCGTCCTCGAAATTGACATGCGTAGGACATGCTCCTTCCCATCTAAGATCTTAACAGGTACCTCCTCGTACGTTAAGTCTTCGGCTATCTCATCTGGTTCTAACTCAATAACGTGGTTTGGATCGTCCACATATTTACGTAACATCGATACGTGAATAACGTTATGAACACGCGACATACTTGGAGGTAACGCGAGTCTATAGGCCACATTTCCTACTCAGTCAAGAATCTGAAATGGACCAATAAATCGTGGATTGAGCTTTCCTCTCTTTCCAAATCTTGTAACTCCTTTCCATGGAGCTACACGTAATAATACATGATCCCCAATGTCAAATTCCACGTCCTTTCGATGAAGATCCGTATAACTCTTTTGTCGATCCTGTGCCGTTTGTATACGTTGTCGAATCGTTTGGATCTTCTCTGTAGTCATTCGTACCAACTCTGGTCCCAACAACGTTGCTTCTCCCACCTCATCCCAACATACTGGAGAACAATATTTTCTTCCATACAACGCCTCGAATGGAGCCACGCCTATGCTCGCCTATGCTTGCCTGATAACTGTTGTTGTAGGAGAATTCCACCAATGGTAGGTACTTATCCCAACTCCCTTTGAGATCTAGGACATAAAGTCTTAATAGATCTTCAAGAGTTTGAATAGTCCTCTCTGATTGTCCGTCCGTTTGAGGATGGTAAGCTGAACTAAATCATAAATCCGTGCCTATAGCTTTTTGCAAGCTAACCCAAAGTCTTGAAGTGAATCTTGGGTCACGATCCGAAACTATGGATACTGGCATGCCACGCAATCTCACAATCTCGTTCACGTACATACTAGCAAGACGTTCAAGGGAATAAGTCTCTCGTATAGGCAAGAAATGAGTAGACTTGGTTAATCTATCAACAATAACCCAAATAGCATTTATGCCTTGAGAAACCGTGGGAAAACTCGTAACGAAATCCATGGTAATGTGTTCCCACTTCCATTTCGAAATCTCAAGTGGTTGCAATGGACCCTTTGGTACTTGATGCTCCGCCTTTACACGTTGACAAGTTAAACACCTCGAGATAAACTTTGCAATCTCTCTCTTCATATTGTTCCACCAAAATGTATGTCGAAGATCACGATACATTTTAGTACTACCAGGATGGATTGCAAATGGTGTATTGTGTGCCTCTATCATGATCTTGTACTTCAAATCAGAATCGTTAGAAATACAAAGTCTGGAGTGGACTCGAAGTATTCCTTCTTCATCGATTCTTGCTTCCAGAATAGCACCTTCTTGTACTTTCTTCTTCATACGCATCAGCTCCCGGTCTGTGGCTTAAGCAACTTTAACTTTATCGATTAAAGTTGGTTCTACGCGTATACTTGACATCATCGCACTCGTTCCTGTATATGATCTTCTACTCAACGCGTCAGCTACCGCGTTCGCTTTTTCAGGATGGTATTGGATGGTATGATCGAAATCTTTCAACAGCTCGAGCCAACGTCGGTGTCGCATGTTGAATTCTTGGAAGCTCTTCTCGCATTCCTCGGTCCATTCGAAGTTTGTATCTTTTCGAGTCAGCTGAGTTAATGGAGTAGCGATTCGAGAAAATCCTTTTACGAATCTCCGATAATAACTAGAAAGCTACGTATTTCGATTACTGACTTAGGTTGCTCTCAACTGTGACTCATATCCCAATCTTGGATAGCACGTGACACCTATCAGTTTACTACCACACGAATATGGTATCCCCTACGGAGAGTTTGGCTTCAGTGCATTCTACAAAGGAAGTCACCAGATAGAGGCTCGGGTACAACTTCTACAGTTAGGTTTTTAACTCCTGAAGTTCAATAGGAGCCATTCGATATGAGATTTTAGAAATGGGTTTTGTACCGAGTTCAAAGTCGATACAAAATTCAATATCACGCTTTGGGAGTAAGCCAATAAATTCTTCAGAAAATACGTCAGGAAACAAACAACAGGAATATCACTCAAATCTGACATATTTTTTGTTCAAGTCCATGACATGAGCTAAGAAAACTTGACATCCGTTTTTCAATAAACGAATGACTTTACAGCTTGATATGAAAGAGTTTGACTTCAATGGTTTGGTTGCTTGAATTTGAATAACAGGTTGCTTAGAAATATGAAAACTAACAACCTTACGAAAGCAATCAATTTTGGCATGATGAGTAGTTAACCAATCAATTTCTAAAATCACATCAAAAGCAAGTATCTTTAAAGAGATAAGATCAACAGGTAATGTGATGGTGCCAACTTGGATCAAACAAGATTTATAAACAATGGATGTGATAAAAATTTCTCCTAACAGAGTTTCAACAGATAAGTCAAAGTCTAATTTCTCCGGAGTCAAGTTTAAACGTTGAACGCAAGCAAGAGATAAATGAATGGGTACTACCGGTATCTAATAAGATATAGACTTCGCAAAAATTTATAATTAACTAACCCGTGCTAACTTCGTTCGGGTTCCTCGCATTCTGACCAGTCACGAAAAACGCTCTTCCAGGAACCGTTGACTTTGACTTTTCTGGGACAACTTTTTGAGTCACCACCCCCGTTGGACTTGGTTTCGCTATAGTGCAATCTCGAGCGATATGTCCTTCCTTTTCACAATTATAACATACCTTAAACTGTTGTGGGCAGTTTGGGCTGATATGTCCTTCTTTTCCGCACTTATAGCATATAACCGGTGGTTGCTCTCCTCCCTTGGAACCAGTTGCTGCTGGTGCTGACGTCTTCACATTGTCATCGTTGAATCTCCTCTTTTTAAAATCTCCTCCCGACTCGCTTCTTCTATTCTCATGGCCACGATTACCACCAGAGTGGTTGCCGCTCTTGTCCGTATTCTTCTTTATCCGCTGGTTATCATTGTTCTGATGACTGTTGTCACCGGTATGATCCTGGTTGTGGTCCCTCGATTGACCGTACTCGTTATCTCGCTCTAATAATTGAGCCCTGTTGACAACATCTGAATAGAGATAAAATTTATGAGAAATGAGATATTGACGTATGTCGGGTTTCAAACCTCTCAGAAACATCTGCGTCATACGTTCCTCATTCTCCACCAAATGAGGTGCAAACCTGAACAACTTTGCAAACTTCGCCTCGTACTGGGACACCGTCGTGTTATTCTGCTCTAGTCTTATAAACTCTACCTCCTTCATATGACGAATACTTTCAGGAAAGTACTTGTCATTGAACAGTTTCTGAAATGTCTCCCAAGACATTCTGAATGCGGCTAGATGGGTACGCTTCACAGACTCCCACCAGTAGTCTGCCTCGCCACGGAACATAAAGGTGGTGAATGGAACCTTCTGTTCCTCCGTGCATCCCAAGACATCGAATATCTTGGTAATTTGCTTGACCCACGTTTCTGCCATGATCGAATCCGGCTTTCCCTTAAATTCGGGTGGTCCCAACTCTTTGAACTGCTTGGCTGTGACAAGCCACGCATTGCTATCATTTCCACCCGTATTCTGTACACGAGTCTCCCTCGTCTGATTTTGCATGAACTGAAAAAAACTCCTAAACATCCCGTCGTTCATCGTCTGCACAGTGGTGTTGTTTACAGGAGGAATATTGCCAGCCTGTTGCACCTTCTCCTCGTTGGTGAGCAAAGGTGTCTCCACGGTCTCATTTACTCCACTGTTAACATTCTCAATCGACATTCTCAAATACTGCCATAAACAAGGGTTAATTTAACAAATTAACAAATCACATAATACCCCTATATTATGACCGACCAACAAATAAGCTTGGGTAGGACACACTAGCGAAGGATTTACTCGTCTCTCCCCTCCTAGTTCTATTCTCCGATCTCCGCCAGAGATCATATCCCTAAGCTCTGATACCAACTGTGACGCCCCCAAAATAGGTCCAATCCATCCAACCCATTTTGAGTCGCCAAATACATGGTATAGAAAATAACTACAACTTTATTATTACAATTGTCATGCAAAATACGACAACACATATACTGTTAGTTTAAATACAGATATTGTCATCTAGACAGTATTCATACTCAATTAAGTCCTCATTATACTTATTGATACACTATTTTATAAAATAGTGAGGACTACTAAAACAACTGTCTTGAACCATCATTCCACACCCCGACTAGCACTCGCTACATTCTCGCCTCCTGAGAAGAAAGATGGAACAACAAGGAAAAGGGTGAGCTCAACTAGCCCAGTAAAGAATATTATGACTAAGATAATATACAACAAATTATCGTTAGTCTTCAACAGGGAAGAATTTAATAGAATACAATAGACAACAAGTTTTAAATCAATATTCGCAGCGGAAAATAATAATTCATAGAAGAGTTACGTAGAGAATGAAATCTATGATTATTTATGAATTTAAAAGCCCATCATCAACATTTTATCCCTGTAACATCAATCAATAAATATCTTGAATCAAATTGTCATCTTTGCACTACAGGCCAAAGATATTCATCAGTTGGTCATGTTCACCTCAACACCTGTTCATCTTTACACTACGGGCCAAAGATATTCATCATAAAATCATCAATCTTTGCACTACAGGCCAAAGATATTCAGTAGCATCATCATTTAGGACTGAGGATGATGAAAAATATTTTAGAGAAAACGAATCCAGTGAAACAAAAGAGTAAATATTAAGGATTCGTATTTCAACTATTCCATGTCCAAAAATGCCTCATAAACAATCATAGTGAAATAAAATTTAAGAATGATCAAAACATGGATACAATCAAAGCTAGTATCCAGAATAGATATTTTGGACAAAAAGAAGAAAATTTTATTTTTCGGTGAATAGTAACTCGTGAATAGTAACTCGTGAATAGTAACTCGCGAATAGTAACCTCGACATGAAAAAGTTCTAAATTTGATAAAAAGTTCCAACTAATATTTTGGCATAATGATATTGAAGAAATAATATCATTTAAGAAGAAATAACATCCCTTACTTCGGAAAGACGGTACTTCTGACTGGAATACTAGATATAGTGCTGAAGGAAACTTGCACCGTATAGCAATACTCAAAGTATCAAATACTCACAAGAATACGCTCGATATAGAGAGAGAAATAGAGAGAAACTTGTGTTTCTAGTGTGATTTTCAATTCTAACCTAAGCACCCTATTTATAGGAAAATGCTTAGAACACCAAAGCAGAAAATTAAATATAATAATAATATATTTAACAAATTTTCCTTAGCCCACCTTGACCATCTGAATTCAGCCATAACACATGTTAATGATGTCCACAAAATACAAAAAAACATTTTTCTAAACAAAAATAATTAAAACTTCCAAAAATTAATTATTTCGGAATTTCGGAACTTCAATAATTCATAATAAATAGTCCTTTCATCAGAAAATTCGAATCTCGCGAGTTTTTATAGGAAATTCAATTCTCTACAACTTTGCAGAAGAAAGTTTTTCCAAATTTCAAATAGAAATTGACCGAAATCCACAAACGGGCGATTTTACAGTCAACAATAAATTTTCGGTCAAGAATTGTGTCCACCAACACACAAAATATGTGTTAATCATTTAATGTCACAAAAATACTCTTCCTCCTCATATACTCATATATCCCACATTCATTGTAAAAATACCACCATCAATATATTATTAAAATAATATATTTAAATGAATTATTTTATCAGAAAAAGATAAAATATTAATTTTTAATAATTGTCACATTAAAAATTTTCTCCATCTATATCCACATAAAATCAATATTTTCTTCATCATATAAATCAATAATTAATTATACACAAATAATATTACAGAATCACAATACTGGCAACCAAGCCGTTCCCAGGAAAGAGGGGGCTTTCCAATAAGGATCTCTCCTTACTGGCGCACAATTAGATGACCAAACCTCTCCTTAGACAGAACTTTCTAGACATTGCCAATAATGTTATCTAATAATATTATTCAGATAATATGAATTATTGTTCCGATAATAGAAAATATTGTGTAGTGACAATTATTAAAACAACAGTAATATAAAATATCAACGCAGTAATTATTGAATCAATAAAATACAATATTGAACAGTAATTACTGTAACCATTATTGAGTAGTGCCTTCTTACGTAAGAATCAATAATTGGTGCAATATCGTGTGCTACTGTGCAACAACGCGTATTACTGTGTTTTAACCACCGGGTATTCCAACAGTATTAACGGTAACAACTACGCCGTTATTTATAAAAACTCAATTTTTATCGTTATCCTCATCCGACTGTTTTCCGTTATGGGGCCCATAAATAGCTGCGCCGTCGTACAAATATTCCCCGACAGAAAGAATATTCCACGACCAAACGAATATTTCCCGACAACAATTAATATTTTATAACCACTTGCTTATTTAAAATATTTACGTATTTTACCCATAACTAACCACATTAATCAAATCAACCCCCTACTATCTCAAAATAAAAATTAGAGAGAATTAAATCTTTATTTATAAAAAGTTGGGGTCTTACAACCTCCTCTCCTTATGAAATTTCGTCCTCGAAATTGACATGCGTAGGACATGCTCCTTCCCATCCAAGATCTTAACAGGTACCTCCTCGTACGTTAAGTCTTCGGCTATCTCGTCTGGTTCTAATTCAATAACGTGGTTTGGGTCGTCCACATATTTACGTAACATCGATACGTGAATAACGTTATGAACACGCGACATACTTGGAGGTAACGCGAGTCTATAGGCCACATTTTCTACTCAGTCAAGAATCTGAAATTGACCAATAAATCGTGGATTGAGCTTTCCTCTCTTCCCAAATCTTGTAACTCCTTTCCATGGAGCTACACGTAATAATACATGATCCCCAATGTCAAATTCCACGTCCTTTCGATGAAGATCCGTATAACTCTTTTGTCGATCCTGTGCCGTTTGTATACGTTGTCGAATCGTTTGGATCTTCTCTGTAGTCATTCGTACCAACTCTGGTCCCAACAACGTTGCTTCTCCCACTTCATCCCAACATACTGGAGAACGGCATTTTCTTCCATACAACGCCTCGAATGGAGCCACGCCTATGCTCGCCTATGCTTGCCTGATAACTGTTGTTGTAGGAGAATTCCACCAATGGTAGGTACTTATCCCAACTCCCTTTGAGATCTAGGACACAAAGTCTTAATAGATCTTCAAGAGTTTGAATAGTCCCCTCTGATTGTCCGTCCGTTTGAGGATGGTAAGCTGAACTAAATCATAAATCCGTGCCTATAGCTTTTTGCAAGCTAACCCAAAGTCTTGAAGTGAATCTTGGGTCACGATCCGAAACTATGGATACTGGCATGCCACGCAATCTCACAATCTCGTTTACGTACATACTAGCAAGACGTTCAAGGGAATAAGTCTCTCGTATAGGCAAGAAATGAGTAGACTTGGTTAATCTATCAACAATAACCCAAATAGCATTTATGCCTTGAGAAACCATGGGAAGACTCGTAACGAAATCCATGGTAATGTGTTCCCACTTCCATTTCGAAATCTCAAGTGGTTGCAATGGACCCTTTGGTACTTGATGCTCCGCCTTTACACGTTGACAAGTTAAACACCTCGAGATAAACTTTGCAATCTCTCTCTTCATATTGTTCTACCAAAATGTATGTCGAAGATCACGATACATTTTAGTACTACCAGGATGGATTGCAAATGGTGTATTGTGTGCCTCCATCATGATCTTGTACTTCAAATCAGAATCGTTAGAAACACAAAGTCTGGAGTGGACTCGAAGTATTCCTTCTTCATCGATTCTTGCTTACAGAATAGCACCTTCTTGTACTTTCTTCTTCATACGCATCAGCTCCCGGTCTGTGGCTTAAGCAACTTTGACTTTATCGATTAAAGTTGGTTCTACGCGTATACTTGACATCATCGCACTCGTTCCTGTATATGATCTTCTACTCAACGCGTCAGCTACCGCGTTCGCTTTTTCAGGATGGTATTGGATGGTATGATCGAAATCTTTCAACAGCTCGAGCCAAGGATATTCATATAATCATCAATTGTCATGACTATACCGAATAATCCATGGTCATAATCATACCAACTGTAAGACCCCGAATTTTATGAAATAAAAGTATTCAATTTTTCTTATAATTACTATTCAGTAAATGGTTAAATTGATAAAAGTTTAAAGTTATGGGTGAAATATGAATTTTTTTCAAAATAAGCAAGTGGTTATAAAATAATCATTGTTGTCGGGGAATATTCGTTTGGTCGTGGAATATTCTTTCTGTCGGAGAATATTCGTACGACGGCGCAGCTATTTGTGGGCCCCATAACGAATAACCGTCGGATAAAGAAAACGACAAATTTGAGTTTTTACAAATAACGGCGTAGTTGTTACCGTTAACACTGTTGGAATACCCGGTGGTTAAAATACAGTAATACGCGTTATTGCACAGTAGCACACGGTATTGCATAGTATTTTTAAAATTATTGATTCTTACGAAGGAAGGCACTACTCAATAATTGTTGCAGTAATTACTGTTCAATATTTTATTTTATTGATTCAATAATTGCTACGTTAAAATTTTGTATTATTGTTGTTCAATAATTGTTGCTGCACAGTATTTTCCATTATCAGATCAATAATTCATATTATTTGAATAGTATTATTAGATAGCATTATTGACAATGTCTAGAAAGTTCTGTCTAATGAGAGGTTTGGTCATCTAATTGCGCGCCAGTAAGGAGAAATCCTTATTGGAAAGCCCCCTCTTTCCTGGGAACGGCCTGGTTGTCATAAATGTGATTCTGTAATATTATTTGTGAATAATTAATTATTGATTCATATGATAAGAAAATATTTATTTTATGTGGATATAAATGAGGGATATATTTTTGTGGTTAAAAAATGAAGGAGTTAATGTTGAGATTTTTATTCGTATTTTTGTCAGAATGGAGGTATTAAAAATCAGGGTTTTTTGAGAAATATTGCGGGTGTTATAATTTTTAATCCGACCGTTGGATCGTGGTAATTTTTGGATATGTTATACATATATAAGTTGAGTATATGTCCACAAATTTTGAACCGTTAAAAATGAACGTATAATTTGTTATGAATTTTACGAGATGACTAGTTCAGAAATTGTTAAATTTTCGGAGTTAATCATTTTGGTGGAAAATTCTAGAATTGGTGGGTCCCACTTGTGGTTGGTGAAGAAATGTGCTGAATTATATTTCAAATGTGGTGGGTGGGAATAGTAGCAGGTAAAGCCATCAGGTTACAGGTCAAACCTACCAAAATTTTCCTATAAATAGAGGGCTAAGTTAGAATTGAAAATCACACCAGAAACATAAGCTTTCTCTCTTTCTCTCTCTATATTATGAAGCATATTTTGTGAGTTTTTAGATACTTGGTGAGTTGCTATTCATCAGTGCAAGTTTTCTTCAGCATCATATCCGATATCCAGTCAGAAGTACTGCTCTTTTGAGGTAAGGGATAGTAAGGGATAGTAAGGGATATTAAGGGATTTTAAGGGTTGTTATGATTTTCAGTTTCGTAATTTTTCTGATCTTCAAAAATTCTGGAAAAATTTGAAATGATATTTTGATGAGTTTTCTTGATTGTGTCCAAAAATGGTGATTTTTGGATGTATAGATTAAGAGTTATGAATCTTACGGGAAAAGACTATTTTAAAAGTAACCGCTTATAATTCCTTGTGGTTAACTCCAAAATTGATGAAATTTTTATTGGGAGTACATGTATATGATAGAAGTATACTCTGTAAATTTCAGAATTTTTAGATAAAAGTACAATTTTTGATAAATGTCTAAATATTCGGCTATTTTGGCCATATAAAAAATAGTAAATGACTTTTAAAAATTCTGAGAAAAATATATGTTCACTATGGGACTATATTATGCTAAATCCCAGAAAAGAAATATTTTTGGAACTGATTTGGTATTTTTCATGAAAATGGTCTAGTTATGAGTTAATGAATTAAATATGTTTTGTGAAGTAAGAAAATTGGAAAATAGGATTTTATGACTTGAGAATCCTATATGAGGTATATGCAGATTTTTGATGAGGGTTTTGGTTATTGATGATGAAATCTTAAGAGTTGACATTTTATGATGATTAAATGCATTAATTAGTAAAGTGTAAACAATTTAAATAAATTGTTTATAAGCTTAAGAAATGTTATTCTTTCAATATCATTATACCGAAGTATTGGTATGAATTTTATTATAGAATTTTTACATTTTTGAGTCGGTGTTACTATTCACGAGTTACTATTCATGAGTTACTATTCACGAGTTACTATTCACGATAAAATTGGTTTCTTTTACTAACCAAATTATAGTTGATTTATGAATATTACTCTTGAGATTAAATCTATATGTTGATTATATTGATTTTATTATCATATATAACATTTTTATAACCCTGATGTTGAATTTCTCTTTCACTGGAGTGTAAAGATGGGTAGATTATTGGTATGATCATGACTAGGGTTCTCTTTGGCCTGTAGTGCAAAGTTGAATTGTGACTGGTATGATCATGACCATTGAATTTATAATTGAATATCTTTAGCTTAAGTGTAAAGATGAATTGATTAACATGGTTATAATTATGGTGTATATAAATTCTGAAATGATTATATATTTCTTTGAGATATGAATATATTTGGCCTGTAGTGCAAATATTAATTGTTGAGGAATATCTTTGGCCTGTAGTGCAAAGATGAATTGTAGATGAATATCTTTGGCCAGTAATGCAAAGATGAACTGTTGATGAATATCTTTGGCCTGTAGTGCAAAGATGACTTGTTGATGAATATCTTTGGCCCGTAGTGCAAAGATGAAGTTATTAGTATGATTATGAACAGGAACTGTGATTTGGTATAACCATGATGTTTGATGTTTCAGGTGATGAAAATTATCTCCGTCCTAGATGAGAAGAGAAATTTAGAACTACAGTTATGATTATGAGTTATTCATATGATTGTGGACCAGAATTGTTGATTGATGTTACAGGGATAAAACATTGTTGGTGGATTTTTAACATGGAGAAAATAATAGACTTTATAGTCTATTTGACTCTTCTAATGGATTGCTCGTTCCGCTGCAACTATGGTTGAAATTTTTTATCATCTACCATATGTTCTAAATCTCTGATTTATTATTGATGAAGACTATTGATAATTTATTTATCTTTATTCATGATATTCTTTACTGGGCTAGTTGTGCTCACCCTTCTGTTCACAATTCCTTTCAGGTAATAAGAGTGTAGCTGGGTCGAGCGAGGGAGACAAGGGAATAGAACGGTGGTCATCATTTAGTAGTTATATTTGGTGAAGAAAATAGGGTGAGGCGAACCCAACGTTGGAAGGGTGTTTTGTCACTATCATACAAGATGTCTAATGACATACAACCTCGTGTCATCATAAGACAGGGTTGTGCTCATCCACTTGCTGAGTATATATACGAGCACTACCTATATAATCTTGGTGTTTGTTTAAAGTATAATTCTCAGTTAGATACAGTGGAGATAATGATAAGTCAAGAGAAGACTCACCATTGGGAAGAATATGATAGTAATCTTCTCGTTTTTCTTTGGGGTCTATTGGGTCAACCAAGGATAATTCTGTGGCCATATGATATCTATCATAACCTAGACGCGTGGCCTCCCATGTACCTTTATGTAAGGTGTTATTGTGAGGTGCTGTCCACGGTTGGAACATGAGTCACATTTGGTATATATTTGTATCCAAACTCACAGCATATGGTTGTTGTATTTTGCACGACAATTGTTGTAATAAAGTTGTAGTTGTTTTCTGTACCATGTATTTGACGACTCAGAATGGGTTGGATGGAATGGACCTATTTTGGGGTTGTCACACCAACAACTGTCCACCAATGAACTACAGGCCAATGATGACTTTTACCACATCATTCGTCACATTACGATCATGATTATACCGAATAATCCCTGGTCATAATCATACCAAGTCCCTCTATGCACGTAAGCCAAAGATGACTTTCATCACAATATATGTAAGACCCCAGATGTAAGAGCCCAACTTATTAATGAATAAAATTAAATTTTCTCTAATTATTATTGTGAATAATAAGGTGTTAATTTGATATAATATTTTGGTTATGGGTGAAATGTTTAAATTTTACAAAATAAACAAGTGGTTATAAAATATTCATTTTGTCGGGGAATATTCGTTTAGTCGTGGAATATTCTTTCTGTCGGAGAATATTCGTACGACGGCGCAGGTATTTATGGGCTCCATAACGGAAAACGGTTGGATGAAGATAACGATAAAAATTAAGTTTTTATAAATAACGGCGTAGTTGTTACCGTTAACACTGTTGGAATGCCCGGTGGTTAAAATACAGTAATACGCGTGGTTGCACAGTAGCACACGGATTGCACTGTATTTTTGAATTATTGATTCTTACGAAGGAAGGCATTACTCAATAATTGTTACAGTAGTTACTGTTCAATATTTTATTTTATTGATTCAATAATTACTGCATTGATATTTTATATTATTGTTGTTTCAATAATTGTCACTGCACAGTATTTCCTATTATCAGATCAATAATTTATATTATTTGAATAATATTATTAGATAGCTTTATTGATAATATCTAGAAAGTTCTGTCTAAGGAGAGGTTTGGTCACCTAATTGCGCGCCAGTAAGGAGAAATCCTTATTGGAAAGCCCCCTCTTTCTTGGGAACGGCCTGGTTGTCATAAATGTGATTCTGTAATATTAATTGTGAATAATTAATTATTGATTCATATGATAAGGAAATATTTATTTTATGTGAATATAAATGTTGGATATATTTTGTGGTTAAAAATAAAGGAGTTAATGTTGAGGTATTTTATCAATATTTTTGTCGGAATGGAGGTATTAAAAATCAATTAGGGTTTTTGAGATATATTGCGGGGGTTATAATAAAAATAAACGTATGATTTGTTATGAATTTTAAGAGATGACTGGTTCAGAAATTGTTGAAGTTTTAAAATTTATCATTTTGGTGGAAAATTCTAGAATTGGTGGGCCACACTTTTGGTTGGTTAAAATGTGCTGAGATTTTTATTCAAATGTGGTGGGTGGGAATAGTAGCAGGTAAAGCAATCAGGTTGCAGGTTAAATCTGCTTCGGCGTGCTAACATTTTCCTATAAATAGAGGGCTAAGTTAGAATTGAAAATCACATCAGAAACAAGTTTTCTCTCTTTCTCTCGCTAGATTATTGAGTATATTTTGTGAGTATTTAGATACTTTGTGAGTTTTTATTCATCAGTGCAAGTTTTCTTCAGCCTTATACCGATATTCCTATCAGAAGTACTGATATTTTGAGGTAAGGGGTGTTATATTCTTCTTAAAATGATATTTTTTTCAATATCATTATACCGAAATGTTGGTATGAATTTTTTATCAAATTTAAAACTTTTTGTGTCGGAGTTACTATTCACGTATACGACACTATTTACGAATACGACACTATTCACCGAAAAATGAAATTTTCTTCTTTTTGTCCAAGTTGTCTATTATGGTCACTTTCTTTGATTGTATCCATGTTTTGATCTTTATTTGTGAATTTTGTTTCAAAATTGGTTATTATGGAGTATTATTGAACTTGGATAAACTGTAATACGAATCCCTAATATTTGTTCTTTTATCTCACTGGATTCGTTTTCTTTAAAATATTTATCATCATCCTCAGTCCTAAATGATGATACTACTGAATGTCTTTGGCCTGTAGTGCAAAGATGTATGATTACCTGATGAATATTTTTGGCCTGTAGTGCAAAGATGAACAGGTGTTGAGATGAACATGACCAACTGATGATACAAATGAATATCTTTGGTTTGTAGTGCAAAGATAAATATTTGATTCAAGATGTATATTGATTGATGTTACAGGGATAAAATATTGATGATGGACTTTTAAATTTTAGAAAATAGTAGAATTCTTTCTCTACTTGACTCTTCTAATGGATTGCTGTTTCCGCTGCAGTTGTTGATCTAAAACTTGTTGTCTATTATATTTTATCAGATTTTTCCTGTTGAAGAGTAACGATAATTTGCTGTATATTATCTTAGTCATAATATTCCTTACTGGGCTAGTTGAGCTCACCCTTTTTGTTCCATTTTCTTCTCAGGAGGAGATAGTATAGCAGGAACTAGCCGGAGTATGGAGTGACGGTTTTAAAAAGTTGTTTAACAGTTCTCACTATTTTTGTAAAATAGTGAATCAATAATTGTAATGAGGACTCCTTTTGAATTTTTATACTCTCTATTTGTATTCAAACTCACAGTATATATGTTGTCGTATTTTGCACGATAATTGTATTACTAAGGTTGTATTTGTTTTTAAACCATGTATTTGGCGACTCAGAATGGGTGATGTATACCTGTTTTGGGGGCTTCACAGTTGGTATTAAAGCTTAGAGATATGATCCTTGACTGAGATGTGAGACAAGAACTAGGAGGGAGAGAGACGGAAAATTTCTTCGCTAGTATGACCTGACTAAGTTTATTTGGTATTTATTTGGTCGGTCAGAGTATAGGGATAATATATGACATGACTATTAACCCTTGTTTTATGACAGTATTTTAGAATGGCAGCTGAGAACGTTAATAATGGAGTGAATCAGACCGTGGAGACACCTTTGATCACCACCCAGGGGAACGTGCAACAAGAAGGCAATATTTCTCCTGTAAACAACACTACCGAACAAATGATGAATGATGGGATGTTTAGAAGTTTTTTGCAGTTCATGCAAAACCAGAAGAGGGAGACTCGTGCACAAAATACGGGTGAAAATGCTAGCAATGTGCGGCTTGTCACAGCCAATCAGTTCAAAGAGTTGGGACCACCAGAATTTAAGGAAAAGCCGGATCCGATCATGGCGGAAACGTGGGTCAAGCAAATTACCAAGATATTCGATGTCTTGGGATACGCGGAGGAACAGAAGGTTCCATTCGCCACCTTTATCTTCTGCGGTGAGGCAGACTACCGGCGGGAGTCTGTGAAGCGTACCCAGCCTGACGCACTCAACATGTCTTGGGAAACGTTTCAGAAACTGTTTAATGACAAGTACTTTCCTGAAAGTATTCGTCATATGAAGGAGGTAGAGTTTATTAGACTGGAAAAAAACAACATGACGGTGTCCCAGTACGAGGCGAAGTTTGCAGAGTTATCCAGGTTTGCACCTTATTTGGTAGAAGATGAGGAACGAATGACGAGGATGTTCCTGAAAGGTCTAAAGCCCGAGATTAGGCAATATCTTATCTCTCATAAATTTTCTTTATATTCAGATGTTGTAAATAGGGCTCAATTATTAGAGCGAGATAATGAGTATGTTCAACCGAGGGACCACAACTAGGGTCATACCGATGGCAGCGGTCATCGGAGCAATAAAAATCAGCAGGGAGGAAAATATTCGGACAAAAGCGGTAATCACTCTGGTGGTAATCGTGGCCGTGATAATAGAAGGAGCGAGTTGAGAGGAGATTTCAAAAGGAGAAGGTATAACAACGATAACGTGAAGACGTCAGCACCAACATCAACTGTTTCTAGGGGAGGAGAACGAGCACCGGTCGTATGTTACAAATGCGGGAAAGAGGGACACATCAGCCCAAACTGCCTACAACAGTTCAAGGTATGTTATAACTGTGGAAAGGAAGGTCATATAGCTAAAGATTGTCTTGTTGCAAAACCAAGTTCAACGAGGATAGTGACTCCGAAGGCTGTTCCGGACAAGTCAAAGTCAGTGGTTCCTAGAAGGGAGTTTGTCGTGACTACCCAAAACGCGAGGAACCCGAACGACGTGATCACGGGTAAGCTAATCATAAACTCTTGTGAAGTTTATACCTTATTAGATACCGGTTCTATCCATTTTTTTATCTCTCCTGCTTGTGCTCAACGTTTGAACTTGACTCCGGAGAAATTAGACTTTGACTTATCTATTGAAACTCCGTTAGGAGAAACTTTCGTTACATCTACTATTTTTAAATCTTGCTTGATTCAAGTTGGTACCATCACATTACTTACCGATCTTATTTCGTTGAAAATTCTTGCATTTGATGTGATTTTAGGGATTGATTGGTTAACCACGCATCATGCTAAAATTGATTATTTTCGTAAGGTTGTTAGTTTTCATATTCCTAACTAACCTGTTATGCAAATTCAAACAACTAAACTATTAAAGTCAATCACTGTCATTTCAAGCCATAAAGCTATTCGTTTATTGAAAAATGGATGTCAAGCTTTCTTAGCCCATGTCACGGACTTGAACAAAAACACGTCAGATTTAAATAAAATTTCTGTTGTTAATGAATTTCCTGACGTATTTTCTAAAGAACTTCCCGGTCTACCCCAGAACGTGAAGTTGATTTCTTTATTGACATTGAACCTGACACAAAGCCCATTTCTAAAACTCCATATCGAATGGCTTCTATTGAACTTCAGAAGTTAAAGGTCCAACTACAGGAGTTGTTGGACATCGGTTTTATTCGTCCTAGTACATCTCCTTGGGGTGCTCCGGTGTTATTCGTGAAGAAGAAAGATGGTAGTATGCGACTTTGTATCGACTATCGAAAATTGAACCATGTCACCATCAAGAATAGGTTTCCACTACCTCAGATTGATGACCTGTTCGACCAATTGCAAGGAGCACAATTCTTTTCAAAGATCGATCTTCGTTCTGGATATCATCAGCTGAAGATTAAAACTGAGAATATTCCAAAGACTGCATTCAGAACTCGGTACGGGCATTACGAATTCTTAGTCATGTCTTTTATGAATAAAGATTTAAATTTCTCGAAATATTTTTTGAATATTATGGTGTGGATTTCATATAATGTTATAGTTGTGGGTAGTATTTATAACTTTTGCAAAGTATGCAAGTTGTTATAAAATATTCGATTGGTCGGAGAATATACTTTTTGTCGGGGAATATTTGTACGACGATACAATCATTGGTGGACCCCGCAACGGAATTATTGTCAGATTGAGAAAACGATAAAAATATTTTTTATGAAAATAACGGCGGAAGTTGTACCGTTAACTGTTGAAACACTCAGTGTTAAAAGTACAGTAATACGCGTGGTTGCATAGTAGCACACGGTATTGATTATTGATGCTTACATGATAAGTCACTCAGTTTTGTTTTATTGATATTATTAATGTAATAAAACAGAAAAGCTTTTTATATAAAACATAATACTTTTATAAAGTTATTCTATAAATAGAATATATTATATTCTATTATGCATAGTATTTTGCATAGTAAAATCTTTTTATATAAAACAGAATACTTTTATAAAGTTATTCTATAAATATAATATATTATATTTTATTATGCATAGTGTAACGACCCCAAAATAGGTCCATTCCATCCAACCTATTCTGAGTCGCCAAATACATGGTACAGAAAACAACTGTAACTTTATTACAACAATTGTCGTGCAAAATACAACAACACATAGCTGTGAGTTTGGATACAAATATATACCAAATGTGACTCATGTTCCAACCATGGACATCACCTCACAATGACACCTTACATAAAGGTATAGTCAAAAATTATTTTAGAAATTAGAATCTTTGGGAAGTGCTCAAGGAAATCTTCGTACATGGGAGGCCATGCGTCTAGGTTATGATAGATATCATATGGCCATAGAATTATTCTTGGTTGAACCAATAGACCCCAAAGAAAGACGAGAAGATTACTATCATATTCTTCCCAATGGTGAGTCTTCTCTTGACATATCATTATCTCTACTGTCTCTAATTGAGAATTATACTTCAAACAAACACCAAGATTGTGACGCCCCCAAAATTAGGTATTTATCACCCATCTTGGGTCGTCAGATACATGGTACAAAATACAAATACAAACTTAATTATACAAATGTCGTGTAACATACGACAATACATAAACTGAGAGTTCTAATAGGAATATTGTCATCTAGACAATATCCATACTCAAGGAGTCCTCATTACATTTATTGTCACACTATTTAACAGAATGGTGAGGACTACTAATGCTATCTTCTGGACCATCACTCCTTTCCCTGACTCGTCCCAGCTATATTCTCATTTCCTGAAGAGAATATTGAAAGAAAGGGTGAGCTCAACTAGCCCAGTAAGAAATATTATGACTAAGATAATGAAGAATAAATTATCAATAGTCTTCAACAATGTTAAACTGATAAAATACAATAGACATCAAGTTTAACTGCAGCGGAATAAGCAATCCATTAGAAGAGTCAAGTAGAGAATAAAACCTACTATCTTCTATGATTTAAAAATATTTTCATCAACTTTTATCACTGAGACTCAGCTTAATAAATAAACCACATCTTCTAATCATCCTTGTATTACGGGCCAAGGATATTCATTAAATCATCAATAATCATGACTATACCGAAAAATTCCTGGTCATAATCATACCACAAATTGCCTATCAATGCATTACAAGCCACTAAGGATTTTTACCACACCACTTATAACATCACAGTTCATGATTATACCGAATGATCCCTGGTCATAATCATACTAAGTCCATCTATGCACGTAAGCCAAAGATGACTTTTAACATAAAATAAACATGAGGATGATGACAATGTTATAGGAATTCAATTAAACAAGTTCAAGAATTAGTTTATCCAGGAACTAATAATATCCAAATTGTCAACATGATACTTCTTTGTAAAGTAACAGTCAAGAATGCTCAGAAGAATATTTTCATGAAAAGATACTGGATGAAGCGCAAATACCAAGGATATTCCACTAATTTCATGGAGTATAGAAATCAAAACTTTAACCAAATGAGTATAATAAAGAATATATGAAACTACAAATGAATTTTCACCAGCCATGCGGTAATCCACGTATACAGATCATTTTCACAATTTAATAAGGAATGAATATAAAGGATCATTCACCATGCATGTGGCAATCCACGTAGACAGGTTATTCCAACAGAATAATAAAGAATGGAATAACAGAAGGATTCACCATGCATGCGATAGAGACCGCACAGACAGGTTATTCCCAACAGAATAATAAATGCGGAATAATAAATATGGAACCAGGTCAGGTGAAATTCACATCGACAGGATATTCCGACAGAATAATAAATGCGGAATAATAAATGATGGAACCAGGTCAGGTGAAATTCACACCGACAGGATATTCCGACAGAATCGTAAAGAACAGAATAATAAAAGAATTTCACCAAGTATGCGATACTTAGCATAAACAGGTTATTCCAACATAATAATAAAGAATGGAATAACAGAAGAAGATCACTAAGTATTGGGTAAACCGCATATATAGGTCATTCCACCAAGTATAGGGTAAACCACGCATACAGGTTATTCCAACAGAATAATAAAGAATGGAATAACATAAGTTCTCTTCATGAATAAGAAAGAATAACACCCTTACCATTTTAAAGAAGAACTGAAATAAAGAAGTAGTTAAGTGGCAGAATACTCTTCTTCTTTCTCTCTATAGTTTCTCTCTCTAGAGTTCAGTGAATTCGTAAGAAAATAATGAAGGAATGAGCTTCTATTTATAGGAAAATGAAATGCATAGTAACTAATCCATGAACGGTCCAGATTGATTTACTTTAATCTGACGGTCCATATTTAAAGAATTTTTTTTTAAATAAAATATAATATATTCTATTTATAGAATAACTTTAATAAAGTATTCTGTTTTATATAAAAAGATTTTACTATGCAAAACACTATGCACAATAGAATATAATATATTCTATTTATAGAATAACTTTAATAAAGTATTCTGTTTTATATAAAAAGATGCTTCTGTTTTATTACGTTAATAATACGAATAAAACAAAACTTCATTATCGCTAAATAATTCATATTATTAATTAACAATAATTGAATCAAACTGAGTGACTTCTCACATAAGCATCAATACCGTGTGCTACTATGCAACCACACGTATTACTGTACTTTTACTACCGAGTAGTTCAACAGTATCAACGGTAAAACTTCCGCTGTTATTTTTAATAAAATATTTTTATCGTTTTCTCAATCTGACAATAATTCCGTTGTGGGGTCCACCAATGATTGTACCGTCATACGAATATCCCCGTAAATAGTAACTCGTGAATAGTACTTCGACACAAAAAGTATTCCAAATACTCGAGTGAACAATACTAGAGTGAATAGTAATTTGGGTGAATAGTAACTCGTGAATAGTAACTCCTGAATAGTAACTCCGACACAAAAGGTGTCTCAAATACTCGAGTGAATAATACTAGAGTGAATAGTAATTTAGATGAATAGTAACCCGTGAATAGTAACTCATGAATAGTACTCCGACACAAAAAGTGTCCCAAATACTCGAGTGAACGATACTATAGTGAATAGTAATTTGGGTGAATAGTAACCCGTGAATAGTAACTCGTGAATAGTGACCATGTATTTTATGACAACTTCTTTACTTTAAAAAAAAAATTCACATATCACCCTTAACTTTAACCTTTTATCAATTTAACCATTTACCAAAATAGAAAAATTGAATACTTTTATTTCATAAAATTCGGGGTCTCACAATCTCCCCTCCTTATGGAATTTCGCCCTCGAAATTAACGTACGTACCTGATATTCGAAGAGATGAGA
The DNA here is from genome assembly GCA_016801055.1 of Panax notoginseng. NCBI lineage: Eukaryota > Viridiplantae > Streptophyta > Magnoliopsida > Apiales > Araliaceae > Panax > Panax notoginseng. The sequence continues at coordinate 50,140,533 of CM029022.1, forward strand.
ATACCTTACTTTCTTTTCGGATTGTACCTTTCCGGATAATTCCGCTTTATCATGATTTTTCCATTTCTCATCTCCTGTATTTCGAATATCATTCTAGAATATACCTTCAAAACAAAGGTTAATCGACATACCACAATTTATCCACTTATTAAGTAAACAATTTCAGCTTAGGTAAATCACACCCTAGCGAAGTATATTACTCGTCTTCTAGACTAATATCTCCGTCAGTGACCATATCCCTGTAACATCAATCAACAATTTCTGTCCACAATCATATGAATAACTCATAATCATAATTGTGATTCTGAATTACTTTTCGCACCCAGGAAGAAGAAAATTTACATCACCTATCTTCACCTGAAACATCAAAAATCATGGTTATACCAAATCACAATTCCTGCTCATAATCATACTAATAAATTCATCTTTGCACTACGGCTAAAGATTTACAACTGTATAACCAATAATCAACAGTTAATCTTCGCACTACAGGCCAAGGATATACAACTGTAAAATCAATAATGCTGAGACTCAGCTTAATAGTATCACGACCACGAATTATCCATGCACTACGTGCCAAAGATAATCGTGTTTTCAATTACGGTCATGATTATACCAAACAATCCCTGGTCATAATCATACCAAGTCCATCTGTGCACTACATGCCACAGATGACTTTCAACAAAACATAAACATGAGAATGAGGTATTGACGTATATAGGGTTTCAAACCTCTTAGAAACTTTCGCGTCATTCGCTCCTTATTATCGACCAAATGGGATGCAAACTGGGATAACTCCGCAAACTTAACCTCGTATTGCGATATGGTCATATTATTTTGCTCCAATGCTTATCTCAACATTGTTAAATGCCATTTTTAAACACTGCCACAAACAAGGGTTAATTAACATATCACATATTATCCATATACTCTGACCGACCAATTAAATACCAAATAAACTTAGGTAGGTCATACTAGCGAAGGAATTCCCCGTCTCTCCCCTCCTAGTTCTTATCTTACATCTCAGCCAGGGATCATATCCCTAAGCTTTGATACCAACTGTGACGCCCCCAAAATTAGGTATTTATCACCCATCTTGGGTCGTCAGATACATGGTACAAAATACAAATACAAACTTAATTATACAAATGTCGTGTAACATACGACAATACATAAACTGAGAGTTCTAATAGGAATATTGTCATCTAGACAATATCCATACTCAAGGAGTCCTCATTACATTTATTGTCACACTATTTAACAGAATGGTGAGGACTACTAATGCTATCTTCTGGACCATCACTCCTTTCCCTGACTCGTCCCAGCTATATTCTCATTTCCTGAAGAGAATATTGAAAGAAAGGGTGAGCTCAACTAGCCCAGTAAGAAATATTATGACTAAGATAATGAAGAATAAATTATCAATAGTCTTCAACAATGTTAAACTGATAAAATACAATAGACATCAAGTTTAACTGCAACGGAATAAGCAATCCATTAGAAGAGTCAAGTAGAGAATAAAACCTACTATCTTCTATGATTTAAAAATGTTTTCATCAACTTTTATCACTGAGACTCAGCTTAATAAATAAACCACATCTTCTAATCATCCTTGTATTACGGGCCAAGGATATTCATTAAATCATCAATGATCATGACTATACCGAAAAATTCCTGGTCATAATCATACCACAAACTGTCTATCAATGCATTACAAGCCACTGAGGACTTTTACCACACCACTTATAACATCACAGTTCATGATTATACCGAATGATCCCTGGTCATAATCATACTAAGTCCATCTATGCACGTAAGCCAAAGATGACTTTTAACATAAAATAAACATGAGGATGATGACAATGTTATAGGAATTCAATTAAACAAGTTCAAGAATTAGTTTATCCAGGAACTAATAATATCCAAATTGTCAACATGATACTTCTTTGTAAAGTAACAGTCAAGAATGCTCAGAAGAATATTTTCATGAAAAGATACTGGATGAAGCGCAAATACCAAGGATATTCCACTAATTTCATGGAGTATAGAAATCAAAACTTTAACCAAATGAGTATAATAAATAATATATGAAACTACAAATGAATTTTCACCAGCCATGCGGTAATCCACGTATACAGATCATTTCCACAATTTAATAAGGAATGAATATAAAGGATCATTCACCATGCATGTGGCAATCCACGTAGACAGGTTATTCCAACAGAATAATAAAGAATGGAATAACAGAAGGATTCACCATGCATGCGATAGAGACCGCACAGACAGGTTATTCCCAACAGAATAATAAATGCGGAATAATAAATATGGAACCAGGTCAGGTGAAATTCACACCGACAGGATATTCCGACAGAATCGTAAAGAACAGAATAATAAAAGAATTTCACCAAGTATGCGGTACTTCGCATAAACAGGTTATTCCAACATAATAATAAAGAATGGAATAACAGAAGAAGATCACCAAGTATTGGGTAAACCGCATATATGGGTCATTCCACCAAGTATAGGGTAAACCACGCATACAGGTTATTCCAACAGAATAATAAAGAATGGAATAACATAAGTTCTCTTCATGAATAAGAAAGAATAACACCCCTTACCATTTTAAAGAAGAACTGAAATAAAGAAGTAGTTAAGTGGCAGAATACTCTTCTTCTTTCTCTCTATAGTTTCTCTCTCTAGAGTTCAGTGAATTCGTAAGAAAATAATGAAGGAATGAGCTTCTATTTATAGAAAAATGAAATGCATAGTAACTAATCCATGAACGGTCCAGTTTGATTTACTTTAATCTGACGGTCCATATTTAAAGAAAAATCTTTTAAATAAAATATAATATATTCTATTTATAGAATAACTTTAATAAAGTATCCTGTTTTATATAAAAAGATTTTACTATACAAAATACTATGCACAATAGAATATAATATATTCTATTTATAGAATAACTTTAATAAAGTATTCTGTTTTATATAAAAAGATGCTTCTGTTTTATTACGTTAATAATACGAATAAAACAAAACTTCATTATCGCTAAATAATTCATATTATTAATTAACAATAATTGAATCAAACTGAGTGACTTCTCACATAAGCATCAATACTGTGTGCTACTATGCAACCACACGTATTACTGTACTTTTACTACCGAGTAGTTCAACAGTATCAACGGTAAAACTTCCGCCGTTATTTTTAATAAAATATTTTTATCGTTTTCTCAATCTGACAATAATTCCGTTGTGGGGTCCACCAATGATTGTACCGTCGTACGAATATTCCCCGTAAATAGTAACTCATGAATAGTACTTCGACATAAAAAGTGAACCAAATACTCGAGTGAACAATACTAGAGTGAATAGTAATTTGGGTGAATAGTAACCCGTAAATAGTAACTCGTGAATAGTAACTCCTGAATAGTAACTCCGACACAAAAGGTGTCTCAAATACTCGAGTGAATAATACTAGAGTGAATAGTAATTTAGATAAATAGTAACCCGTGAATAGTAACTCGTGAATAGTAACTCATGAATAGTACTCCGACACAAAAAGTGTCCCAAATACTCGAGTGAACGATACTAGAGTGAATAGTAATTTGGGTGAATAGTAACCCGTGAATAGTAACTCGTGAATAGTGACTATGTATTTTATGACAACTTGTTTACTTTAAAAAAAAAATTCACATATCACCCTTAACTTTAACCTTTTATCAATTTAACCATTTACCAAAATAGAAAAATTGAATACTTTTATTTCATAAAATTCGGGGTCTCACAAAGATTATATAGGTAGTGCTCGTATATATACTCAGCAAGTGGATGAGCACATCCCTGTCTTATGATGACACGAGGTTGTATGTCGTTAGACATCTTGTATGATAGTGGCAAACCACCCTTCCAACGTTGGGTACACCTTACCCTATTGGATTCACCAAATAAAACTACTAAATGAACTTTTCTATACTGCTTCGGGAGAACATCCACAGCTAGAGACCACCGTTCTATTTCCCCGTTACCTTCGCTCGACCCAGCTACACTTTTATTACCTGAAAGGAATTGTGAAGCAAAAGGGTGAGCACAACTAGCTCAGTAAAGAATATCATGACTAAAGATAATTAAATTATCAATAGTCTTCATCAATAATAAATCAGAGATTTAGAACATATGGTAAATGATAAAAATTTCAACCATAGTTGCAGCGGAACGAGCAATCCATTAGAAGAGTCAAATAGACTATACAGTCTATTATCTTCTTCATGTTAAAAATCCATCAACAATGTTTTATCCCTGTAACATCAATCAACAATTCTGGTCCACAATCATATGAATAACTCATAATCATAACTGTAGGTTCTAAATTCCTCTTCTCATCTAGGACGAAGATAATTTTCATCACCTATCTTTACCTGAAATATCAATGATCATGGTTACACCAAATCACATTTTCTGTTCATAATCATACTAATAACTTCATCTTTGCACTACGGCCATAGATATTCATTTGTATCACCAGTTGGTCATGTTTATCTCAACATTTGTTCATCTTTGCACTACTGGCCAAAGATATTCAATAACATGTCATCTTTGCACTACGGGCCAAAGATATTCATCAATAATTTATCTTTGCACTACAGGCCAAAGATATTCATCAATATTTTATCATTGCACTACAGGTCAAAGATATTAATATCTCAAAGAAATATATAATCATTTCAAAATTTATATAAACAATAATTATAACCATGTTGATCAATTCACCTTTGCACTTAAGCTAAAGATATTCACTTATAAATTCAATGGTCATGATCATACCAATCAACGATTCAACTTTGCACTACTGGCCAAAGATAACCCATAGTCATGATCATGCCAAAAATCTACCCATCTTTACACTCAAGTCAAAGAGAAATATCATCATTAGGGTTATAAAAATGTTATATATAATAATAAAAATAATATGATCAACATCTAGTTTTAATCTCAAGAGTAATATTCGTAAATCAACTATAATTTGGTTAGAAAAAGAAACCAATTTTTATCGTGAATAGTAACTCGTGAATAGTAACTCATGAATAGTAACTCGTGAATAGTAACTCATAAATAGTAAACCCGACACAAAAAGGTAGAAATTCCACAATAAAATCTATACCAGTATTTCGGTATAATGATATTGAAAGAATAATATTTCTTAAGCTTATAAACAATTTATTTAAATTGTTTACACTTTACTAAATAATGCATTTAATCATTCTAAAATACCAAACTCATAAGATTTTATCACCAATAATCAAAACTCTCATCAAAAATCTGCATACACCTCATATAGGATTCTCAAAGTCATAGAATCTTATTTTCTAATTTTCTTACTTCACAAAACATATTTAATTCATTTACTCATAACTAGACTATTTTCATGAAAAATACCAAATCAGTTCCAAAAATATTTCTTTTCTGAGATTTAGCATAATATAGTTCCATAGTGAACATATATTTTTCTCAGAATTTTTAAAAGTCATTTGCTATTTTTCATATGGCCAAAACAGCCGAATATTTAGACATTTATCAAAAATTATACTTTTGTACAAAAATTCTGAAATTTACAGAGTATACTTCTATCATATACACGTACTCCCAATAAAAAATTCATCAATTTTGGAGTTAACCACAAGGAATTATAAGCAGTTACTTTTAAAATAGTCTTTTCTCATAAAATTCATGACTCTCAATCTATACATCCAAAAATCACTATTTTTGGACACAATCAAGAAAACTCATCAAAATATCATTTCAAATTTTTCTAAAATTTTTGAAGGTCAGAAAAATTACGAAACTGAAAAACATAACAACCCTTAAAATCCCTTACTATCCCTTACCTCAAAAGAGCAGTACTTCTGATCGGTATGCAAAGCCGAAGGAAACTTGCACTGAATAGCAACTCTCAAAGTATCTAAATACTCACAAAATATGCTTCATAATATAGAGAGAGAAAGAGAGAAAGCTTATGTTTTTGGTGTGATTTTCAATTCTAACTTAGCCCTCTATTTATAGGAAAATTTTAGTAGGCTTGACCTGCAACCTGATGGCTTTACCTGCTACTATTCCCACCCACCACATTTAAAATATAATTCAGCACATTTCTTCACCAACCACAAGTGGGGCCCACCAATTCTAAAATTTTTCATCAAAATGATAAACTCTGAAAATTCAACAATTTCTGAACCAGTCATCTCGTAAAATTCATAACAAATCATACGTTCATTTTTTAATGGTTCAAAATTTGTGGACATATACTCAACTTATATATGTATAACATATCCAAATATTACCACGATCCAGCGGTCGGACTAAAAATTATAACCCCCGCAAAATATCTCAAAAACCCTGATTTTTTAATACCTCCATTCCGACAAAAATACGGATAAAAACCTCAACATTAACTCCTTCATTTTTAACCACAAAAATATATCACTCGTTTATATCCATTTAAAATAAATATTTCCTTATCATATGAATCAATAATTAATTATTCACAAATAATATTACAGAATCACATTTATGACAACCAGGCCGTTCCCAGGAAAGAGGGGGCTTTCCAATAAGAATTTTTCCTTACTGACGCGCAATTAGGTGACCAAACCTCTCCTTAGACAGAACTTTCTAGACATTGCCAATAATTTTATCTAATAATATTATTCAAATAATATGAATTATTGATCTGATAATGGGAAATACTGTGCAGTGACAATTATTGAACAACAATAATATAAAATTTCAACGTAGTAATTATTGAATCAGTAAAATAAAATATTGAACAGTAATTACTGTAACAATTATTGAGTAGTGCCTTCTTACGTAAGAATCAATAATTTCAAAAATACTATGCAATACCGTGTGCTACTGTGCAATAACGCGTATTACTGTATTTTAACCACCGGGTATTCCAACAGTGCTAACGGTAACAACTACGCCGTTATTTGTAAAAACTCAAATTTGACATTTTCTTCACCCGACAGTTATTCGTTATGAGGCCCACAAATAGCTGCGCCGTCGTACGAATATTCCCCGACAGAAAAAATATTCCACGACCAAACGAATATTCCCCGACAACAATGATTATTTTATAACCACTTGCTTATTTTGAAAAAAAATTCATATTTCACTAATAACTTTAAACTTTTATCAATTAACCATTTACTGAATAGTAATTATAAGAAAAATTGAATACTTTTATTTCATAAAATTCGGGGTCTTACAATCTCCCCTCCTTATGAAATTTCGTCCCCGAAATTTACGTACCTGGTAATTCAAATAGTTGAGAGTACCTTACTTTCATTTCAGATTCCATCTTCTCTGTCATCATGATTTCTCCATTGCTCATCTCCTATATTTCAGATATCATTCTAGAATACAGCTTCAAAACAAGGGTTAATTGAATAAATTAACATATCACATAATATCCCGATATTATGACTGACCAACAAATAAGCTTAGGTAGGACACACTAGCGAAGGATTTACTCATCTCTCCCCTCCTAGTTATATTCCCCGATCTCTGCCAGAGATCATATCCTTAAGCTCTGATACCAAATGTAACGACCCCAAAATAGGTCCATTCCATCCAACCTATATTGAGTCGCCAAATACATGGTACAGAAAACAACTGTAACTTTATTACAACAATTGTCGTGCAAAATACAACAACACATATGCTGTGAGTTTGGATACAAATATATACCAAATGTGACTCATGTTCCAACCGTGGACATCACCTCACAATGACACCTTACATAAAGGTATAGTCAAAAACTGTTTTAGAAATTAGAATCTTTAGGAAGTGCTCAAGGAGATCTTCGTATATGGGAGGCCATGCGTCTAGGTTATGATAGCTATCATATGGCCACAGAATTATTCTTGGTTGACCCAATAGACCCCAAAGAAAGACGAGAAGATTACTATCATATTCTTCCCAATGGTGAGTCTTCTCTTGACATATCATTATCTCTACTGTCTCTAATTGAAAATTATACTTCAAACAAACACCAAGATTATATAAGTAGTGCTCGTATATATACTCAGCAAGTGGATGAGCACATCCCTGTCTTATGATGACACGAGGTTGTATGTCGTTAGACATCTTGTATGATAGTGGCAAACCACCCTTCCAACGTTGGGTACACCTTACCCTATTGGATTCACCAAATAAAACTACTAAATGAACTTTTCTATACTGCTTCAGGAGAACATCCACAGCTAGAGACCACCGTTCTATTTCCCCGTTACCTTCGCTCGACCCAGCTACACTTTTATTACCTGAAAGGAATTGTGAAGCAAAAGGGTGAGCACAACTAGCTCAGTAAAGAATATCATGACTAAAGATAATTAAATTATCAATAGCCTTCATCAATAATAAATCAGAGATTTAGAACATATGGTAAATGATAAAAATTTCAACCATAGTTGCAGCGGAACAAGCAATCCATTAGAAGAGTCAAATAGACTATACAGTCTATTATCTTCTTCATGTTAAAAATCCATCAACAATATTTTATCCCTGTAACATCAATCAACAATTCTGGTCCACAATCATATGAATAACTCATAATCATAACTGTAGGTTCTAAATTCCTCTTCTCATCTAGGACGAAGATAATTTTTATCACCTATCTTTACCTGAAACATCAAAGATCATGGTTACACCAAATCACATTTCCTGTTTATAATCATACTAATAACTTCATCTTTGCACTACGACCAAAGATATTTATTTGTATCACCAGTTGGTCATGTTTATCTCAACATCTGTTCATCTTTGCACTACTGGCCAAAGATATTCAACAACATGTCATCTTTGCACTACGGGTCAAAGATATTCATCAACAATTCATCTTTGCACTACAGGCCAAAGATATTCATCAATATTTTATCTTTGCACTACAGGCCAAAGATATTAATATCTCAAAGAAATATATAATCATTTCAGAATTTATATAAACAATAATTATAGCCATGTTGATCAATTCACCTTTGCACTTAAGCTAAAGATATTCACTTATAAATTCAATGGCCATGATCATACCAATCAACGATTCAACTTTGCACTACTGGCCAAAGATAACCCATAGTCATGATCATACCAAAAATCTACCCATCTTTACGCTAAAGTCAAAGAGAAATATCATCATTAGGGTTATAAAAATGTTATATATAATAATAAAAATAATATGATCAACATCTAGTTTTAATCTCAAGAGTAATATTCTTAAATCAACTATAATTTGGTTAGAAAAAGAAACTAATTTTTATCGTGAATAGTAACTCGTGAATAGTAACTCATGAATAGTAACTCGTAAATAGTAACTCGTAAATAGTAAACCCGACACAAAAAAGTAGAAATTCCACAATAAAATTCATACCAGTATTTCGGTATAATGATATTGAAAGAATAATATTTCTTAAGCTTATAAACAATTTATTTAAATTGCTTACACTTTACTAAATAATATATTTAATCATTCTAAAATACCAAACTCATAAGATTTTATCACCAATAATCAAAACCCTCATCAAATATCTGCATACACCTCATATAGGATTCTCAAAGTCATAGAATCCTATTTTCCAATTTTCTTACTTCACAAAATATATTTAATTCATTTACTTATAACTAGACTATTTTCATGAAAAATACCAAATCAGTTCCAAAAATATTTCTTTTCTGAAATTTAGCATAATATAGTCCCATAGTGAACATATATTTTTCTTAAAATTTTTAAAAGTCATTTACTATTTTTCATATGGCCAAAACAGCCGAATATTTAGACATTTATCAAAAATTATACTTTTATCTAAAAATTCTAAAATTTACAGAGTATACTTCTATCATATACATGTACTCCCAATAAATTTTTTATCAATTTTGGAGTTAACCACAAGGAATTATAAGCGATTACTTTTAAAATAGTCTTTTCTCATAAAATTCATAACTCTCAATCTATATATCCAAAAATCACTATTTTTGGACACAATCAAGAAAATTCATCAAAATATCATTTCAAATTTTTCCAGAATTTTTGAAAGTCAGAAAAATTACGAAACTGAAAAACATAACAACCCTTAAAATACCTTACTATCCCTTACCTCAAAAGAGCAGTACTTCTGATCGGTATGCAAAGCCGAAGGAAACTTGCACTGAATAACAACTCTCAAAGTATCTAAATACTCACAAAATATGCTTCATAATATATAGAGAGAAAGAGAGAAAGCTTATGTTTTTGGTGTGATTTTCAATTCTAACTTAGCCCTCTATTTATAGGAAAATTTTAGTAGGCTTGACCTGCAACCTGATGGCTTTACCTGCTACTATTCTCACCCACCACATTTGAAATATAATTCAGCACATTTCTTCACCAACCACAAGTGGGGCCCACCAATTCTAGAATTTTTCATCAAAATGATAAACTCTAAAAATTCAACAATTTATGAACCAGTCATCTCATAAAATTCATAACAAATCATACGTTCATTTTTTAATGGTTCAAAATTTGTGGACATATACTCAACTTATATATGTATAACATATCCAAATATTACCACGATCCAGCGGTCGGACTAAAAATTATAACCCCCGCAAAATATCTCAAAAACCCTGATTTTTTAATACCTCCATTCCGACAAAAATACGGATAAAAACCTCAACATTAACTCCTTCATTTTTAACCACAAAAATATATCACTCGTTTATATCCATTTAAAATAAATATTTCCTTATCATATGAATCAATAATTAATTATTCACAAATAATATTACAGAATCACATTTATGACAACCAGGCCGTTCCCAGGAAAGAGGGGGCTTTCCAATAAGAATTTTTCCTTACTGACGCGCAATTAGGTGACCAAACCTCTCCTTAGACAGAACTTTCTAGACATTGCCAATAATTTTATCTAATAATATTATTCAAATAATATGAATTATTGATCTGATAATGGGAAATACTGTGCAGTGACAATTATTGAACAACAATAATATAAAATTTCAACGTAGTAATTATTGAATCAGTAAAATAAAATATTGAGCAGTAATTACTGTAACAATTATTGAGTAGTGCCTTCTTACGTAAGAATCAATAATTTCAAAAATACTATGCAATACCGTGTGCTACTGTGCAATAACGCGTATTACTGTATTTTAACCACCGGGTATTCCAACAGTGCTAACGGTAACAACTACGCCGTTATTTGTAAAAACTCAAATTTGTCATTTTCTTCACCCGACAGTTATTCGTTATGAGGCCCACAAATAGCTGCGCCGTCGTACGAATATTTCCCGACAGAAAAAATATTCCACGACCAAACGAATATTCCCCGACAACAATGATTATTTTATAACCACTTGCTTATTTTGAAAAAAAATTCATATTTCACCCATAACTTTAAACTTTTATCAATTTAACCATTTACTGAATAGTAATTGTAAGAAAAATTGAATACTTTTATCTCATAAAATTCGGGGTCTTACACATAGTGTTGCATAGTGCCTGCATAGTATTTTGTATAGTAAAATCTTTTTATATAAAACAGAATACTTTTATAAAGTTATTCATTTTATTAGATTATAAATAAAATATATTATATTTTTATTTAAAAGATTTTGCTTTAAATCTGAACCGTCCGATTAAAAGTAAATCAATCTGGACCGTTCATGAATTAGTTACTATGCAGTCCATTCTTCTATAAATAGAAGCTCATTCCTTCATTATTTCTTATGAATTCACTGAAACTCTAGATAGAGAAACTATAGAGAGAAAGAAGAAAAGTGTTCTGCTACTTCACTATTCCTATATCCAGTACTCTTCTTTTTAAGGTAAGGGATATTATTTGTTGTACCCGTAAGGGGTATTGTTTTTTTTGTATTCCTGAAGAGAACTTCTGTTATTCCATTCTTTATTATTTTGTTGGAATAGCCTGTATAAGCGGACTACCCTATACTTGGTGAAATTCTTCTGTTATTTCATTCTTTATTATTATGTTGGAATAACCTGTTTATGCGAAGTACCGCATACATTGTGAAAATTTTCTATTATTCCGTTCTTTATTATTCTGTCGGAATATCCTGTTGGTGCGTATTACGCCTGACCTGGTTCTATTATTTATTATTCCGTTCTTTATTATTCTGTCGGAATATCCTGTCCGTGCGTTTACGCCGGACCTGGTTCCATTATTTATTATTCTGTAGGAATATACTGTAAGCCCCGAATTTTATGAAATAAAAGTATTCAATTTTTCTTATAATTACTATTCAGTAAATGGTTAAATTGATAAAAGTTTAAAGTTATGGGTGAAATATGAATTTTTTTTAAAATAAGCAAGTGGTTATAAAATAATCATTGTTGTCGGGGAATATTCGTTTGGTCGTGGAATATTCTTTCTGTCGGAGAATATTCGTACGACGGCGCAGCTATTTGTGGGCCCCATAACGAATAACTGTCGGGTGAAAAAAATGACAAATTTGAGTTTTTACAAATAACGGCGTAGTTGTTACCGTTAACACTGTTAGAATACCCGGTGGTTAAAATACAGTAATACGCGTTATTGCACAGTAGCACACGGTATTGCATAGTATTTTTGAAATTATTGATTCTTACGTAAGAATGCACTACTCAATAATTGTTACAGTAATTACTGTTCAATATTTTATTTTATTGATTCAATAATTGCTACGTTAAAATTTTATATTATTGTTGTTCAATAATTATCACTGCACAGTATTTCCCATTATCAGATCAATAATTCATATTATTTGAATAATATTATTAGATAACATTATTGGCAATATCTAGAAAGTTCTGTCTAAGGAGAGGTTTGGTCACCTATGTGAGACCCCGAATTTTATGAAATAAAAGTATTCAATTTTTCTATTTTGGTAAATGGTTAAATTGATAAAAGGTTAAAGTTAAGGGTGATATATAATTTTTTTTTAAAGTAAACAAGTTGTCATAAAATACATGGTCACTATTCACGAGTTACTATTCACCCAAATTACTATTCACTCTAGTATCGTTCACTCGAGTATTTGGGACACTTTTTGTGTCGGAGTACTATTCATGAGTTACTATTCATGAATTACTATTTACAGGTTACTATTCACCCAAATTACTATTCACTCTAGTATTGTTCACTCGAGTATTTAGGACACTTTGTGTCAGAGTTACTATTCATGAGTTACTATTCATGAGTTACTATTCACGGGTTACTATTCATCTAAATTACTATTCACTCTAATATTATTCACTCGAGTATTTGAGACACTTTTTGTGTCGGAGTTACTATTCACGAGTTAATATTAAGGAGTTACTATTCACGAGTTACTATTCACCCGGACAATATATTTATTTTCGGTCTAAATTATTTTTGGGTACAATATTATTCCATGAGGAAATGTGCTAATTTTTCAGACCGTTGGTTGAAATTATATTAGTAATAATTCATTTAAATATATTATTATAATATTATATTATAGTAGTATAATGTGATTATATGATAGTATATTTTTTTTTATAATTTGAATGGTAACATTATTATAGTAAATTAATGGTATACAAGTAAAATGAGGTGAAAGAGAATAATTTGAATTTGAATTCTGATGATGTAAGCGATTATGTCATCGGAACGATGAGGTAAGCAATGATGTCATCAGAAGGATGATGTAAGCAATGATGTTATTTGATCGATGATGTATGCAATGATGTCATCTGATCGATGATGTAAGCGATGATGTCATAAATTATGGCGAAAAGACTATTTTACCCTTACTCTACCAAGCTTATAAATAGAAGCTCATTCCTTCATTATTTCTGACGAATTCACTGAACTCTAGAGAGAGAAACTATAGAGAGAAAGAAGAAGAGTATTCTGCCACTTAACTATTTCTTTATTTCAGTTCTTCTTTAAAATGGTAAGGGGCGTTATTCTTTCTTATTCGTGAAGAGAACTTATGTTATTCCATTCTTTATTATTCTGTTGGAATAACCTGTATGCGTAGTTTACCCTATACTTGGTGGAATGACCTGTATATGCGGTTTACCCAATACTTGGTGATCTTCTTCTGTTATTCAATTTTTTATTATTATGTTGGAATAACCTGTTTATGCGAAGTACCGCATACTTGGTGAAATTCTTTTATTATTCCGTTCTTTACGATTCTGTCAGAATATCCTGTCGGTGTGAATTTCACCTGACCTGGTTCCATCATTTATTATTCTGTCGGAATATCCTGTCGGTGTGAATTTCACCTGACCTGGTTCCATCATTTATTATTCCGCATTTATTATTCTGTCGGAATATCCTGTCGGTGTAAATTTCACCTGACCTGGTTCCATATTTATTATTCCGCATTTATTATTCTGTTGGGAATAACCTGTCTGTGCGGTCTCTATCGCATGCATGGTGAATCCTTCTGTTATTTCATTCTTTATTATTCTGTTGGAATAACCTGTCTATGTGGATTGCCACATGCATGGTGAATGATCCTTTATATTCATTCCTTATTAAATTGTGGAAATGATCTGTATACGTGGATTACCGCATGGCTGGTGAAAATCCATTTGCAGTTTCATATATTCTTTATTATACTCCTTTGGTTAAAATTTTGATTTCTATACTCCATGAAATTAGTGGAATATCCTTGATATTTGCGCTTCATTCAGTATCTTTTCATAAAAATATTCTTCTGAGCATTCTTGACTGTTACTTTACAAAGAAGTATCATGTTGACAATTTGGATATTATTAGTTCCTGGATAAACTAATTCTTGAACTTGTTTAATTGAATTCCTATAACATTGTCATCATCCTCATGTTTATTTTATGTTAAAAGTCATCTTTGGCTTACGTGCATAGATGGACTTAGTATGATTATGACCAGGGATCATTCGGTATAATCATGAACTGTGATGTTATAAGTGGTGTGGTAAAAGTCCTCAGTGACTTGTAATGCATTGATAGACAGTTTGTGGTATGATTATGACCAGGAATTTTTCGGTATAGTCATGATCATTGATGATTTAATGAATATCCTTGGCCCGTAATACAAGGATGATTAGAAGATGTGGTTTATTTATTAAGCTGAGTCTCAGTGATAAAAGTTGATGAAAACATTTTTAAATCATAGAAGATAGTAGGTTTTATTCTCTACTTGACTCTTCTAATGGATTGCTTATTCCGTTGCAGTTAAACTTGATGTCTATTGTATTTTATCAGTTTAACATTGTTGAAGACTATTGATAATTTATTCTTCATTATCTTAGTCATAATATTTCTTACTGGGCTAGTTGAGCTCACCCTTTCTTTTAATGTTCTCTTCAGGAAATGAGAATATAGCTGGGACGAGTCAGGGAAAGGAGTGATGGTCCAGAAGATAGCATTAGTAGTCCTCACCATTCTGTTAAATAGTGTGACAATAAATGTAATGAGGACTCCTTGAGTATGGATATTGTCTAGATGACAATATTCCTATTAGAACTCTCAGTTTATGTATTGTCGTATGTTACACGACATTTGTATAATTAAGTTTGTATTTGTATTTTGTACCATGTATCTGACGACCCAAGATGGGTGATAAATACCTAATTTTGGGGGCGTCACAGTTGGTATCAGAGTTTAGGGATATGATCCCTGGCTGAGATGTAAGATAAGAACTAGGAGGGGAGAGACGGGAAATTCCTTCGCTAGTATGACCTACCTAAGTTTATTTGGTATTTAATTAGTCGGTCAGAGTATAGGAATAATATGTGATATGTTAATTAACCCTTGTTTTGTGGCAGTGTTTGAAAATGGCATCTAACAATGTTGAGATAAGCATTGGAGCAAAATAATATGACCATATCGCAGTACGAGGTTAAGTTTGCAGAGTTATCCCGGTTTGCATCCCATTTGGTCGATGATGAGGAGCGAATGACGCGAAAGTTTCTAAGATATTTGAAACCCTATATACGTCAATACCTCATTCTCGTGTTTATATTTTGTTGAAAGTCATATGTGGCCTGTAGTGCACAGATGGACTTGGTATGATTATGACCAGGGATTATTCGGTATAATCATGATCATAATGTTACAAATGATGTAGAAAAAGTCCTCATTGGCCCGTAATGCATTGATGGACAGTTTTTGGTATGATTATGGCTATGGATTCTCTTTGGCCGTAATGCAAAGACTAATTGTTTTATGGCATGATCAGGACCGTTGATGAAAATATGATTATCTGTAGCCGTAGTGCATGCATAATTCGTTGTCGTGATACTAAAGAATATCCTTAGCCGGAGTGCAAGGGTGATTCGATGATGTGTATTAATTATTGAGCTGAGTCTCAGCAGTGAAATATTAATTCATAGATGTGGTAAAAGTCATCTGTGGCTTATGTGCATAGATGGACTTGGTATGATTATGACCAGGGATTGTTCGGTATAATCATTACCGTAATTGAAAACACGATTATCTTTGGCACGTAGTGCATGGATAATTCGTGGTCGTGATACTAAAGAATATCCTTGGCCTGTAGTGCAGGGATGATTCGATGACGTGGATTAATTATTGAGCTGAGTCTCAGCAATGAAATATTAATTCATAGATGTGGTAAAAGTCATCTGTGGCTTACGTGCATAGATGGACTTGGTATGATTATGACCAGGGATTGTTTGGTATAATCATGACCGTAATTGAAAACACGATTATCTTTGGCACGTAGTGCATGGATAATTCGTGGTCGTGATACTATTAAGCTGAGTCTCAGCATTATTGATTTTACAGTTGTATATCCTTGGCCTGTAGTGCGAATATTAACTGTTGATTATTGGTTATACAGTTATAAATCTTTAGCCGTAGTGCAAAGATGAATTTATTAGTATGATTATGAGCAGGAATTGTGATTTGGTATAACCATGATTTTTGATGTTTCAGGTGAAGATATGTGATGTAAATTTTCTTCTTCCTGGGTGCGAAAAGTAATTCAGAATCACAATTATGATTATGAGTTATTCATATGATTGTGGACAGAAATTGTTGATTGATGTTACAGGGATATGGTCACTGACGGAGATATTAGTCTAGAAGACGAGTAATATACTTCGCTAGGGTGTGACTTACCTAAGCTGAAATTGTTTACTTAATAAGTGGATAAATTGTGGTATGTCGATTAACCTTTGTTTTGAATGTATATTCTAGAATGATATTCGAAATACAGGAGATGAGAAATAGAAAAATCATGATAGAGCGGAATTATCCGGAAAGATACAATCCGAAAAGAAAGTAAGGTATTCTCATCTCTTCGAATATCAGGTACGTACGTTAATTTCGAGGGTGAAATTCCATAAGGAGGGGAGATTGTGAGACCCCAAATTTTATGAAATAAAAGTATTCAATTTTTCTATTTTGGTAAATGGTTAAATTGATAAAAGGTTAAAGTTAAGGGTGATATGTAAATTTTTTTTTAAAGTAAAGAAGTTGTCATAAAATACATGGTCACTATTCACGAGTTACTATTCACGGGTTACTATTCACCCAAATTACTATTCACTCTAGTATCGTTCACTCGAGTATTTGAGACACTTTTTGTGTCGGAGTACTATTCATGAGTTACTATTCATGAATTACTATTCACAGGTTACTATTCACCCAAATTACTATTCACTCTAGTATTGTTCACTCGAGTATTTAGGACACTTTGTGTCAGAGTTACTATTCATGAGTTACTATTCATGAGTTACTATTCACGGGTTACTATTCATCTAAATTACTATTCACTCTAATATTATTCACTCGAGTATTTGAGACACTTTTTGTGTCGGAGTTACTATTCACGAGTTAATATTAAGGAGTTACTATTCACGAGTTACTATTCACCCGGACAATATATTTATTTTCGGTCCAAATCATTTTTGGGTACAATATTATTCCATGAGGAAATTTGCTAATTTTTCAGACCGTTGGTTGAAATTATATTAGTAATAATTCATTTAAATATATTATTATAATATTATATTATAGTAGTATAATGTGATTATATGATAGTATGTTTTTTTTATAATTTAAATGGTAACATTATTATAGTAAATTCATGGTATACAAGTAAAATGAGGTGAAAGAGAATAATTTGAATTTGAATTCTGATGATGTAAGCGATTATGTCATCGGAACGATGAGGTAAGCAATGATGTCATCAGAAGGATGATGTAAGCAATGATGTTATTTGATCGATGATGTATGCAATGATGTCATCTG
The DNA here is from genome assembly GCA_016801055.1 of Panax notoginseng. Taxonomy (NCBI): domain Eukaryota; kingdom Viridiplantae; phylum Streptophyta; class Magnoliopsida; order Apiales; family Araliaceae; genus Panax; species Panax notoginseng. The sequence continues at coordinate 50,158,815 of CM029022.1, forward strand.
ATCGATGATGTAAGCGATGATGTCATAAATTATGGCGAAAAGACTATTTTACCCTTACTCTACCAAGCTTATAAATAGAAGCTCATTCCTTCATTATTTCTGACGAATTCACTGAACTCTAGAGAGAGAAACTATAGAGAGAAAGAAGAAGAGTATTCTGCCACTTAACTATTTCTTTATTTCAGTTCTTCTTTAAAATGATAAGGGGTGTTATTCTTTCTTATTCATGAAGAGAACTTATGTTATTCCATTCTTTATTATTCTGTTGGAATAACCTGTATGCGTGGTTTACCCTATACTTGGTGGAATGACCTGTATATGCGGTTTACCCAATACTTGGTCATCTTCTTCTGTTATTCCATTTTTTATTATTATGTTGGAATAACCTATTTATGCGAAGTACCGCATACTTGGTGAAATTCTTTTATTATTCCGTTCTTTACGATTCTGTCGGAATATCATGTCGGTGTGAATTTCACCTGACCTGGTTCCATCATTTATTATTCCGCATTTATTATTCTGTCGGAATATCCTGTCGGTGTGAATTTCACCTGACCTGGTTCCATCATTTATTATTCCGCATTTATTATTCTGTCGGAATATCCTGTCGGTGTGAATTTCACCTGACCTGGTTCCATATTTATTATTCCGCATTTATTATTCTGTTGGGAATAACCTGTCTGTGCGGTCTCTATCGCATGCATGGTGAATCCTTCTGTTATTCCATTCTTTATTATTCTGTTGGAATAACCTGTCTACGTGGATTGCCACATGCATGGTGAATGATCCTTTATATTCATTCCTTATTAAATTGTGGAAATGATCTGTATACGTGGATTACCGCATGGCTGGTGAAAATTCATTTGTAGTTTCATATATTCTTTATTATACTCATTTGGTTAAAGTTTTGATTTCTATACTCCATGAAATTAGTGGAATATCCTTGATATTTGCGCTTCATCCAGTATCTTTTCATGAAAATATTCTTCTGAGCATTCTTGACTGTTACTTTACAAAGAAGTATCATGTTGACAATTTAGATATTATTAGTTCCTGGATAAACTAATTCTTGAACTTGTTTAATTGAATTCCTATAACATTGTCATCATCCTCATGTTTATTTTATGTTAAAAGTCATCTTTGGCTTACGTGCATAGATGGACTTAGTATGATTATGACCAGGGATCATTCGGTATAATCATGAACTGTGATGTTATAAGTGGTGTGGTAAAAGTCCTCAGTGGCTTGTAATGCATTGATAGACAGTTTGTGGTATGATCATGACCATTAATGAATACACGAATATCCTTGGCCGTAGTGCAGGGGTGATTCGATGATGTGGATTATTTTATTAAGCTGAGTCCCAGCGATAAAAGTGTTGAAAAACCTTTTAAATCATAGAAGATAGTAGGTTTTATTCTCTACTTGACTCTTCTAATGGATTGCTTATTCCGCTGCAGTTAAACTTGATGTCTATTGTATTTTATCAGTTTAACATTGTTGAAGACTATTGATAATTTATTCTTCGTTATCTTAGTCATAATATTTCTTACTGGGCTAGTTGAGCTCACCCTTTCTTTCAATGTTCTCTTCAGGAAATGAGAATATAGCTGAGACGAGTCAGGGAAAGGAGTGATGGTCCAGAAGATAACATTAGTAGTCCTCACCATTCTGTTAAATAGTGTGACAATAAATATAATGAGGACTCCTTGAGTATGGATATTGTCTAGATGACAATATTCCTATTAGAACTCTCAGTTTATGTATTGTCGTATGTTACACGACATTTGTATAATTAAGTTTGTATTTATATTTTGTACTATGTATCTGACGACCCAAGATGGGTGATGTATACCTAATTTTGGGGGCGTCACAACCTAATTGCTCGCCAGTAAGGAAAAATTCTTATTGGAAAGCCCCCTCTTTCCTGGGAATGGCCTGGTTGTCATAAATGTGATTCTGTAATATTATTTGTGAATAATTAATTATTGATTCATATGATAAGGAAATATTTATTTTAAGTGGATATAAACGAGTGATATATTTTTGTGGTTAAAAATGAAGGAGTTAATGTTGAGGTTTTTATCCGTATTTTTGTCGGAATGGAGGTATTAAAAAATCAGGGTTTTTGAGATATTTTGCGGGGGTTATAATTTTTAATCCGACCGTTGGATCGTGGTAATATTTGGATATGTTATACATATATAAGTTGAGTATATGTCCACAAATTTTGAACCGTTAAAAATGAACGTATGATTTGTTATGAATTTTACGAGATGACTGGTTCAGAAATTGTTGAATTTTCGGAGTTTATCATTTTGATGGAAAATTATAGAATTGGTGGGCCCCACTTGTGATTGGTAAAAAAATATCCTGAATTATATTTCAAATGTGGTGGATGAGAATAGTAGCAGGTAAAACCATTAGGTTGCACGTCAAGCCTACTAAAATTTTCCTATAAATAGAGGGCTAAGTTAGAATTGAAAATCACACAACAAACATAAGCTTTCTCTCTTTCTTTCTCTATATTATGAATCATATTTTGTGAGTATTTAGATACTTTGAGAGTTGCTATTCAGTGCAAGTTTTCTTCGGCTTTGCATACCGATCAGAAGTACTGCTCTTTTGAGGTAAGGGATAGTAAGGGATTTTAAGGGTTGCTATGTTTTTCAGTTTCGTAATTTTTCTGACCTTCAAAAATTTTGGAAAAATTTAAAATGATATTTTAATAAGTTTTCTTGATTATGTCCAAAAATGGTGATTTTTGGATGTATAAATTGAGAGTTATGAATTTTATGAAAAAATACTATTTTAAAAGTAACCGCTTATAATTCCTTGTGGTTAACTCCAAAATTGATGAAATTTTTATTGGGAGTACATGTATATGATAGAAGTATACTCTGTAAATTTCAGAATTTTTGGACAAAAGTATAATTTTTGATAAATGTCTAAATATTCGGCTATTTTGGCCATATGAAAAATAGTAAATGACTTTTAAAAATTCTGAGAAAAATATATGTTCACTATGGGACTATATTATGCGAAATCTCAGAAAAGAAATATTTTTAGAACTGATTTGATATTTTTCATGAAAATAGTCTAGTTATGAGTAAATGAATTAAATATGTTTTATGAAGTAAGAAAATTAGAAAATAGGATTCTATGACTTTGAGAATCCTATATGAGGTGTATGCAAATTTTTGATGAGTGTTTTGATTATTGGTGATAAAATCTTATGAGTTTGGTATTTTAGAATGATTAAATGCATTATTTAGTAAAGTGTAAACAATTTATATAAATTGTTTATAAGCTTAAGAAATATTATTCTTTCAATATCATTATACCGAAATACTGGTATAGATTTTATTGTGAAATTTCTACCTTTTTGTGTCGGGTTTACTATTTATGAGTTACTATTCACGAGTTATTATTCATGAGTTACTATTCACGAGTTACTATTCACGATAAAAATTGGTTTCTTTTTCTAACCAAATTATAGTTGATTTACGAATATTACTCTTGAGATTAAAACTAGATGTTGATTATATTATTTTTATTATTATATATAATATTTTTATAACCCTAATGATGATATTTCTCTTTGACTTGAGTGTAAAGATGGGTAAATTTTTGGTATGATCATGACTATGGGTTATCTTTGGCCAGTAGTGCAAAGTTGAATCATTGATTGGTATGATCATGACCATTGAATTTATAAGTGAATATCTTTAGCTTAAGTGCAAAGGTGAATTGATCAACATGGTTATAATTATTGTTTATATAAATTCTGAAATGATTATATATTTATTTGAGATATTAATATCTTTGGCCTGTAGTGCAAAGATAAAATATTGATGAATATCTTTGGCCTATAGTGCAAAGATGAATTGTTAATGAATATCTTTGGCCCGTAGTGCAAAGATGACATGTTGTTGAATATCTTTGGCCAGTAGTGCAAAGATGAACAGATGTTGAGATAAACATGACCAACTGGTGATACAAATGAAAATCTTTGGCCGTAATGCAAAGATGAAGTTATTAGTATGATTATGAACAGGAAATGTGATTTGGTGTAACCATGATCTTTGATGTTTCAGGTAAAGATAGGTGATGAAAATTATCTTCGTCCTGGATGAGAAGAGGAATTTAGAACCTACAGTTATGATTATGAGTTATTCATATGATTGTGGACCAAAATTGTTGATTGATGTTACAGGGATAAAACATTGTTGATGGATTTTTAACATGAAGAAGATAATAGACTGTATAGTCTATTTGACTCTTCTAATGGATTGCTCGTTCCGCTGCAACTATGGTTGAAATTTTTATCATTTACCATATGTTCTAAATCTCTGATTTATTATTGATGAAGGCTATTGATAATTTAATTATCTTTAGTCATGATATTTTTTACTGAGCTAGTTGTGCTCACCCTTTTGCTTCACAATTCCTTTTAGGTAATAAGAGTGTAGCTGGGTCGAACGAGGGTACCGGGGAAATAGAACGGTGGTCTCTAGCTGTGGATGTTTTTCCGAAGCAGTATAGAAAAGTTCATTTAGTAGTTTTATTTGATGAATCCAATAGGGTAAGGTGTACCCAACGTTGGAAGGGTGGTTTGCCACTATCATACAAGATGTCTAACGACATACAACCTCGTGTCATCATAAGATAGGGATGTGCTCATCCACTTGCTGAATATATATACGAGCACTACCTATATAATCTTGGTGTTTGTTTGAAGTATAATTCTCAATTAGAGACAGTAGAGATAATGATATGTCAAGAGAAGACTCACCATTGGGAAGAATATGATAGTAATCTTCTCGTCTTTCTTTGGGGTCTATTGGGTCAACCAAGAATAATTCTGTGGCCATATGATATCTATCATAACCTAGACGCATGACCTCCCATGTACGAAGGTTTCCTTGAGCACTTCCCAAAGATTCTAATTTCTAAAACAGTTTTTGACTATACCTTTATGTAAGGTGTCATTGTTAGGTGATGTCCACAGTTGGAACATGAGTCACATTTGGTATATATTTGTATCCAAACTCACAGCATATGTGTTGTTGTATTTTGCACGACAATTGTTGTAATAAAGTTACAGTTGTTTTCTGTACCATGTAGTTGGCGACTCAGAATAGGTTGGATTGAATGGACCTATTTTGGGGTCGTTACAACATGTTTTGTGTGTCGGTGGACCCCATTTCTTGACTGAAATTTGATTATAGCTTGTAAAATCGTCCGTTTATGGATTTCAGTTAATTTCTGTTTATAATTTAGAAAAACTTTCTTCTGTAAAGTTGTAGAGAATTGAATTTCCTATAAAAATTCGCGAGATTCGAATTTTCTGATAAAAGGACTATTTTCTATGAATTATTGAAGTCTCAAAAAATAAAATAATTTTTATTAAATTTGGGTGGGACCCATTTTGGTTGGTGTACAAAAATGTGCTAGAATTGTTTTGTCAAATGTGGTGGCTGGTCATTGATGGCTGGTGTGGTGGCGTAGGAAATGAGAAAATAATAATAATAATATTATATTTTATTAATTTAGTCTCCTTTGGAGTTCTAGCATTTTCCTATAAATAGGTGCTTATGTTAGAATTGAAAATCACACCAAAAATAAGTTTTTTTTCTCTCTATATTATCAAGCATATTTTTAAGAGTATTTAGATACTTGAGAGTTGCTATTTAGTAGAAGTTTCTTCCGGTTTTTCCTCCGAAGTACTGCTTTTTTTAGGTAAGAAATTTTAAGGGTTATTATGTTTTTCAGTTCGTAATTCTTCTGACCTTCAGAAAATTCTAGAAAAATTTGAAATGATATTTTGATGAGTTTTATTGATTGTGTCCAAAAATGGTAATTTTTGGATGTATAGATTAATAGTTATGAATTTTACGGGAAAAGACTATTTTAAAAGTAACCGCTTATAACTCCTTGCGGTTAACTCCAAAATTGGTAAAATTTTTATTGAGAGTACATGTATATGATAGAAGTATACTATGTAAATTTTATAATTTGTGGATAAAAGTACAATTTATGATAAATGTATAAATATTCGGCGGTTTTGGCCATATGAAAAATAGTAAATGAATTTTAAAAATTTTGAGAGAAATATATGTTCACTATGGGGCTATATTATGCTAAATCTCAGAAAAAAAATATTTTTGGAACTGATTTGATATTTTTCATGAAAATAGACTAGTTATGAATAAATGAATTAAATATGTTATGTGAAGGAAAAAAATTGAAAAATAGGATTTTATGGCTTGAGAATCCTATATGAGGTATATGCAGATTTTTGATGAGGGTTTTGATTATTGGTAATAAAATCTTATGAGTTTGGTATTTTTAGATGATTAAATGCATTATTTAGTAAAGTGTAAACAATTAAAATAAATTGTTTATAAGCTTAAGAAATATTATTCTTTCAATATCATTATACCGAAATACTGGTATGTATTTTATTGTGGGATTTTTACCTTTTTGTGTCGGGTTTACTATTCATGAGTTACTATTCACAAGTTACTATTCACGACAAAATTGATTTCTTTTTCTGACCAAATTATAGTTAATTTATGAATATTACTCTTAAAATTAAATCTATATTTTGATCATATTATTTTTATTATCATATATAATATTTTTATAACCCTGATGTTAAAATTCTCTTTCACTTGAGTGTAAAGATGGGTAGATTGTTGGTATGATCATGACTATGAGTTCTCTTTGGCCAGTAGTGCAAAGTTGAATTGTTGACTGGTATGATCATGACCATTAAATTCATAACTGAATATCTTTAGCTTAAGTGTAAAGGTGAATTGATCAACATGGTTATAATTATTGTTTATATAATTCTGAAATGATTATATATTAATATATTTGGCCTATAGTGCAAATATGAACTGTTGAAGAATATTTTTGGTCTGTAGTACAAAGATGAATTATTGATGAATATCTTTGGCCTGTTGTGCAAAGATGAACTGTTGATGAATATCTTTGGCCTGTAGTGCAAAGATGAATTATTGATGAATATCTTTGGCCTGTAGGGCGAAGATGAATTGTTATTGAATATCTTTGGCCCGTAGTGCAAAGATGGTTTGTTGATGAATATCTTTAGCCGTAGTGCGAAGATGGATTTATTAGCATGATTATAAACAGGAACTGTGATTTGGTATAACCATGATCTTTGATGTTTCAGGTAAAGACAGGTGATGAAAATATTCTTCGTCCTGGGTGCGAAGAAAAATTTAGAATCACAATTATGATTATGAGTTATTCATATGATTGTGGGAAGGAACTGTTGAGTGATGTTACAGGGATAAAACATTGTTGGTGGATTTTTAACATGGAGAAGATAATAGACTTTATAGTCTATTTGACTCTTCTAATGGATTGCTCGTTCCGCTGCAACTATGGTTGAAATTTTTATCATCTACCATATGTTCTAAATCTCTGATTTATTACTGATGAAGACTATTGATAATTTATTTATCTTTAGTCATGATATTCTTTACTGGACTAGTTGTACTCACCCTTTTGTTTCATAATTCCTTTCAGGTAATAAGAGTGTAGCTGGGTCGAGCAGGGGTAACAAGGGAATAGAACGGTGGTCATCATTTAGTAGTTATATTTGGTGAAGAAAATAGGGTGAGGCGAACCCAACGTTGGAAGGGTGTTTTGTCACTATCATACAAGATGTCTAATGATATACAATCTCGTGTCATCATAAGACAGGGTTGTGCTCATCCACTTGCTGAGTATCTTTACGAGCACTACCTATATAATCTTGGTATTTGTTTGAAGTATAATTTTCAATTAGAGACAGTGGAAATAATGATATGTCAAGAGAAGACTCACCATTGGGAAGAATATGATAGTAAACTTCTCGTTTTTCTTTGGGGTCTATTGGGTCAACCAAGGATAATTCTGTGGCCATATGATATTTATCATAACCTAGATGCATGGCCTCCCATGTACGAAGGTTTTCTTGAGCACTTCCCAAAGATTCTAATTTCTAAAACAGTTTTTGACTATACCTTTATGTAAAGTATCATTGTGAGGTGCTGTCCACGATTAGGACATGAGTCACATTTGGTATATATTTGTATCCAAACTCACAGCATATGTGTTGTTGTATTTTGCACGACAATTGTTGTAATAAAGTTGTAGTTATTTTCTGTACCATATATTTGGCGACTCAGAATAGGTTGGATGGAATGAACCTATTTTGGGGGTTGTCACAGACTTTGTATGATTATGACCAGGGATTATTCGGTATAATCATGACCATAATATTACAAATGATGTGGAAAAAGTCCTCATTGGCCCGTAATGCTTTGATGGACAATTTTTGGTATGATTATGACTATGGATTCTCTTCGGCCAAGGGTGAAAATATGAATTGTTTTATGGTATGTTCAGGACCATTGATGAATACACGAATATTCTTGACCCGTAGTGCACGGATTATTTGTGGTTGTTATACTAATGAATATCCTTGGCCGTAGTGCAGGGATGATGTGTATTATTTATTAAGCTGAGTCCCAGCGATAAAAGTGATGAAAAACCTTTTAAATCATAAAAGATAGTAGATTTTATTCTCTACTTGACTCTTTTAATGGATTGCTTGTTCCACTGCAGTTAAACTTGATGTTTGTTATATTGTATCAGTTTAACACTGTTGAAGGCTAACGATAATTTATTCTGCATTATCTTAGTCATAATATTTCTTACTGGGCTAGTTGAGCTCACCCTTTCTTTCATTGTTCTCTTCAGGAAATGAGAACGTAGCTGGGGCTAGTCGGGGAACAGGGTGATGGTCCTAGATGGTACATTAGTAGTCCTCACTATTATGTGAAATCGTATAATAATAAATGTAATGAATACTCCATTGAGTGTGGATATTGTCTAGATGACAATATTTGTATTAAAACTCACAGCATATGTTTTGTCGTATTTTACACGATTATTGTATAATTAGTTTGTATTTGTATTCTGTACCATGTATCTGGCGACCCAAGATGGGTGATGTATACCTATTTTTTGGGGGCGTCACAGTTGGTATCAGAGCTTAGGGATATGATCCCTGGCTGAGATGTGAGATAAGAACTAGGAGGGGAGAGACGGGAAATTCATTCGCTAGTATGACCGACCTAAGTTTACTTGTTATTTAATTGGTCAGTCAGAGTATAGAGATAATATGTGATATGTTAATTAACCCTTGTTTTGTGGCATTATTTGAGAATGACATCTAAAAATTTTGAGATGTATAATGGAGCAAAGCAATATGACCGTGTCGTAATACGAGGCTAAATTTGTAGAGTTATTCCGGTTTGCATCCCATTTGGTCGATAATGAGGATCGAATGACGCGAATATTTCTAATAGGTTTGAAACCCGATATACGTCAATACCTCATTTATCACGAACTTTGTTTATATTCAGATGTTGTGAATAAGACTCAGTTATTGGAGCGCGATAATGAGTCAGCACAACCAAAAGGCAACGACCAACAACACGATAATAATCGTACCGGTGGCAACGGCCATCGGAACAATGATAACCATCGTGGGGGAAATTATCATGCCAAGAATGGTAACCACTTCGGTGGTAATCATGACTAAGATAATATGAGTGGAAATTTCAAGAAGAAAATGTTCAACAACGATGGAAAGACAGCAGCACCAACACCCATTTTCAAGGAAGGAGAACGACCACCAATTGTATGCTTCAAATGCGGAGGGGAGGGACATATCAGTCCAAACTACGTGATGCAGTCCAAAGCATATTACAATTGTGAAAAAGGTCACCTAGCCCGATTTTATCGTGCACCAAAGTTTAAGTCCAGCTGGGACGGTGGCACCAAAGGCGGATACAGACAAAACAAAGTCGGTGATTTCAGGAAGAGCATTTTTCGTGACTTCTCAAAAAGCGAGTGACCCGAACGAAGTTACCACGAGTTAGTTAATTATAAATTATTATGAAGTCTATACCTTACCAGATACCGGTTCTACCCATTCTTTTATCTCTCTTGCTTGCGCTCAACATTTAAATTTGACCCCAGAGAAGTTAGACTTTGACTTATCAGTTGAAACTCCGTTAGTAGAAACCTTCATTTCTTGTGCTATCCAAGTCTTGGATGAGAGTCATGGTTTTTAAATGATATTTCTATCGTTAATAAATTTCCTTACGTATTCTCGAAGGACTTCTTAGCCTACCCCTAGTGCGTGAAATCAAATTTTGTATTGACCCCAGTACAAAATCCATTTCTAAAACCCTTAAATATTTCTTCAACCAAAATAAACGTAACATGCGCCGAAGACGTTGACTCGAGCTGTTAAGGATTACGATCGTACCATTCAATACCATCGTAGGAAAAGCGAACATGGTAACTAACGCGTTGAGTAGAAGATCGTATGCGGTTATAAGTGCGAATATACGAACCCCCGTGAAGATAACGAATATACGAGTAGAATCAATTTTAATCGATAAAGTTAAAGCCGCTCAAGCTACACACCCGGAGCTGATGAATGTGAATAAGAAGGTTCAAGAAGGCGTTATCTCAACCCTCGATTTAATTGGCTCATTGAAAATCCTCAATCGAGTAGGAGCTGTGGCCTATAAACTTGTTTTACCGCCAAGTATGTAGCGTGTTCATAACATTTTTCACATATCGTCGTTAGTAAAAACTTAGTTTTGGGGAACTTTGGAGCCAAATTTCAGAATAATTAATGAATCTGAAAAATTATGAAATCATGGGAGTTTTGTAGAGCATGTTACAAGCTTTCTATAGTCTCAAAAACGGACTAATTCTGATAACATATGAAGAAGTTATGTGAAGTATATTTGTCAAAAGTTGCAAAATCTGGAAAATTGGAGATAAGTGCTAAAGGTCGAGCGCCTAGGCACTAGACTAGGCGCTGGTCTAGTGTTAAGCCAAAATCTGTTTGGACGTCCTTTAGTAAATTGGGTATAACTTTTTCATACGAACTCCGATTGAGGTGATTCAAGATGATCCGGAACGAGGACAAATAGACCTAAAACTTTAATTTTTTAAGTTATTTAATTTGAGATCGTTAGAAGGGGTAAAAATGGTTATCTTTGGAACTATTGTGTTTTCAGAGGTAATCAGAGGACGTCAGGCATGCACGTATGCAACGTACAATGTTTTCGATGATAAAGGTATTCAAGTTTATACCTCAAGAGTTAGAATCTGAAATGAAGTCAAGGTATTCTTACCTCTTTGGCATATCAAGTGCGTACGTAAATTTCGAGGGCGAAATTTCATAAGGAGAGGAGATTGTAAGACCCCAGATTTTATGAATAAAGATTTAAATTTCTCGAAATATTTTTTGAATATTATGGTGTGAATTTGATATAATGTTATAGTTGTGGGTAGTATTTATAAATTTTGCAAAGTAGGCAAGTTGTTATAAAATATTCGATTGGTCGGGGAATATTCTTTTTATCGGGGAATATTCGTACGACGGTACAATCATTAGTGGACCCCGCAACGGAATTATTGTTGGATTGAGAAAACGACAAAAATATTTTGAAAATAATGGCGGAAGTTGTACCGTTAACTGTTGAAACACTCGGTGTTAAAAGTACAGTAATACGTGTGGTTGCATAGTAGCACACGGTATTGATTATTGATGCTTACGTGATAAGTCACTCAGTTTTGTTTTATTGATATTATTAATGTAATAATACAGAAAAGCTTTTTATATAAAACAGAATACTTTTATAAAGTTATTCTATAAATAGAATATATTATATTCTATTATGCATAGTATTTTGTATAGTAAAATATTTTTATATAAAACAGAATACTTTTATAAAGTTATTCTATAAATAGAATATATTATATTTTATTATGCATAGTGTTGCATAGTGCCTGCATAGTGTTTTGCATACTAAAATCTTTTTATATAAAATAGAATACTTTTATAAAGTTATTCGTTTTATTAGATTATAAATAGAATATATTATATTTTTATTTAAAAGATTTTGTTTTAAATTTGGACCGTCCGATTAAAAGTAAATTAATCTGGACCGTTCATGAATTAGTTACTATGCAGTCCATTCTTCTATAAATAGAAGCTCATTCCTTCATTATTTCTTACGAATTCACTGAACTCTAGAGAGAGAAACTATAGAGAGAAAGAAGAAAAGTGTTCTGTTACTTCACTACTCCTATATCCAGTACTCTTCTTTTTAAGGTAAGAGATATTATTTGTTGTACCCGTAAGGGGTATTATTTCTTTTGTATTCATGAAGAGAACTTCTGTTATTCCATTCTTTATTATTCTGTTGGAATAACCTGTATACGCGGACTACCCTATACTTGGTGAAATTCTTATGTTATTCCATTCTTTATTATTATGTTGGAATAACCTGTTTATGTGAAGTACCGCATACATGGTGAAATTCTTCTATTATTCCGTTCTTTATTATTCTGTCGGAATATCTTGTTGGTGCGTATTACGCCTAACCTGATTCCATTATTTATTATTCCGTTCTTTATTATTCTGTCGGAATATTCTGTCCGTGCGTTTACGCCGGACCTGGTTCCATTATTTATTATTCTGTCGGAATATCCTGTCTGTGCGTTTACGCCGGACCTGGTTCTATTATTTATTATTCTGTTGGGAATAACCTGTCTGTGCAGTCTATCGCACGCATGGTGAATCCTTCTGTTCTTCTATTCTTTATTATTCTGTTGGAATAACCTGTCTATGTGGATTACCACATGTATGGTGAATGATCCTTTGTATTCATTCCTTATTAAATTGTGGACATGATCTGTCTAAGTGGATTACCGCATGGTGTAAGACCCCGAATTTTATAAAATAAAAGTATTCAATTTTTCTTATAATTACAAATCAGTAAATGGTTAAATTGATAAAAAGTTAAAGTTATGGGTGAAATGTAAAATTTTTTCAAAATAAACAAGTGGTTATAAAATAATCATTGTTGTCGGGGAATATTCGTTGGTCGTGGAATATTCTTTCTGTCGGAGAATATTCGTACGACGGCGCAGCTATTTGTGGGCCCCATAACGAAAAATGGTCGGATGAAGATACCGATAAAATTGAGTTTTTATAATTAACGGCGTAGTTGTTACCGTTAACACTGCTGGAATACCCGGTGGTTAAAATACAGTAATACGCGTTATTGCACAGTATTTTTAAAATTATTGATTCTTACGTAAGAATGCACTACTGAATAATTGTCACAGTAATTACTGTTCAATATTTTATTTTATTGATTCAATAAATGCTGCGTTGATATTTTATATTATTGTTGTTTCAATAATTACTGCTGCATAGTATTTCCCATTATCAGATCAATAATTCATATTATTTGAATAATATTATTAGATAACATTATTGGTAATGTCTAGAAAGTTCTGTCTAAGGAGATGTTTGGTCATCTAATTGCGCGCCAGTAAGGAGAAATCCTTATTGGAAAGCCCCCTCTTTCCTGGGAATGGCCTGGTTGTCATAAATGTGATTCTGTAATATTATTTGTGAATAATTAATTATTGATTCATATGATAAGGAAATATTTATTTTATGTGGATATAAATGAGGGATATATTTTTGTGGTTAAAAATGAAGGAGTTAATGTTGAGGTTTTTATCAGTATTTTTGTCGGAAAGGAGGTATTAAAAATCATGGTTTTTGAGATATTTTGCGGGGGTTATAATTTTTAATCCGACCGTTGGATCGTGGTAATTTTTGGATATGTTATACATATATAAGTTGAGTATATGTCCACAAATTTTGAACCGTTAAAAATAAACGTATGATTTGTTATGAATTTTACGAGATGACTGGTTCAGAAATTATTGAATTTTCGGAGTTAATCATTTTGGTGGAAAATTCTAGAATTGGTGGGCCCTACTCTTGGTTGGTGAAGAAATGTGCTGAGATTTTTTTTCAAATGTGGTGGGTGGGAATAGTAGCAGATAAAGCCATCAGGTTGCAGGTCAAGTCTGCTTCGACGTGCTAACATTTTCCTATAAATAGAGGGCTAAGTTAGAATTGAAAATCACACCAGAATTCATAAGTTTTCTCTCTTTTTCTCTCTAGATTATCGAGTGTATTTTGTGAGTATTTAGAGACTTGATGAGTTAATATTCTTCAGTGCAAGTTTCCTTCAGCATTATATCCGATATCCAGTCAGAAGTGCTGCTCTTTTGAGGTAAGGGATAGTAAGGGATAGTAAGGGATTTTAAGAGTTGTGGAAAAATTTAAAATGATATTTTGATGAGTTTTCTTGATTGTGTCCAAAAATGGTGATTTTTGGATGTATAGATTAAGAGTTATGAATTTTATGAGAAAAGACTATTTTAAAAGTAACCGCTTATAACTCCTTGTGGTTAACTCCAAAATTGATAAAATTTTTATTGGGAGTACATGTATATGATAGGAGTATACTCTGTGAATTTCAGAATTTTTAGATAAAAGTACAATTTTTGATAAATATCTAAATATTCGGCTGTTTTGGCCATATAAAAAATAGTAAATGACTTTTAAAAATTCTGAGAAAAATATATGTTCACTATGGGACTATATTATGCTAAATCCCAGAAAAGAAATATTTGTGGAACTGATTTGGTATTTTTTATGAAAATGGTCTAGTTATGAGTAAATGAATAAAATATGTTTTGTGAAGAAAGAAAATTAGAAAATAGGATTTTATGGCTTGAGAATCCTATATGAGGTATATGCAGATTTTTGATGAGGGTTTTTGGTTATTGGTGATGAAATCTTATGAGTTTGGCATTTTAGGATGATTAAATGCATTATTTAGTAAAGTGTAAACAATTAAAATAAATTGTTTATAAGCTTAAGAAATATTATTCTTTCAATATCATTATACCGAAATATTGGTATGTATTTTATTGTAAAATTTCTACCTTTTTGTGTCGAGTTACTATTCACGAGTTACTATTTATGAGTTACTATTCACGAGTTAGTATTCACGAAAAAAAATTGGTTTTTTTTTTAACCAAATTATAGTTGATTTACGAATATTACTCTTGAGATTAAACTAGATGTTGATCATATTATTTTTATTATTATATATAATATTTTTATAACCCTAATGATGATATTTCTCTTTGACTTGAGTGTAAAGATGGGTAGATTTTTGGTATGATCATGACTATGGGTTCTCTTTGGTCAGTAGTGCAAAGTTGAATTATTGATTGGTATGATCACGACCATTGAATTTATAAGTGAATATCTTTAGCTTAAGTGCAAAGGTGAATTGATCAACATGGTTATAATTATTGTTTATATAAATTCTGAAATGATTATATATTTCTTTGTGATATTAATATATTTGGCCTGTAATGCAAATATGAACTGTTGATGAATATATTTAGCCGTAGTGCAAATATGAACTGTTGAGGAATATCTTTGGCCTGTAGTGCAAAGATGAATTGTTGATGAATATCTTTGGCCCGTAGTGCAAAGATGACATATTGATGAATATCTTTGGCCAGTAGTGCAAAGATGAACAGATGTTGAGATGAACATGACCAACTGGTGATACAAATGAATATCTTTGGCCGTAGTGAAAAGATGAAGTTATTAGTATGATTATGAGCAGGAAATGTGATTTGGTGTAACCATGATCTTTGATGTTTCAGGTAAAGATAGGTGATAAAAATTATCTTCGTCCTGGATGAGAAGATGAATTTAGAACTACAGTTATGATTATGAGTTATTCATATGATTGTGGACCAGAATTGTTGATTAGTGTTACATGGATAAAATATTGTTGGTAAATTTTTAACATGGAGAAGATAAACATGACCAACTGGTGATACAAATGAATATCTTTGGCCGTAGTGCAAAGATGAAGTTATTAGTATGATTATGAACAGGAAATGTGATTTGGTGTAACCATGATCTTTGATGTTTCAGGTAAAGATAGGTGATGAAAATTATCTTCGTCCTGGATGAGAAGAGGAATTTAAAACTACAGTTATGATTATGAGTTATTCATATGATTGTGGACCAGAATTGTTGATTGATGTTACAGGGATAAAATATTGTTGGTGAATTTTTAACATGGAGAAGATAATAGACTTTATAGTCTATTTGACTCTTCTAATGGATTGCTCGTTCCGCTGCAACTATGGTTGAAATTTTTATCATCTACCATATGTTCTAAATCTCTGATTTATTACTGATGAAGGCTATTGATAATTTAATTATTTTTAGTTATGATATTTTTTACTGAGTTAGTTGTGCTCACCCTTTTGCTTCACAATTCCTTTTCAGGTAATAAGAGTGTAGCTAGGTCGAGCGAGGGTAACGGGAAAATAGAACGGTGGTCTCTAGCTGTGGAGGTTCTCCCTAAGCAGTATAGAAAAGTGTTGTATACATCATTTAGTAGTTATATTTGGTGAAGTAAATAGGGTGAGGCGAACCCAACGTTGGAAGGGTGTTTTGTCACTATCATACAAGATGTCTAATGACATACAACCTCGTGTCATCATAAGACAAGGTTGTGCTCATCCACTTGCTGAGTATATCTACGAGCACTACCTATATAATCTTGATGTTTGTTTGAAGTATAATTCACGATTAATGACAGTGGAGATAATGATAAGTCAAGAGAAGACTCACTATTGGGAAGAATATGATAGTAATCTTCTCATTTTTCTTTGGGGTATATTGGGTCAACCAAGGATAATTCTGTGGCCATATGATATTTATCATAACCTAGATGCATGGCCTCCCATGTACGAAGGTTTCCTTGAGCACTTCCCAAATATTCTAATTTTTAAAACAGTTTTTGACTATACCTTTATGTAAGGTGTCATTGTGAGGTGCTGTCCACGGTTGGGACATGAGTCACATTTGGTATATATTTGTATCCAAACTCACAGCTTATGTGTTGTTGTATTTTGCACGATAATTATTGTAATAAAGTTGTAGTTATTTTCTGTACCATGTATTTGGCGACTCAGAATAGGTTGGATGGAATGGACCTATTTTGGGGTCGTTACACATGACGACAAAAATCTATTTGCAGTTTCATATATTCTATTATACTCAGTTGGTTAAAGTTTTGGCTTCTATAGTCCATGAAATTAGTGGAATATCCTTGATATTTGCGCTTCATCCAGTATCTTTTCATGAAAATATTCTGCTGAGCATTCTTAAATTTTACTCTACAAAGAAGTATCATGTTGACAATTTGGACGTTATTGGTTCCTGGCGGGGAACAGAGTGATGGTCCTAGATGGTGCATTAGTAGTCCTCACTATTATGTGAAATAGTGTAATTATAAATGTAATGAATACTCTATTGAGTGTGGATATTGTCTAGATGACAATATTTGTATTAAAACTCACAACATATGTTTTGTCGTATTTTACACGACTGTTGTATAATTAAGTTGTATTTGAATTTATGTACCATGTATCTGGCGACTCAAGATGGGTGATGTATACCTATTTTTGGGGGCGTCACAATATAATCAGGAGGATGATGATAATGAATTAATAATTCAATAAAACAAGTTCAAGAATAAATTTTAAAGATTTATAAATTAATTTATCTAAGAACCAATAACGTCCAAATTGTCAACATGATACTGCTTTGTAGAGTAAAATTCAAGAATGCTCAGCAGAATATTTCCATGAAAAGATACTGGATGAAGCGCAAATATCAAGGATATTCCACTAATTTCATGGACTATAGAAGCCAAAACTTTAACCAACTGAGTATAATAGAATATATGAAACTGCAAATAGATTTTTGTCGCCATGCTATAATCCACGTAGACAGATCATTTCAACAATTTAATAAGGAATGAATACGAAGGATCATTCACCATGCATGTGGTAATCCACATAGACAGGTTATTCCAACAGAATAATAAAGAATGAAATAACAGAAGAATTCACCATGCATGCGATAGACCGCACAGACATGTTATTCCAACAGAATAATAAAGAATGGAACCAGGTCATGCGTAATCCGCACAGACATGATATTCCAACAGAATAATAAAGAATGGAACCAGGTCATGCGTAATCCGCACAGACAGGATATTCCAACAGAATAATAAAGAATGAAATAACAGAAGAATTCACCATGCATGCGATAGACCGCACAGACATGTTATTCTAACAGAATAATAAAGAATGGAACTAGGTCATGCGCAATCCGCACAGACAGGACATTCCAACAGAATAATAAAGAATAGGATAACAGAAGAATTTCACCATGTATGCAGTACTCCGCATAGACAGGTTATCCAACATAATAATAAAGAATGGAATAACAAAAGAATTTCACCATGTATGCGGTACTTCGCATATACATGTTATTCCAACAGAATAATAAGGAATGGAATAACAATAGCTCTCTTCATGAATACGAAAGAAATAATATGTGACGCCCCTAAAATTAGGTATACATCACCCATTCTGAGTCGCCAGAAACATGGTACAAAATTCAAATACAACTTCATTTATACAACTGTTGAGCTGTCGTATAGAATACGACCACAGTTAACTATGAGTTTTAATACAAATGTATGTAACTCTCATGGTACCTCGACCACAACCTTACAATGATACTTTACATAAAAGTATAGTCAAAAACTGTTTTAGAAATTAAAATATTTGGGAAGTGCTCAAGGAAACCTTCGTACATGGGAGGCCATGCGTCTAGGTTATGATAGATATCATATGTCTACAGAATTATCCTTGGTTGACCCAAAAATCCCCAAATAAAAATAAGAAGATTACTATCATCTTCTTTCCAATGGTGAGTCTTCTCTTGACATATAAATATCTCCTTTGTCTCCAAGTAAAAATTATACTTCAAATAAACTCCAAGATCATATAGATAGAGCTCATAGATATATTCAGCAAGTGAATGTGCACAACCATGTCTTATGAGAATACGAGGTTGTATGTCATTAGACATCTTGTATGATAGTGGCAAAACACCCTTCCAAAGTTGGGTTCGCCTCACCCTATTTGATTCACCAAATATAACTACTAAATGATGTATATAATACAACACACTTTTCTATACTGTTTAGGGAGAACCTCCACAGCTATCACACTATTTCATAAAATATTTTTGTCGTTTTCTCAATCCGACAATAATTCTGTTATGGGGTCCACCAATAATTGTGCCGTCATACGAATATTCTTCGACAAAAAAATAATATTCCCTGACCAATCGAATATAATACAACAACTTGCATACTTTGTAAAATAAAATTTCACATATTACCCTTAACTTTAAACTTTTATCAATTTAACTATTTACCAAAATAGAAAAATTGAATACTTTATTTCATAAAATTCAGGGTCTCACAATCACCCCTCCTTATGAAATTTTGCCCTCGAAATTTACGTACGTACCTGATATTCGAAGAGATGAGAATACCTTGCTTTCTTTTCAGATTGTATCTTCCCGGTAATTTCCTCACTATCATGATTTTCCCATTTCTCATCTTCTGCATTTCAGATATCATTCTAGAATATAGCTTCAAAACAAAGGTTAATTGACATATCATAATTTGTCAACTTATAAAGTAAACAATTTCAACTTAGGTAAGTCACACACTAGCGAAGTATATAACTCGTCTCTCCCCTACTAGTTCTAGACTCTTATCTCCGCCAGCGACCATATCCTTAAGCTCTGATACCAACTGTGACACCCCCAAAATTAGGTATACATCACCCATTTTGAGTCACCAGATACATGGTACAAAATTTAAATACAACTTCATTTATACAACTGTTGAGCTGTCGTATAGAATACGACCACAGTTAACTATGAGTTTTAATACAAATGTATGTAACTTTCATGGTACCTCGACCACAACCTTACAATGATACTTTACATAAAAGTATAGTCAAAAACTATTTTAGAAGTTAAAATATTTGGGAAGTGCTCAAGGAAACCTTCGTACATGGGAGGCCATGCGTCTAGGTTATGATAGATATCATATGTCCACAGAATTATCCTTGGTTGACCCAAAAGTCCCCAAATAAAAATAAGAAGATTACTATCATCTTCTTTCCAATGGTGAGTCTTCTCTTGACGTATAAATATCTCCGTTGTCTCCAAGTGAAAATTATACTTCAAATAAACTCCAAGATCATATAGATAGAGCTCATAGATATATTCAGCAAGTGGATGTCCACAACCATGTCTTATGAGAAAACGAGGTTGTATGTCATTAGATATCTTGTATGATAGTGGCAAAACACCCTTTCAAAGTTGGGTTCGCCTCACCCTATTTGATTCACCAAATATAACTACTAAATGATGTATAGAATACAACACACTTTTCTATACTGTTTAGGGAGAACCTCCACAGCTATCACACTATTTTATAAAATATTTTTGTCATTTTCTCAATCCGACAATAATTTCGTTGTAGGGTCCACCAATAATTGTGCCGTCGTATGAATATTCTCCGACAAAAAAATAATATTCCCCGACCAATCGAATATAATACAACAACTTGCATACTTTGTAAAATAAAAGTTCACATATTACCCTTAACTTTAAACTTTTATCAATATAACTATTTATCAAAATAGAAAAATTGAATACTTTATTTCATAAAATTCGGGGTCTCACATAATTTCCCTTACTATAATTATAATAATATCCCTTACGAGTACAACAAATAATATCCCTTACCTTAGAAAAACTGAATACAAGAGTAGTGAAGTAGCAGAATACTTTTCTTCTTTCTCTCTATAGTTTCTCTCTCTAGAGTTTCAGTGAATTCGTAAGAAATAATTAAGGAATGAGCTTTTATTTATAGAAGAACTGAAAGTAGCTCTTGGTCTTAATGAAGGGTCAAAATGACTCTTGATAATATTGAAGAGACAACTACTATTTGCGAAGGGGCAATTAACTCTTGAAAAACCGAAGGAACAAGTAACTCTTGGAAAATCGAAGGGACAAGTTACTATTAAAACTTTAAACCAACGATCCACATTGATTTACTATTATAATTTCAACCAACTGTCTGAAAAATTATCACATCTTCTCATGGAATAATATTGTACTAAAAAATGATTTGGACCGAAAAAAAATATATTTTTCTGGTGAATAGTATCCCGTGAATAGTACTTCGGGAATAGTACCCCGTGAATAGTATCCCAACATGAAAGGTGTCCTAAATACCCGAGTGAACAATACTAGAGTGAATAATAATAGGGTGAATAGTAACCCGTGAATAATACTCCGACACGAAAAGTGACCCGAATACCCGATTGGTCAATATAACCTCCAAACATCAATAATTATCGAAATAAATATCAATTTCTACTAACACTAATAATTTTCACACAATGAAACTATCAATTTCATCTTTAATCAACACGAACTTATTCATCATTAATATTATAATTCACAATATTTAACAACCAGGAAAGAGGGGGCTTTCCGATAAGAATTTCTCCTTATTGGCGAGCAATTAGATGACCAAACCTCTCCTTGACAGAACTTCTAGACATTGTAAATATTGTAATTTAATAATATATATAAGTAACTTTGCCGTCTCAATTATTAATTTAATAATATATCATATTATGCTGATGATATTGTGACAATAATTGAATCAATAATATGAGAGATATGATGCAACAATTACTGTATCAATAATTGAGTATAACTGAGTGACTTCTCACTTAAGCATCAATAATCAATACCGTGTGTTACTATGCAACCACTCGTATTACTGTACTTTTACTACCGGGTCGTTCAACAGTTTTAACGGTAACACTTTCGCCGTTATTTTTATAAAAAGATAATTCTGTCGTTTTCTAACTACGACAATATTTCCGTTGTGGAGTCCACTAATGATTGTGCCGTCGTACAAATATTCCCCGACAAAAAGAATATTCCCCGACCAAACACATATTTTATAACAACTTGCTTACTTTGCAAAATTTATAAATATTACCCACAACTATAACATTATATCAAATCCACACCATAATATTCAAAAAAATATTTCGAAAAATTTAAATCTTTATTAATAAAATTTGGGGTCTCACGGCTATAAAGTGTAGCGGCAGGGAATTAATTGCACTTAATTTCAGCCATTAATTATCATGATCAATGGCTGAAAAGTTGGTTGCTGTATAATGTCTGTGGCAACCAGCAACCGGTTGCCACGGATGGAAACCCATATATATATATATATATATATATATATATATATATATATATATATATATATATATATACACGGTTCCCTTAACCGGCTATATATAGCTACGGTTATTTCCGTCGTTATAGTATACAAAACTGACGATATAGTTATAGTGACGATTTGAACCGTCGTTATATCTCAGAATATCATTGTTATAGTCGATTCGTCTTTGATTTGTTTTTTTTTACCCGCTGAAGAAGGGGACTATATATATATATATATATATATATATATATATATATATGCAAACTTTAACTTCAGGAAGTAATTATTTAAGAAAGAAAGTTGAAGTGGTAAAGAAGCTATTTCAATGATTGGATGGTGAAACAACTATACTAGCTTGTCGCTTGTCTTCTTGTCGATATTTAAGTCTTGGAATAATTTATCCTGATACCCTTGAGCTTATTTTTGGTTTATCTACCTTCTATATCATATATTTTCTTTAGATTATGAATTCTATATTTTATCACCTTGTTTATTTGTGACATTATTTATATATCGAATATTATCTAAGCAGTTTTTATATGGCTTAAACATAATTTTTTTAATACTACATTCTAAGACTAATACTTGTATTTTGAAAATAATTATAAAAAAAAAGCAATGTTTAAGTTTGTATTACTCTTTAAATGTCTTTATAATTAACTTTTAGTAAAATTAATTGTTAAATCATTCAATTCTGAATCAATTGTAAATGAGTGGAATAGCCCTCTCAGGGTTACGTAGCGAATCTCAAGACTTACTTTGTCCAACTTAAATTTTGTATAACAATAAAAAAAAGAAACTGATATTTCTACATTAAAAAATGATACTTTCATGTCATCTCTAAATAGGGAGTGGGTCCTACATCCATTTGAGAGAAAATAAAACTATGTGCTAAAATTTGTATGAGCTCAGGATCGATCCAAATAATTAACACTTGAAAAAAGAAACTACCGAAACCTTGTCAGTTGCAATACTTAACTTCTAAAAATTCAACCGTACGTAGTCACTGACTATATCAGGCCTGCATGACAGGTAATTTCTACTAAACATTTTGAAAAATTAGTTCGAAATAGGATAGAGATTTATTGGTTAATTAGCTTCTCTAATTGCAAGTATAACGACGATTAGTCGCCTTCATTACCAAACATATTAGTTTGTAGACAATAGTTCTTTAATTATTTATGAAAGTGATAAGAGTATAAAAATAAAACCACTTGGTATTGATGTTTCTCAAATCACTATTATATTAAAAGGGAACCTGTACGTTTGATTAATTCCAAGTTAATTCTTCACTTACTGACATGGATTAAATTGAAAGATCTTAGTGCTATAGTAGTTGAGTTAATTTGTTATGACCTTTTATTAATACTATCAGAGTTCTAGTTGTGCAAGTGCCAAGTAATTACTGGATGATAGAAACAATGGCAGCATCATAATTTTGAGTCGAGAGGGGTCAGAACATTTTGTAACAAAGTCTAATATTAGCTCGGTTATACGAAAAGAGTCTCATTTGTTAATTTTTTTGTTCTATAAAAAATACTTGATTTATCAATGTATATATGGTAATATAAAATGACATACGTGCTCTTTCCTTTTTGAAGCTAAGTTGAGAGGAACAATAGGCTCTACTTCAATAGAAAATTTAGTTGCGGTAGTTAGGATATAAATTCCTTGGCAAGATGATTGTGAAATCTAGTCAAACAAAGTCATAATTTGTCAATTTCAGATAATATAGTTTTTATCATCATCTATTTGTTTATACTAGCTTAAGAAAAAAATTGGTTTTTTTGTTATTAATTTCGTGTTGGTTGCTTTTAGTTTCCATATTATAATCGAGATTACCAATTTGTTTATATTTTATCTCTAGGAATAAATGTTTTATCCTTGCCAAAGACCATATTAAACAAGTAATTTGAAGACATTGACATGATATAAGTTTGGATTTATGCTTTTGTCCTTCAGTTTTGTTTCTTAAGCTTATATGATTAACAGACAAATAAATTTAAGCTTAGATGCATAGACGTTAATTAATAGAGTTCTTCTACGCGGACATGAAAAATTGAACCCGAGTATATTTGAATTTTACCTATTTGTATTTTTACTTCTTATTGGGAATCAAAATACAAATAGTTAAAATTTAAATACATTCGGATCTAATTTTCATATTCAAATAGAGTTTTTGTAATTAATATAGATAGAAGAGAGAGAGAGACAGAGAGAGATATGGATAGAAGAGTAACATAAATAAATATTTTGTAGCCCAATACGAATATGAATACGAATACGGTAAATAACTTAGGAGTTCAGTCAATTCATTGTGAAATTTATAGTAAAGGGTTGCATTTGTATAGAACATATTTGATTGACCTTTGACGTCCTTCGATACCAAAAGCATTAAACTTTGTGATATACAGATGCTACTTTTTGCGATAAACATCACAATAATTGATAACTCTTAACTTCACCAAATTAAATGCAAATTCAAATAGTATAACCATGTTGAAGTAGTCTTAACTTGTGTAACTATTTTATATAAACTAATTAGTTGTGGAATATATATACCTTAATTAATTTGCTAGTCAGTACTGCAGCATGCCTAAAATATATGATAATGTTTTCTTTTTGATATCTTACCAATTAATGGATGATACCATAGCTTGACAGTGACCCCAAAAAAATACAATAATACTAGGGCTTCCAAATTTTTTGCATAGGTTTATACTTGCCTGTATTTCCATCCTACCAGAAAAAAAAAACAATTTATTTGTAACCTGCAAAAGTCACAAAGACAATTCTATCATAAACTATGGATAGAACCCTACTTTTTGCTCCAAAAGGAACACAATTCTTGCAATACCCTAATCACCAAAGCAACAATATTGGTCAGCATCAACTAGACATTCAAATCCAAAGCACAAATCAGCTCCAAATTAGCAACACATCAACAAGTCGGTCATCGGATTCAGTCGAGCCTTGTGGAGATGGAAAATGGGCTTCAAATCTTCTCCGTGAATGCGCCAAAGCAATCTCGGATAAGGACTCAAGTAAGATCCACCACCTTTTGTGGATGCTAAACGAGCTCGCGTCTCCTTATGGAGATTGTGATCAGAAACTAGCTTCTTATTTCTTACAAGCTTTATTTTGTAAGGCCACAGAATCCGGGCAAAGATGTTACAAAACCCTAATTTCGGTTGCTGAGAAAAGCCATTCATTTGATGTAGCTAGGGAGTTGATATTGAAGTTCCAAGACGTAAGCCCTTGGACAACTTTTGGTCATGTGGCATCAAATGGGACTATTTTGGAAGCCTTAGACGGTGAAAGTAAAATTCATATAATTGATATAAGTAACACTCTTTGTACTCAATGGCCTACTTTGTTAGAGGCCTTGGCAACAAGAAATGATGAGACGCCACATTTGAAGCTCACCGTTGTGGTAACTGAGAATATGGTAAGATCCGTTATGAAAGAGATAACGCAAAGGATGGAGAAATTTGCTAGGCTAATGGGAGTTCCCTTCGAGTTTAATGTGGTAACAGGGTTGAATCGATTAGGGGAGCTCACAAAAGAGGGACTTGGAGTTCAAGAAGATGAAGCTGTTGCCATAAATTGTATTGGAGCTTTAAGAAGAGTTGAAGTAGATGACAGAGGGGGTGTTATTAGGATGTTCCGGTCATTAAACCCTAAAGTTGTGACAATTGTTGAAGAAGAAGCTGATTTTTCGAGCTCTAGAAATGATTTTGTGAGGTGCTTTGAAGAGTGCCTTAGGTTTTACACATTGTACTTCGAGATGCTAGAAGAGAGCTTTGTGACAACTAGTAATGAAAGGTTGATGTTGGAAAGAGAATGTGCTAGAAGCATGGTTAGGGTTTTGGCTTGTGATCATGATCAAGAAAATGGTAATAATATTGAGGGAGATTGTGAGAGGAGGGAAAAAGGAAGCCAATGGTCTAATAGGCTTAAAGAGGATTTTACACAATTTTCTTTTAACGATGACTGTATCGACGATGTTAAGTCATTGCTAAAGAGGTATCGAGCCGGATGGTCCCTTGTGCTACCTCAGGAAAATGATTTAGGGCTTTACTTGACATGGAAAGAGGAGCCATTAGTATGGGTTGCAGCATGGAAACCCTAATAATTGTGGTGACATTATTAGGGTTTCCACGTACTAATATTCCAAACCCTTATAAGTGAACATATATAGAATGCCTTGGCTGCAAACAAGCATGCAAGCAAACTTCTGATTTTCTTGATTCTCCAGGTTCAAGTACTGTTTTTTTATTGCTAGTTAGAGCTTTTGCTTTATGTTTTAGGAGTTTTGTGTTTTTCATTTTTCTTGTTTGGGAGTGTTTGCAATTGTGCTTTCTTTTACAAATTCCATATAATGTTCTTCCGATCCATTTCCCATTTTGGATTTGTTTACTTGGTTTCTTATGGTCCAGCTTGTTATTTGCTGGGATTTTGGTTCTTGATTGTCAGACTTACTTGTAATATTCAAGGTGGGATTTTTATATTAGTTCTATATTGTATGTCCATCCTTAAATGGATTAATTGCTACAAGTGGCTGATTCTATCTTTCTGACAGAAGCAGAAGCACTAGCTTGATGAACAGAAGCATACATCACAAGCTCATATTCCATGCATGTACAATTTATTTTTTTTTGCAAATAATTGAATTGCTTTACATGTATAGAATTATATATATGTCAGTTTCTTCTTGACATTCATTCATATTAAGCTGATGCTTACCTGTCCAATTGATAACATATTTATAATCAGCAAGTTGAAACATATGTCCAATTGTAAATCCAATTTGATAACATACATGGAGGGTAAATGTGAAAATTTTAGAGCTAAACATTTAATTCAAATGGCTAATATCGTGTAATTAAGAAATATTAACTGAAATTATAAGTGTACTTGAATGAATTTAATATAATGCCAGATACTAAAACAAACAATGCAGAAATTTCTTATAAAATATATATTAAGAAAGCGCCACTGATTATGACATTTATGATAAAATATTAACTGACAATATTCTTGTAAAAGTTCATCATTTTTGTCAGTGGTGATCCGCCTGATCTAGTTTAATTATGAGAAAGTTTTTAATACCTACTTGAAACGAGCATAGGCTAAATAAATTAAGTTTTCATGTATTGCAATAGTTATATAAAGAATGGATTCTACATTATCTTATACTAGTATATGTGGCGCACACTGTGTGAGCAATTAAAAAAAATTAAAATATTTGTAATAGATGAAAAAAGATAAAGAGGAAAAATAGGAATAGAAAATTAAATAAAAAAATTTGATGATAAATCGTTGATACAGTGAATTTGTTATAAGTTAACTGTTGAGAAGAAATAGTTTAACTAAAATATAGTAATTTAAACTTATCATAAAACATACCACCATATAGAAGATAATATGCATATGTTTCTCAATATAATGAGAATGATTAACCATTAGTTGTGGACGTAGCATGCAAGATGGATTAAATCATGTATGTAAATTCTCCGTCTTGTATGTAGTTTTTTTCATTCATATATATATATACACACACATATATACATAGAGCTTTTTATGCGGATTGATCACTTTTAACAACAGACAAAATCGTCGCTAAACCCATCGTCATAGGGTCTGAACCGTTGTCATAGCTCATAACCGTTGCTATAGCCCGATTCAGACTCTATGACGACGGGTTTAGCAATGGTTGCGGATCACCCGCATAAGAAGTGGACTATATATATATATATATATATATATATATATATATATATATATATATATATATATATATAAAGGATCAAGAGCATACCCTTTATCCAACATACTTTGCATACCCCCCTTTAGCGACGGACTGGGCGACGGTTCGGTCTGTCGCTAAAAATTAAGACGACGGTAACGAACCGAACCGTCGTCCGGTCCGTCGCTAACGGGATTTATGCAAGATATGTTAGATAAAGAGTAAATTTAAGATCTGGACTATATATATATATATATATATATATATATATATATATATATATATATATATATAACTTTCTTCAAAAATTAATTAAGATAAATCCACAAATTTTTCAGTGCAACATTATTAAGATCGAGATATATAATAATAAACATACATAGTCTATGAAAAAGAGAGTTGGACAAATGAAAAAGTTTGAGGATTTTTAGGCTTTCGAGCTTTATAAGTACAAAGCACAAATAGGTGGGCATAAAGAAGATGGGCACATATATATGGTGGCAAGCACAAGTTTACCAACTAAAACCCCATGGTTGCCTTTTTGTCTAGTGATATGAATAGCATATTTGTTTGCCTTTAATTTCCATAAACACATGCATGGTGCACCAGCCTTTGCCAACATGCATGGTCTAGTGGAAAATCAACTTTTTTTATGATTTAGATAGGCCTACTACGTACTGCTAGTTTAGTCCTGTTACGTGCACGTTTACAACTTTAAAGTTTTCCATGCATTATATATATATCACTAGCTAAGTTATCCGAAGCATGAATTGTTTCTTAAATAAAATTATTTTTAATTTATTTTATATTGTGATTATAAAATATATTTTTTGAATTTTAAATTGACTTACTGCTATTATTAGAATAACTACAAATTTTGCTTAAGAAATGAATGATTACACATCATATACACAATTAGTGTTATTAATGTGATTCTTTTGTTATTTTTAATTTAATACTAAGTTTTTATATAGTTTCAAAATTTAATATTAAGTTTTTATAATCAATCATTCGTATTTATAATATATGCATTTTTAATTAGAGTTCAAATTTGAGTGGAAACCTAAAATTCTAAACGTAGTGTTTAAGTCATACTGATCTATTGTATAATTAATTAACTAAAAAAATTCTATAAAAAATAAAATTGATGTAAAATAATAAGTTATGATCATGATTTTAGTTTTAAAATGTAATTAAATTTTAATGAGTAATATATAAGTCAGGATTTTTTTTTAAAAAAATAAATTAACTCGAGGTCTCCTAGATAAAATAAAGTGGTTTAAAATTTTAACCATTAATATATTTTTTGTTATTCATTAAATTTTTTATATTAATTATTATTTAATCATAATGTTTTTCTTATATTTTTTATATATAGTTATTTAGGAATATAATTATTGTAAATAATGAGTTGCCATTATGATTTTAATTTTAAAAGTTAGCTGACTAAATTTTAATAACTAGTACATAAGTTAGAATTATTTGGTAACAATAATTAACTAAAGATCTCCTATAATCTAATAGAATTGGTAACTAAAGTAATCATTAATATTTTTCTAATATATACATATATATAATATAATTTTTTATATTAATTATTAAGTAGTCATAATATTTTTAATATATAGTCATTTAGAGATTAAAGTTGAGTAGAAACTTAAACTTAAAATCCTAAATATGATATTTAAGTTAAAATTTATTATATGACTAAGTAACTAAATGACTTATAAAAAATAAAATTGATGCAAAATAATAAATTAATATTAAAGTTTGTAGGACCATTAAGTGAGTTTTAGTTTTAGTTAAATTAATCCTAACATTATATGGGAGCATAAAAAATATTTTACTTCTAGTTAAATTCTATGCCTATATACCAAAGACCAAAGACAAGAATAAAAAAACCAAGTTTTGTCTTATTATATATAATTACTAGCTAAGTGCCCCGCGCAAAGCACGATTTTTTTAACTTTCAATTTCTTATTAATTTTATATAATGATTATGAAATATTTTTTAAAATTTCACAAATTAAAATTCCACGAAGAGTACATAAATGATTGAAGAGTAAAAGAGGGGAGAAGAAATGATAGAAAATTACTCTAGTAACACGTGACATAACTCTTAGGAAACATAATTTTCTCGAGGGTCTCGAGTCTATAGAGAATCAAAAGTTCTTTCTTTTAGAATGGAAGAAATATTTATAGAATTTATTGAAAATTAAGTGATCACATGCCTGACAGATGTCTGGGTCATGTGCCTGACATGTGACCTTAGGAAAAATTTCAAAAATACTCTTAGTTACCTGAGTAATGCCCAAATCGTCCTGTCCTTCTAGTCGTTAATTCAATCCCTCAGTCAATTCTAAAAATGAGTTGCCTCCATAAGCCTTCTATCTCGTGACTCATAGAGGCCTCTTAAGTCTTGTATTCCAAGGTCTTTGATGCTCAATCCATGCCTTTCTGCTCTTCTTTCTATATCTGAACATCATGTCATCTAGTCACGTTGTTAAAAACCTCGGAGGAACTCAACATGGAACATGGGAGGCTATGCCCTAGGGGCTGAACCTTAGGGGGAAGGGTCTAACCCTAGGGTGGTTGAACCCTAGGTACGTGCCTTTTTCAGTCTTATTCATTCGTTTTCATTTTTTTGATCAATTTTCATCATGTTCTCCTGATTCTTGGCCTTGTGAAAAGCTTTTCTTGTCATGGAGGATTCAAGGAAAACCATTTCTAGCCTCTTACGATTTTCCTTGATTCTTTTTGTTGTTCGGGCTCATTATTCTGTCATTACACCACTTAAAGCTTGTCCAACACGACTCTCGAAAATATGAAAGTGTGTGCCCTCTAAGAGGTCAATAGGGTGGTTGAACATTAGGGTTGATAAATCCTGTGGGCCCAAGTACAAATTAGGGTTCATATGACCTAATTAAATTAAATGCACAATTATGATTCTCTGACCTCATTAAATGTACAAATTAGGGTTCACATGACCTAATTGAATGAAAACATAAAAATAAAAAATAAATGTACTAGACCCGAGAGAAGCCTCCACGTGTCCCGGGGCAGAATGCTCGTGGAGGCGGCTCATTTTGAGAATTGATTGAGGGATTGGATTGATGGCTAGAAGGACAGGACGATATGTGCATTATTTTAATGACTAAAGGGTATTTCTGGAATTTTCCTGAAGACATGTGCCCGACATGTGACTACTTAAGTTCCAAGAAACTCTATAAATACCCCTTCCATTCGATGAAGTGTGGACTTTTGGAGCTGAGACCTCTTGTTGGACTTGGAAGCTTGAATCTCTTGGAATCCCTGCTACCCTAACAAGGTTTCTGGATTCTAAGAGTTCTTGGACATTCACTCTCAACCCGAAGCACTCAAGAAGGCTCCCTGAATCCCTGCTACCCTAACAAGGTTTCCGAATTCTAGGAGTTTTGCCACGCATCATTGGAGTAATCGCCCACCTGTTCTTCTCTCCTCTTCAATCAATCAATCAATTACGTACTCTTCGTGGATTTCTCTCCTCCTTAGCCAACACGAAATCCTAACTAGCAAGACATAATTTCTTTGCCCACATTTCTTTGGCAACTCTACTGGGGAGGTGTAAAATTTGTGAAGGGTATGCCCACACCTCAAAGTGGGAGAACTATAGGAAGAACTTCATCGATAAATAGCATTACCTCACCGGATCCAGTTCCAAGGTAAGCAAATCAAGCTTTCCAAGGCACAAATATGGATCTTGATCAACCAATTATTGAAGACGCTTCGGAAGGAGGTTCAACATAATCATATATGGTCAATCAACAACAAACAAATGTCGAGCAAACAGGTGTAGGAAGACAAGGCGAGGATGCAAGTGGAGAGCAGGCAAATGTTGTGCAACTGGAGATGCTCAAGGCGTTGAAGGAAGCACGGGAAGGACAAGGGATGATGCTGGCTATGATGCTGGAGATGCAGAGGAAGCAAGAGGAAATGGGAAATTTTTACCAGCAGTTGGTGCAGATGCCCACTTTCAAGGCCATGTTCCCAGGAAATTCGCAGGGAGAACAAGCAGGAGTGGAAAACAACAACAAAGAGAACCAGTGATAACTTCGTTCGGGTTCCTCGTCACGAAAAACGCTCTTCCTTAAACTACCGACTTTGACTTGTCTAGGACAGCCTTTGACGTCACCATCCCAGCTGGACTTGACTTCACTACACGACAAAATCGAGCTAGGTGACCTTCTCTTCCGTAATTGAAACACGCTTTGGGTTGCTACGTACAGTTTGGACGGATATGTCCCTCCTCTCCGCATCTGTAGCATACGACTGTTGGTCATTCTTCTTCCTTGGAAACAGGTGTCGGTGCTGCTGTCTTTCCATCATTATTGAACCTTCTCTTCTTGAAATTTAAACTTCTATTATCTTGGCCATGATTACCACCGAAGTGGTTACCATTCTTAGCATGATAATTTCCCCTGACGATGGTTATCATTATTCCGATGGTCGTTGCCACTGGTATGATTATTATCGTGTTGTTGGTTGTTACCTTTTGGTTGAGCTGCCTCATTGTCGCGCTCCACTAACTGAGCCATATTCACAACATTTGAATATAAACAAAGTTTGTGAGAAATGAGGTATTGACATATTTCGGGTTTCAAACCTCGCAGAAACATTCGCGTCATTCTCTCCTCATTATCTACCAAATGGCATGCAAACCAGGATAACTCCGTAAATTTAGCCTCGTACTGCGATACAGTCATATTGTTTTGCTCCAGCTTGATGAATTCTATCTCTTTTATGTGACGAATACTTTCAAGAAAGTACTTATCATTGAACAGTTCTTGGAACTTCTCCCAAGACATCTTCAGTGCGGCAGGTTGAGTACGTTTTACAAATTCCCACCAGTAATCTGCCTCTCCTCGCAACATGAAGGTGGTAAAGAGAACCTTTTGCTCCTCGGAGCATCCCAAGACATTAAATATCTTAGTGATCTGCTTTATCTACGTCTCTGTCTTAAGTGGTTCTAGCTTTCCCAAAAACTCTGGTGGTCCCAGCTCCTTAAACTGCTTAGCGGTGACCAGCCGTGAGTTATCAGTGTTTTCACCTGCATTTTAAACATGAGTCTCTCTCGTTTGGTTTTGCATGAATTCTAGAAAGTTCCTAAACATACCATCGTTCGTCATTTGGTTGGTGTTGCTGTTTACATGAGGATTATTGCCTTCTTGATGCACATTATCCTGGTTATTGATCGTTGGTGACTCAACGGTCTCATGTGCTCCATTGCTTATTTAACAATTTAAGATGCCATTCTCAAACACTGTCACAAAACAAGGGTTAATTGACATGTCACATAATACCCCTATATTCTGACCGACCAATTAAATAACAAATAAGCTTAGGTAGGTCATACTAGCGAAGGATTTACCTGTCTCACCCCTCCTAGTTCTAGCCTCACATCTCAGCCATGGATCATATCCATAAGCTTTGATACCAACAGTGATGCCCCCAAAATATGTATACATCACCCATTCTGAGTCGCCAAATACATGGTACAAAACTTAAATACAAACTTCATTTATACAATAAGATAAAACGTCGCTGAGAGTTTTAACAGGGATATTGTCTCGTAGACAGTATCCAAACTCAAATAAGGTCCTCTTTATAATTGTTATTACGCTATTTCACATAATAGTGAGGACTACTAAAGCAACCATCTGGACCGTCACTCTATTCCCCGACTAGTTCCAGCTATATTCTCATTTCCTGAAGAGAACAGTGAAGAAAAGGGTGAGCTCAACTAGCCCAGTAAAAAATATTATGACTAAGATAATGCAGAATAAATTATCATTAGCCTTCAACAGCGTTAAACTGATATAATACAATAAATAACAAGTTTAACTGCAGTGGAACAAGCAATCCATTAGAAGAGTCAAGTAGAGCATAACAGCTACTATCTTCTATGATTTAAAAAGTTTATCATCAATCTTATCGTTGAGACTCAGCTAAATAAATAATCCACATCACTGAATTATTCATGCACTACGGGCCAAAGATATTCATTAGTATCACGTCCACGAATTATCCATACACTACGGGCCAAGGATATTCGTGTAATCACCAATGGTCATGATCATGCCAAATAACAATTCATCTTTGCACCTTTGGCCGAAGAGAATGCATGGTCATTATCATACCAATAACTATCCATCAATACACTACGGGCCAATGAGAATTTTTACCACATCATTTGTAACATTACAGGTCATGATTATACCGAATAATCCTTAGTCATAATCATACCAATCAACAGTCCATCTATGTACTACGGGCTAAAGATGACTTTTATCACAATATAAGCATGAGGATGATGACAATGATATAAGTATCAACCAAACGAAATCAAGGATAAATATTAAAGACTTTAAACTTATCCAGAGTTTAAAAATATCCAAAATGTCAACATGATACTGCTTTGTGGAATAAAATTCAAGAATAATATTGTATCAAAAATAATTTGGACCAAAAGAAATCAATTTTTGTCATGAATATCCCGTGAATAGTACCCAAGTGAATAGTATCCCGTGAATAGTACTTCATGAATAATATCACGTGAATAGTATTTCATGAATAGTACCCCGTGAATAGTACCTTACATATAAATAGTGTTGTACGTATGAATAATGCCGTATGAATAATGTCGTATGTATAAATAGTGTCGTACGTATAAATAGTACCCATGGATAGTACTCCGGCATGAAAAGCTTAAAATTTAACAAGAATGTTCAGAAAAAATATCCTTGTGAAACGATACTAGATAAAACGTAAATTTTAAGGATATTCTACTAATTTCATGGAGTATAGAAGCAATATTTTAACAAAATAAGTGTAGAATTAGGAATACGAAATGAAATAATATTACTTACATACTACAGAGTATAGAAAAAAATATTATTTCATACGAATATTGAACAAAAATAATATTCATTACAACTGTTGAATGAAAATAATATTCCTTACGAATATTAAACGAAGACAATATCCCTACGAATATTGAACGAAAATAATATTTCTTATGAATATTGAATGAGAATAAAATTTCTTACGAATACGAAAAATAATATCGTAAGCGAATATGAAATAAATAATACTCTTTTCCTTAGTAGAAGACTGGATCATGCAATAGTAAAGTAGCAGGATACTCTTCTTCTTCCTCTTTATAGTTTCTCTCTCTATAGTTACTCTTGTGAGTCTTAGTGAATTGGAGAGAATGAAAGAAGAAATGAGCTTCTATTTATAGAAAAATATAGTTTCGATAATTGCACGTTTAGGGGCTCGAATTATTACAGTTTAGTACCTTCATCTTTGCCTCTATTTTAAATTTAGTCCCTCAACTATTATCAATCTTGCACAATCTCCCCTAATAGTACATGCATGTGAACCAATAGTTCCACGCATGTGAACAAATAATTATTTGTGTGTGAACTAATATTAATTAATTGCTCATTTATTCGATTAATTTCCCGTTTGATCAATAATAACAAAACCAGCCAATCACAGAATTACCTCCTTTGAGGGTAATTGGGTCACGGAAGAATTAAAGAAAACTAAATGAACAAACATCTTTCACTCATCAATTATTATTCTTATCTTTAATAAACACGAACTTATTTGTGACGCCCCCAAAATAGGTATACATCACCCATTCTGAGTCACCAAATACATGGTACAGAAACAAATACAACTTCAATAATACGATTGTCATGCAGAATACGACAACACATATACTGTGAGTTTGAATATAAATATTGTCTACTAGAGAGTATACAAACTCAAAAGGAGCCCTCATTACAATTATCACACTATTTCACAGAATAGTGAGGACTACTAATGCAACCATCTGGACCGTCAATCCATTCCCCGACTAGTCCCAGCTATATTCTCATTTCATGAAGAGAACAGTGAAAGAAAGGGTGAGCTCAACTAGCCCAGTAAGAAATATTATGACTAAGATAATGTATAACAAATTATCATTAGTCTTCAACAGGGAAAAATCTGATAAAATATAATAGACAACAAGTTTTAGATCAACAACTGCAGCGAAAAAAGCAATCCATTAGAAGAGTCAAGTAGAGCATAAAACCTACTATCTTCTATGATTTAAAAGATTTATCATCAATTTTATTGCTGAGATTCAGCTTAATAAGTAATCCACATCATCGAATCATCCCTGCACCCTTGGCCGAAGAGAATCCATGGCCATAATCATACCAAAAACTGTCTATCAATGCACTACGGGCCAATGATGACTTTTACCACATCATTTGTAACATTATGGTCATGATTATACCGAATAAACCCTGGTCATAATCATACCAAGTCCATCTATGCACTACAGGCCACAGATGACTTTCAACATTTTATAAACATGAGGATGATGACAATGATATAAGAATTTAATAAAACAAGTTCAAGGATAAATTTTAAAGATTTATAATTTAATTTATCCAAAAATCAATAACGTCCAAATTGTCAACATGATACTACTTTGTGGAGTAAAATTCAAGAATAATACTCAGTTGGTCATGTTCATCTCAACACCTGTTCATCTTTGCACTACGAGCCAAAGATATTCATCAGGTAATCATTTATCTTTGCACTACAGACCAAAGATATTCAGTAATATCATCATTTAGGACTGAGGATGATGAAAAATATCTTAAAGAAAATGAATCCAGTGAGATAAAAGAACAAATATTAGGGATTCGTATTACAGTTTATCCAAGTTCAATAATACTCCGAAATAACTAATTTTGAAGCAGAATTCAAAAATAATGATCAAAATATGGATACAATCAAAGATAGTAACCATAATAACCATCTTGGATAAAAAGAAGAAAATTTTATTTTTCGGTGAATAGTGCCGTATTCGTGAATAGTGCCGTATACGTGAATAGTAACGTATACATGAATAGTAACCTCGACACAAAAAGTTTTAAATTTGATAAAAAGTTCATACTAACATTTCGGTATAATGATATTGAAGAAAAAATCATTTTAAGAAGAATATAACACCCCTTACCTCAGAATAACCGTACTTCTGACTGAATTTCGGATATAGTGCTGACAGAAACTTACACTGAATAGCAACTCTCAAAGTATCTTAATACTCACAAAAATACGCTCGATAATATAGAGAGAGAGAGAGAGAGAAAAAAAAACTTATGAATTCTGGTGTAATTTTCAATTCTAGCTTAGCCCTCTATTTATAGGAAAATGTTAGCACGCCGAAGTAGATTTGACCTGCTACCTGATGGCTTTACCTGTTACTATTGCCACCTACCACATTTGAAATAAAATTCAGCACATTTATTCACCAACCACAAGTGGGGCCCACTCAATTCTAGAATTTTCCACCAAAATTATTTATAAACCTAATTTCTAAATCAGTCACCTCTTAAAATTCATAGCAAATCATACGTTCATTTTTAACGGTTCAAAATTTATGGACATATACTCAACTTATATATGTATAACATATCCAAAAATCACAACGATCCAACGGTCGGATTAAAAATTATAACCCACGCAATATATCTAAAAAATACTGATTTGATTTTTAATACATCCATTCCGACAGAAATACTGATAAAACACCTCAACATTAATTCCTTCACATAAAATAAATATATCCATCAATTATATCCACATAAAATAAATATTTCCTTAACATATAAATCAATAATTAATTATTCACAAATAATATTACATAATCACAATTATGACAACCAGGCCGTTCCCATGAAAGAGGGGGCTTTCCAATAAGGATTTCTCCTTACTGGCGCGTAATTAGATGACAAAATCTCTCATTAGACAGAACTTTCTAGACATTGTCAATAATGCTATCTAATAATATTATTCAAATAATATGAATTATTGATCTGATAATGGAAAATACTGTGCAGCAACAATTATTGAAACAACAATAATATAAAATATCAACGCAACAATTATTGAATCAATAAAATAAAATATTGAACAGTAACTACTGTAACAATTATTGAGTAGTGCCTTCTTACGCAAGGATCAATAATTCAACAATACTGTGTAATACCGTGTGCTACTGAGCAACAACGCGTATTACTGTATTTTAACCGCCGGATATTCCAACAGTGTTAACGATAACAACTACGCAGTTATTTATAAAAACTCAATTTTGTCGTTTTCTTCATCTGACAGTTATTCTGTTATGGGGCCCACAAATGGCTGCGCCGTCGTATGAATATTCCCCGACAGAAAGAATATTCCACGACCAAACGAATATTCTCCGATAACAATGAATATTTTATAACCATTTGCTTATTTTGAAAAATTTGCACATTTCACCCATAACTAAAGTATTATATCAAATTAACACCATATTATTTACAATAATAAATAGAGGAAATTCAATTTTATTTATTAATAAGTTGGGGTACATTATTCATCATTAATATTATAACTCACAATATTAACAACCAGATCATTCCCAGGAAAGAGGGGGTTTTTGGATAAGAATTTCTCCCTATTAGTGCGCAATTAGGTGACCAAACCCCTTTTCTCGACAAAACTTTCTAGACATCGTCAATAATGTAAATAATAATATGAATAACTTTATCGTCTCAATTATTGATTTAATAATATAAAATATTGTGTAGATGATACTGTGACAATAATTGAATAAAACTGAGTGACTTCTCACGTAAGCATCAATAATCAAAAATACTGTACAATACCGTGTGCTACTATGCAACCACGCGTATTACTGTACTTTTATCATCGGATATTTCAAAAGTTAATAGTAAAACTCTCACCGTTATGTTTATAAAAAGATATTTCTATCATTTTTTAACTCTGACAATAATTCCGTTGTGGGGTCTACCAATGATTGTGCCGTCGTACGAATATTCCCTGTTAAAATGAATATTTTCCGACCAATTGAATATTTTATAACAACTTGCTTACTTTGCAAAATTTATAAATATTACATACAACTATAACATTATATCAAATCCACACCATAATATTCAAAAATATATTTCGAGAAATTAAATCTTTATTCATAAAAGTTGGGGTCTTACTAATACCGTGTGCTACTATGCCACCATGCGTATTACTGTACTTTTATCACCGGGTATTTTAACAGTTAATGGTAAAACTTTTGTTGTTAGTTTTATAAAAAGTTATTTATGTTATTTTCTAACTCCGACAGTAATTTCGTTGTCGGGTCCACCAATGATTGTTCCGTCGTACGAATATTCCCTGATAAAACGAATATTTCCCGACCAAACGAATACTTTATGACAACTTGCTTACTTTACAAAATTTGTAAATATTACTCACAACTATAACATTATATCAAATACACACCATATTACTCAAAATAATATTTAGAGAAAATTAAATCTTTATTCATAAAAGTTGGGGTCTTACACCCTCCCATTCTTATAAAATTTCGTCCTCAAAATTAGTGTACGTACCTGGTATGTCGAAGAGGTGAGGATACCTTATTTTTATTTCAGATTCTAACTCCCAGGTTATTTCCTCAATATCGTGGTTTCTCCACAAAACTTTGACTTGAGGTATAACCTTTGAGCGTAGATTATGATCCTTCTTATCCAAGATTTTAACAGGTACCTCTTCATACGTTAAATCTTTCCCTATCTCATCTGGTTCTAATTCAATAATGTAGTTCGGGTCTTCCACATATTTACGTAACATAGATATGTGAAAAACGTTATGAATACGAGACATACTTGGCGGTAAGGCGAGTCTATAGGCCACAGTTCCTACTCGATCGAGGATTTCAAATGGGGTCAATGAATTGTGGATTGAATTTTTCTCTCTTTGTAAATCTCGTAACTCCTTTTCATGGAGCAACACGTAATAACACATGATCTCCAGCATTGAATTCCACGTCCCTTCAATGAAGATCAACATAACTCTTTTGTCAATCTTGTGAGATTTTTATACGTTGCCGAATCATTTAAATCTTTTCCGTTGTCATGCGTACCAAATCTGTTGCCAACAACGTTGCTTCACCCACTTCATCTCAGCATACTGGAGAACGACACTTGCGTTCATACAATGCCTCGAATGGAGCCATGTTGATACTTGCTTGATAACTGTTGTTGTAGGAGAATTCCACTAATGGCAAGAACTTGTCCCAACTTCCTTTGAAGCCAAGGATACAGAGTCTTAATAGATCTTCAAGAGTTTGAATAGTCCTCTCCGACTGCCCGTTCGTCTGAGGATGATATGCCGAACTGAATCGTAAATTCGTGCCCATAGCTTTCTGCAAACTGACCCAAAATCGTGAAGTGAATCTTGGGTCCCGATCAGAAACTATAGATACTGGCATACCATGCAGTCTTAAAATCTCATTTATGTATATATGAGCAAGACGTTCAAGTGAATAAGTTTCTCGTATAGGTAAGAAATGAGCAAACTTGGTTAATCTATCAACAACCTAAATTGCATCTATGCCTTGAGAAACCTTGGGAAGACCAGTAACGAAATAAATGTTAATGTGCTCCTACTTCCATTCTGGAATTTTAAGTGGTTGTAATGGAACTTTTGACACTTGATGCTCCACCTTGACACGTTGACAAGATAAACACCTTGAGATAAACTCCGCTATCTCTCTCTTCATATTGCTCCATTAAAATGTATGTCGAAGATTACGATACATTTTGGTACTTCCAGGATGGATTACAAACGGTGTGTTGTGCGCCTCCATCATGATTTTATACTTCAAATCAGAGTCGTTAGGAACACAAAGTCTGGAGTTGACTCGAAGTATTCCTTCTTCATCAATTCTTGCTTTTGGAATAGCACCTTCTTGCACTTTCTTCTTCATACGCATAAGCTCCAGGTCCGTAGTTTGAGCAGCTTTAACTTTATCAATTAAAGTCAGTTCTACTCATATATTTTACATCATCACGTGGGTCCCTGGAGTCTTTAACTCTATCTCTATCCTTTGTAAGTCATACAAAATAGGTCTTTGCGTTGACAATATCGCACTCGTTCCCGCATGTGATCTTCTACTCAACGCGTCAGCTACCACGTTCGCTTTTCTAAGATGGTATTGAATAGTATGATCGTAATCTTTCAACAGCTTGAGGCAACGTCGTTACCACATGTTGAGTTCCTTTTGGGTGAAGAAATATTTGAGGCTTTTATGATCCGTATAGATCTCCACTTTCTCCCCATACAGGTAATGTCTCCAGATCTTTAGTGTGAAATTGACTGATGCCAACTCTAGATCATGAGTAGGATAATTCCTCTCATATTCTTTGAGTTGTCGTGAGGTATATGCTATGAGTTTCCCATGTTGCATGAGAACACATCCTAAATCTTTGCCTGAAGCATCGCTGTAGATGACAAATCCCTCTGAACTAGATGGTATTATCAGAACAGGTGCTAAAATGAGTCTCCCCTTGAGTTCTTGAAAACTCTTCTCACATTCCTTGCTCCAACTGAATTTTGTATCTTTTCGAGTCAGCTGAGTTAATGGAGTAACGATTCGAGAAAATCCTTCCACGAATCTCCGATAATAAACAGCTAAGCCCAGAAAGCTACGTACTTTGGTTACTGACTTAGGTTGCTCCCAACTTTGTATTGCTTCAATCTTCTTTGGGTCAACAGATATTCCGTGATTTGATATCACGTGCCCAAGGAATGCTACTTCCTTAAGTCAGAACTCGCATTTCTTCAACTTGGCGTATAGCTTGTTTTCACGAAGGTTTTGGAGTATCAGCCGCAAGTGTTGCTTATGATCTTCATAGCTTTTAGAGTATATGAGGATGTCATCAATAAACATAACCACAAAATGATCTAAATATTCCTAATACTCGGTTTATCATATCCATAAAGGCAGCAGGTGTAAGACCTTAACTTTTTATAAATAAAATCGAATTTCCTCTAATTATTATTTTGAATAATAAGGTGTTAATTTGATATAATGCTTTGGTTATGGGTGAAATGTGTAAATTTTATAAAATAAGCAGGTGGTTATAAAATATTCATTGTTATCAGGGAATATTCATTTGGTCGTAAAATATTCTCGATGTCGGGAAATATTTGTACGATGGCGCAACCATTTGTGGGCTCCATAACAAAAAACGGTCAGCTGAAGAAAACGACAAGTTTGAATTTTTATAAATAACGGCGTAGTTGTTACCGTTAACACTGTTGGAATACCCGGTGATTAAAATACAGTAATACGCGTGGTTGCACAGTAGCACACGGTATTACACAGTATTGTTAGATTATTGATTCCTACATAAGAAGGCACTACTCAATAATTGTTACAATAATTAATGTTCAATATTTTATTTTATTGATTCAATAATTGCTACGTTGATATTTTATATTATTGTTGTTTCAATAATTGTCACTGCACAGTGTTTTCCATTATTAGATCAATAATTCATATTATTTGAATAATATTATTAGATAGCATTATTGGCAATGTCTAAGAAAATTTTGTCTAAGTAGAGATTTGGTCACCTAATTGTATGGAAAAAAATGTCGTTCTCCAGTATGTTGGGATGAGGTGGGTGAAGCAACGTTGTTGGGCCCGGAGTTGGTACATATGACTACAGAAAAGATTCAAACGATCCGACAACATATAAAAACCTCACAAGATTGACAAAAGAGTTATGCTGATCTTCATCGAAAGGACGTGGAATTTGATATAGGAGATCATGTGTTCTTACGTGTTGCTCCATGGAAAGGAGTTACGAGATTTGAAAAGAGAGGAAAGCTCAATCCTCGATTCATCGGTCTATTTTTAATCCTCGATCGAGTAGGAACTGTGGCTTATAGACTCGCTTTATCGCCAATTATGTCTCGTGTTCATAATGTTTTTCACATATCCATGTTACGTAAATATGTGGAAGACCCGAACCACATTATTGAGTTAGAACCGGACGAAATAGCGGAGGATTTGACGTATGAAGAAGTTCATGTTCAAATCTTGGATAAGAAGGAACATATTCTACGCTCCAAGGTTATACCTCAAGTCAAAGTTTTGTGGAGAAACCACGATGTTGAGAAAATGACTTGGGAGTTAGAATCTAAAATGAAATCAAGGTATCCTTACCTCTTCGACATACCAGGTACATACCCTAATTTCGAGGGCGAAATTTCATAAGAAGGGGAGGTTGTAAGACCCCAACTTTTATAAATAAAGATGAATTTTCTATAAATATCATTTTTGAATATTATAGAGTTAATTTGATATAATGTTATAGTTGTGTGTAATATTTATAAATTTTTCAAAGTACGCAAGTTGTTATATAATATTCGATTGGTCGGGGAATATTCGTTTTAATAGGGAATATTCGTACAACGGCATAATCATTGGTGGACCGCACAACGGAATTATTGTCGGATTGAGAAAATGACAAAAATATTTTATTAAAAATAACGGCGGAAGTTTTACCATTGATACTGTTGAACTACTCGGTAGTAAAAGTACAGTAATACGTGTGGTAGCATAGTAGCACACGGTATTGATTATTAATGCTTATGTGAGAAGTCACTCAGTTTGATTCAATTATTGTCAGTTAATAATATGAATTATTTAGCGATAATGAAGTTTTGTTTTATTCGTATTATTAACGTAATAAAACAGAAACATCTTTTTATATAAAACAGAATACTTTATTAAAGTTATTCTATAAATAGAATATATTATATTTTATTTAAAAGATTTTTCTTTAAATATGGACCGTCAGATTAAAGTAATCAATCTGGACCGTTCATGGATTAGTTACTATGTATTCCATTTTTCTATAAATAGCAGCTCATTCCTTCATT
Organism: Panax notoginseng; assembly: GCA_016801055.1. Classification (NCBI taxonomy): domain Eukaryota; kingdom Viridiplantae; phylum Streptophyta; class Magnoliopsida; order Apiales; family Araliaceae; genus Panax; species Panax notoginseng. Next base: position 50,202,624 of record CM029022.1, read on the forward strand.
ATTTCTTACAAATTCACTGAACTCTAGAGAGAGAAACTATAGAGAGAGAGAAGAAAAGTATTCTGCTACTTAACTACTTCCTTATTTCAGTTCTTCTTTAAAACGGTAAGGGGTGTTATTCTTTCTTATTCATGAAGAGAACTATTGTTGTTCCATTTCTTATTATTCTGTTGGAATAACCTGTATACGCGGTCTACCCTATACTTGGTGACATTCTTCTGTTATTCTGTTGGAACATCCTGTCTGTATGTTTTACACCGGACCTGGTTCCGTTTTTATTATTATTCTGTTGGAACATCCTGTCTGTGTGTTTTACACCGGACCTGGTTCCGTCTTGTTATTATTCTGTTAGAACATCCTGTCTGTGTGTTTTACACCGGACCTGGTTCCATTATTTATTATTCTGTCGGAATATCATGTCTGTGCGGTTACGCCGGACCTGGTTCTATTATTTATTATTCTGTTGGAATAACCTGTCTGTGCGGTCTATCGCATGCCGGGTGATTTCTTTTGTTATTCCATTCTTTATTATACTCAGTTGGTTAAGTTTTAACTTCTATACTCCATGAAATTAGTGGAATATCCTTGATAATTGCGGTTCATCCAGTATCTTTTCATGAAAATATTCTTCTAAGCATTCTTGAATTTTACTCCACAAAACAGTATCATGTTGACAATTTGGACGTTGTTAATTCTTGGATAAATTAATTCTTGAACTTGTTTTATTGAATTCTTATATCATTGTCATCATCCTCATGTTTATAAAATGTTGAAAGTCATCTGTGGCTTGTAGTGCATAGATGGACTTGGTATGATTATGACCAGGGATTATTCGGTATAATCATGACCGTAATATTACAAATGATGTGGTAAAAGTCCTCATTGGCCCGTAGTGCATTGATGGACAGTTGTTGGCATGATCATGACCATTAATGAATACACGAATATCCTTGGCCGTAGTGCAGGGGTGATTCAATGATGTGGATTATTTTATTAAGCTGAGTCACAGCGATAACAGTGTTGAAAAACCTTTTAAATCATAGAAGATAGTAGATTTTATTCTCTACTTGACTCTTTTAATGGATTGCTTGTTCCGCTGCAGTTAAACTTGATGTTCGTTATATTTTATCAGTGTAACACTGTTGAAGGCTAATGATAATTTATTCTGCATTATCTTAGTCATAATATTTCTTACTGGGCTAGTTGAGCTCACCCTTTCTTTCACTGTTCTCTTCAGAAAATGAGAATATAGCTGGGACAAGTCAGGGAGCGGAGTGATGGACCAGATGATAGTATTAGTAGTCCTCACTATTCTACAAAATAGTGTGACAATAATTGTAATGAGGACTCCTTTTGAGTTTGTATAGTCTCTAGTAGACAATAATTGTATTCAAACGCACAGTTATGTTTTGTCGTATTGTACACGACAGTTGTATTAGTAAGTTGTATTTGTATTCTGTATCATGTATCTGACGACCCAAGATGGGTGATGTATACCTAATTTTGGGGGCGTCACAGTTAGTATCAGAGCTTAGGGTTATGATCCATGGCTAAGATGTGAGAATAGAACTAGGAGGGGAGAGACGGGAAATTCCTTCGCTAGTATGACCTACCTAAGTTTATTTGCATGGTATCTAGTTGGTCGGTCATAATGTAAGGATAATATATGACATTTCAATTAACTTTTGTTTTGTGGCAGTATCTGAAAATAGCATCTGAGAATGTTGAGAATAGCAATGGAGCACATGCGACTGTTGATTCACCACATATCAATAATCAGGATAATGTGCATCAAAAAGGTGACAATCCTCATGCAAACAACAACACTGACCAGATGATGAATGATGGAATGTTCAGAAGATTTATGCAATTCATGCAACAGCAGGCGAGAGCGGCTCCTGTCCAAAATATAGGTGGAAACACTGAAAATTCTCGGACGGTCACCGCTAAACAGTTCAAGGAGCTGGGACCACAGGAGTTTAAGGGAGAGCCAAAACCACTTATAGCGAAAACATGGATAAAGCAGATCACCAAGATATTTGATGTCTTGGGATGCTCCGAAGAGCAAAAGGTTCTCTTTGTCGCCTTTATGTTGCGAGGAGAGGCAGATTAATGGTGGGAATCGATTAAACGTACTCAACCTGCCGCACTGAAGATGTCTTGGGAGAAGTTCCAAGAGCTGTTCAATGACAAATACTTTCCCGAAAGTGTTCGTCACATGAAGGAGGTGGAGTTCATCAAATTGGAGCAGAATAATATGACCGTGTCGCAGTATGAGGCTAAATTTGCTGAGTTGTCCCGGTTTGCGTCCCACGTGGTGGATAATGAAGAGCGAATGACGCGAATGTTTTTGCGAGGTTTGAAACCTGAGATACGTCAACATCTTATTTCTCATAAACTGTGTTTGTATTCAGATATTGTGAATAGGGCTCAGTTAGTGGAGCGAGATAACGAGTCAACGCAACCAAAAGAGAGCAGTCGGCAAAATGATAATACCAACGAGAGCAGTCATCGAAGCGGTGACAACAAGCGTGGAGGGAATCAACAGGCCAGAAATGGTAACCACTTCGATGGTAATCAGGGCCAAAATAATAAGAATGGTCATTTCAAGAAGAGGAGATTCAACAATGATGGAAAGACGTTAGCACCAGCACCCGTTATTATGGAAGGAGAACGACCACCTATCATATGTTTCAAATGCGGAGGGGAGGGGCACATCAGTCCAAACTGCGCGATGCCGTCTAAAGCATGTTATAATTGTGGAAGAGAAGGTCATTTAACTCGATTTTATCGTTTACCAAAAACAAGTTCAGCTAAGATGGAGACACCAAAGGCCGTCCCAGAAAAGTCAAAACCGGTAGTGCAAGGGAGAGTGTTTGTTGTGACCTCCCAGAAAGTAAGGAACCCGAATGAGGTCATCACGGGTAAGCTTATCATAAACTCTAACGAAGTCTATACTTTATTTGATATCGGTTCTACCCATTCTTTTATTTCTCCTACTTGCGCTCATCGATTAAATTTGACTCCGAAGAAATTAGACTTTGACTTATCTGTTGAAACTCCATTGGGAGAAACCTTCATTACATCCACGGTTTATAAGTCTTGTTTGGTTCAAGTTGGTACCCACACATTACCTGTCGATCTTATTCCATTAAAAATACTTTCATTTGACGTGATTCTAGGGATTGATTGGTTAACTACTCATCATGCAAAAATTGATTGTTTTCGTAAGGTTGTTAGCTTTCATATTCCTAATCGACCTATTATGCAAATTCAAGCAACCAAACCATTAAAATCAATCGCAATCATCTCAAGCCATAAAGCTATTCGTTTATTGAAAAACGGATTTCAAGCTTTCTTAGCTCATGTCACGGATCTAAACAAAAATACGTCAGTTTTGAATGATATTTCTATTGTTAATAAATTCCCTGACGTATTCCCTGAAGAACTTCCTGGCCTACCCCCAGAGCGTGAAATTGAATTTTGTATCGACCTTGAACCCGGTACAAAACCCATTTCCAAAGCCCCATATCGAATGGCTCCTATTGAACTTCAGGAGTTAAAGATCCAACTGCAGGAATTGTTAGACATTGGCTTTATTCGTCCTAGTACTTCTCCTTGGGGTGCTCCTGTGCTATTCGTGAAGAAGAAAGATGGAAGTATGCGACTTTGTATTGATTATCGGGAGTTGAATCATGTCACCATCAAAAATAGGTACCCATTGCCACGTATTGATGACCTGTTTGACCAGTTGCAAGGAGCATAATTCTTTTTAAAGATCGATCTTCGTTCTGGATATTATCAGCTGAAGGTTAGAATTGAGGATATTCTAAAGACGGCTTTCGGAACTCGGTACGAGCATTATGAATTCCTAGTTATGTCCTTTGGATTGAGTAATGCTCCTGATGCCTTCATGGATATGATGAACCGGGTATTTAAGAAATATTTGGATCACTTTGTGGTCGTCTTTATTGATGACATCCTTATTTATTCCAAAAGCCGTGAAGATCATAAGCAACACTTGAGGCTGGTACTCCAAAAGCTTCGTGAATACAAGCTTTATGCCAAGTTGAAGAAATGTGAGTTCTGGCTGGAGGAGGTAGCATTCCTTGGGCACGTAGTATCAAGTCGTGGAATATCGGTTGACCCGGCAAAGATTGAAGCTATTCAAAGCTGGGAGCAACCTAAATTAGTGACCGAAGTACGTAGCTTTCTTAGTTTAGCTGGTTATTATCGAAGATTCGTGGAAGGATTTTCTCGAATCGCTACTCTATTAACTCAGCTGACTCAGAAAGATACAAAGTTCGGTTGGAGCGAAAAATGTGAGAAGAGTTTTCAAGAAATCAAGAGGAGACTTATTTCAGCACCTGTTCTAACAATACCATCTGGCTCGGAGGGATTTGTCGTCTACAGTGATGCTTCGAGCAAAGGGTTGAGATGCGTTCTCATGCAACATGAAAAAGTCATAGCCTATGCATCAAGACAACTCAAGGAATATGAGAGGAATTATCCTACTCATGATCTAGAGTTGGCAGCTGTTGTCTTTGCACTTAAAATTTGGAGGCATTACTTGTATGGGGAGAAGGTGGAGATCTTTACGGATCATAAAAGCCTCAAATATTTCTTCACTCAAAAGGAACTCAACATGCGACAACGACGTTGGCTTGAACTGTTGAAAGATTATGATCATACCATTCAATACCATCCTGGAAAAGCGAATGTGATAGCTGACGCATTGAGTAGAAGATCATATGCAAGTACGAGTGCGATATTGTCAACACAAAGGCCCATTTTTTGTGACTTGCAAAGGATGGAGATAGAGTTAAAGACTCCAGTGACCCATGTGATGATGGCGAATATACGAGTAAAACCAACTTTAATTGATAAAGTTAAAGCTGCTCAAGCTACATACCTGGAGCTGATGCGTATGAGGAAGAAAGTGCAAGAAGGTGCTATGCCGGAAGCAAGAATCGATGAAGAAGGAATACTTCGAGTCAACTCCAGACTTTGTGTGACAACCCCAAAACAGGTCCATTCCACCCAACCCATTCTGAGTCGTTAAATACATGGTACAGAAAACAACTACAACTTTATTACAATAATTATCGTGCAAAATACAACAACACATATGCTGTGAGTTTGGATACAAATATATACCAAATGTGACTCATGTTCCAACCGTGGACATCACCTCACAATAACACCTTACATAAAGGTATAGTCAAAAACTATTTTAGAAATTAGAATCTTTGGGAAGTGCTCAAGGAAACCTTCGTACATGGGAGGCCACGCGTCTAGGTTATGATAGATATCATATGGCCACAGAATTATCCTTGGTTGACCCAATAGACCCCAAAGAAAAACGAGAAGATTACTATCATATTCTTCCCAATGGTGAGTCTTCTCTTGACATATCATTATCTCCACTGTCTCTAATTGAGAATTATACTTCAAACAAACACCAAGATTATATAGGTAGTGCTCGTATATATACTCAGCAAGTGGATGAGCACATCCCTGTCTTATGATGACACGAGGTTGTATGTCGTTAGACATCTTGTATGATAGTGGCAAACCACCCTTCCAACGTTGGGTACACCTTACCCTATTGGATTCACCAAATAAAACTACTAAATGAACTTTTCTATACTGCTTCGGGAGAACATCCACAGCTAGAGACCACCGTTCTATTTCCCCGTTACCCCCGCTCGACCCAGCTACACTCTTATTACCTGAAAGGAATTGTGAAGCAAAAGGGTGAGCACAACTAGCTCAGTAAAGAATATCATGACTAAAGATAATTCAATTATCAATAGCCTTCATCAACAATAAATCAGAGATTTAGAACATATGGTAAATGATAAAAATTTCAACCATAGTTGCAGCGGAACGAGCAATCCATTAGAAGAGTCAAATAGACTATAAAGTCTATTATCTTCTCCATGTTAAAAATCCACCAACAATGTTTTATCCCTGTAACATCAATCAACAATTCTGGTCCACAATCATATGAATAACTCATAATCATAACTGTAGTTCTAAATTCCTCTTCTCATCCAGGACGAAGATAATTTTCATCACCTATCTTTACCTGAAACATCAAAGATCATGGTTACACCAAATCACATTTCCTGTTCATAATCATACTAATAACTTCATCTTTGCACTACGGCCAAAGATATTCATTTGTATCACCAGTTGGTCATGTTTATCTCAACATCTGTTCATCTTTGCACTACTGGCCAAAGATATTCAACAACATGTCATCTTTGCACTACGGGCCAAAGATATTCATCAACAATTCATCTTTGCACTACAGGCCAAAGATATTCATCAATATTTCATCTTTGCACTACAGGCCAAAGATATTAATATCTCAAAGAAATATATAATCATTTCAGAATTTATATAAACAATAATTATAACCATGTTGATCAATTCACCTTTGCACTTAAGCTAAAGATATTCAATTATAAATTCAATGGTCATGATCATACCAGTCACAATTCAACTTTGCACTACAGGCCAAAGAGAACCCTAGTCATGATCATACCAATAATCTACCCATCTTTACACTCCAGTGAAAGAGAATTTCAACATCAGGGTTATAAAAATGTTATATATGATAATAAAATCAATATAATCAATACATAGTTTTAATCTCAAGAGTAATATTCATAACTCAACTATAATTTGGTTAGAAAAAGAAACCAATTTTTATCGTGAATAGTAACTCGTGAATAGTAACTCATGAATAGTAACCCCGACACAAAAGATAGAAATTCCACAATAAAATACATACCAATATTTCGGTATAATGATATTGAAAGAATAACATTACTTAAATTTATAAACAATTTATTTTAATTGTTTACACTTTACTAATTAATGCATTTAATCATCATAAAATGCCAACTCTTACAATTTCATCATCAATAACCAAAACCCTCATCAAAAATCTGCATATACCTCATATAGGATTCTCAAGCCATAAAATCCTATTTTCCAATTTTCTTTCTTCACAAAACATATTTAATTCATTTACTCATAACTAGACCATTTTCATGAAAAATACCAAATCAGTTCCAAAAATATTTCTTTTCTGGGATTTAGCATAATATAGTCCCATAGTGAACATATATTTTTCTCAGAATTTTTAAAAGTCATTTACTATTTTTCATATGGCCAAAATAGCCGAATATTTAGACATTTATCAAAAATTGTACTTTTGTCTAAAAATTCTGAAATTTACAGAGTATACTTCTATCATATACATGTACTCCCAATAAAAATTTCATCAATTTTGGAGTTAACCACAAGGAATTATAAGCTGTTACTTTTAAAATAGTCTTTTCTCATAAAATTCATAACTCTCAATCTATACATCCAAAAATCACCATTTTTGGACACAATCAAGAAAACTCATCAAAATATCATTTCAAATTTTTCCAGAATTTTTGAAGATCAGAAAAATTACGAAACTGAAAATCATAACAACCCTTAAAATCCCTTAATATCCCTTACTATCCCTTACTATCCCTTACCTCAAAAGAGCAGTACTTCTGACTGGATATCGGATATGATGCTGAAGGAAACTTGCACTGATGAATAGCAACTCACCAAGTATCTAAAAACTCACAAAATATGCTTCATAATATAGAGAGAGAAAGAGAGAAAGCTTATGTTTCTGGTGTGATTTTCAATTCTAACTTAGCCCTCTATTTATAGGAAAATTTTGGTAGGTTTGACCTGCAACCTGATGGCTTTACCTGCTACTATTCCCACCCACCACATTTGAAATATAATTCAGCACATTTCTTCACCAACCACAAGTGGGGCCCACCAATTCTAGAATTTTCCACCAAAATGATAAACTCCGAAAATTCAACAATTTCTGAACCAGTCATCTCGTAAAATTCATAATAAATCATACGTTCATTTTTAACGGTTCAAAATTTGTGGACATATACTCAACTTATATATGTATAACATATCCAAAAATTACCACGATCCAACGGTCGGATTAAAAATTATAACCCCCGCAAAATATCTCAAAAACCCTGATTTTTAATACCTCCATTCCGACAAAAATACGGATAAAAACCTCAACATTAACTCCTTCATTTTTAACCACAAAAATATATCCCTCATTTATATCCACATAAAATAAATATTTCCTTATCATATGAATCAATAATTAATTATTCACAAATAATATTACAGAATCACATTTATGACAACCAGGCCGTTCCCAGGAAAGAGGGGGCTTTCCAATAAGAATTTCTCCTTACTGGCGCGCAATTAGATGACCAAACCTCTCCTTAGACAGAACTTTCTAGACATTGCCAATAATGTTATCTAATAATATTATTCAAATAATATGAATTATTGATCTGATAATAGAAAATACTGTGCAGCAACAATTATTGAAACAACAATAATATAAAATATTAACGCAGCAATTATTGAATCAATAAAATAAAATATTGAACAGTAATTACTGTAACAATTATTGAGTAGTGCCTTCTTACGTAAGAATCAATAATTTCAAAAATACTATGCAATACCGTGTGCTACTGTGCAATAACGCGTATTACTGTATTTTAACCACCGGGTATTCCAACAGTGTTAACGGTAACAACTACGCCGTTATTTGTAAAAACTCAAATTTGTCGTTTTCTTCACCCGACAGTTATTCGTTATGGGGCCCACAAATAGCTGCGCCGTCGTACGAATATTCCCCGACAGAAAGAATATTCCACGACCAAACGAATATTCCCCGACAACAATGATTATTTTATAACCACTTGCTTATTTTGAAAAAAAAATCATATTTCACCCATAACTTTAAACTTTTATCAATTTAACCATTTACTGAATAGTAATTATAAGAAAAATTGAATACTTTTATTTCATAAAATTCGGGGTCTTACAATCTCCCCTCCTTATGAAATTTCGTCCTCGAAATTTACGTACCTGGTATTTCAAAGAGTTGAGAATACCTTCCTTTCATTTCAGATTCCATCTTCCTGTCATCATAATTTCTCCATTGCTCATCTCCTGTATTTCAAATATCATTCTAGAATACAGCTTCAAAACAAGGGTTAATTTAACAAATTAACATATCACATAATATCCCGATATTATGACTGACCAACAAATAAGCTTAGGTAGGACACACTAGCGAAGGATTTACTCATCTCTCCCCTCCTAGTTATATTCCCCGATCTCCGCCAGAGATCATATCCCTAAGCTCTGATACAACTGTGACAAATGTCCCATCATGGACAGCACCTCACATGGTACCTATCAGTTTGCCACCGCAGAACGGCGTCCCCTACGGAGAGTCTGGCTTCGGTGCATCCCCATCAACAGGAAGTCACCAGCGAGAGGCTCGGGGCTCTTTACTTATAGCTCTGATACCAACAGTGACAACCCCAAAACAGGTCCATTCCACCCAACCCATTCTGAGTCGTCAAATACATGGTACAGAAAACAACTACAACTTTATTACAACAATTGTCGTGCAAAATACAACAACACATATGCTGTGAGTTTGGATACAAATATATACCAAATGTGACTCATGTTCCAACCGTGGACATCACCTCACAATAACACCTTACATAAAGGTATAGTCAAAAACTGTTTTAGAAATTAGAATCTTTGGGAAGTGCTCAAGGAAACCTTCGTACATGGGAGGCCACGCGTCTAGGTTATGATAGATATCATATGGCCACAGAATTATCCTTGGTTGACCCAATAGACCCCAAAGAAAAACGAGAAGATTACTATCATATTCTTCCCAATGGTGAGTCTTCTCTTGACTTATCATTATCTCCACTGTCTCTAATTGAGAATTATACTTCAAACAAACACCAAGATTATATAGGTAGTGCTCGTATATATACTCAGCAAGTGGATGAGCACATCCCTGTCTTATGATGACACGAGGTTGTATGTCGTTAGACATCTTGTATGATAGTGGCAAACCACCCTTCCAACGTTGGGTACACCTTACCCTATTGGATTCACCAAATAAACTACTAAATGAACTTTTCTATACTGCTTCGGAGAACATCCACAGCTAGAGACCACCGTTCTATTTCCCCGTTACCCCCGCTCGACCCAGCTACACTCTTATTACCTGAAAGGAATTGTGAAGCAAAAGGGTGAGCACAACTAGCTCAGTAAAGAATATCATGACTAAAGATAATTCAATTATCAATAGCCTTCATCAACAATAAATCAGAGATTTAGAACATATGGTAAATGATAAAAATTTCAACCATAGTTGCAGCGGAACGAGCAATCCATTAGAAGAGTCAAATAGACTATAAAGTCTATTATCTTCTCCATGTTAAAAATCCACCAACAATGTTTTATCCCTGTAACATCAATCAACAATTCTGGTCCACAATCATATGAATAACTCATAATCATAACTGTAGTTCTAAATTCCTCTTCTCATCCAGGACGAAGATAATTTTCATCACCTGTCTTTACCTGAAACATCAAAGATCATGGTTATACCAAATCACATTTCCTGTTCATAATCATACTAATAACTTCATCTTTGCACTACGGCCAAAGATATTCATTTGTATCACCAGTTGGTCATGTTTATCTCAACATCTGTTCATCTTTGCACTACTGGCCAAAGATATTCAACAACATGTCATCTTTGCACTACAGGCCAAAGATATTCATCAACAATTCATCTTTGCACTACAGGCCAAAGATATTCATCAACATTTCATATTTGCACTACAGGCCAAATATATTAATATCTCAAAGAAATATATAATCATTTCAGAATTTATATAAACAATAATTATAACCATGTTGATCAATTCACCTTTGCACTTAAGCTAAAGATATTCAATTATAAATTCAATGGTCATGATCATACCAGTCACAATTCAACTTTGCACTACAGGCCAAAGAGAACCCTAGTCATGATCATACCAATAATCTACCCATCTTTACACTCCAGTGAAAGAGAATTTCAACATCAGGGTTATAAAAATGTTATATATGATAATAAAATCAATATAATCAATACATAGTTTTAATCTCAAGAGTAATATTCATAACTCAACTATAATTTGGTTAGAAAAAGAAACCAATTTTTATCGTGAATAGTAACTCGTGAATAGTAACTCATGAATAGTAACCCCGACACAAAAGATAGAAATTCCACAATAAAATACATACCAATATTTCGGTATAATGATATTGAAAGAATAACATTACTTAAATTTATAAACAATTTATTTTAATTGTTTACACTTTACTAATTAATGCATTTAATCATCATAAAATGCCAACTCTTACAATTTCATCATCAATAACCAAAACCCTCATCAAAAATCTGCATATACCTCATATAGGATTCTCAAGCCATAAAATCCTATTTTCCAATTTTCTTTCTTCACAAAACATATTTAATTCATTTACTCATAACTAGACCATTTTCATGAAAAATACCAAATCAGTTCCAAAAATATTTCTTTTCTGGGATTTAGCATAATATAGTCCCATAGTGAACATATATTTTTCTCAGAATTTTTAAAAGTCATTTACTATTTTTCATATGGCCAAAATAGCCGAATATTTAGACATTTATCAAAAATTGTACTTTTGTCTAAAAATTCTGAAATTTACAGAGTATACTTCTATCATATACATGTACTCCCAATAAAAATTTCATCAATTTTGGAGTTAACCACAAGGAATTATAAGCTGTTACTTTTAAAATAGTCTTTTCTCATAAAATTCATAACTCTCAATCTATACATCCAAAAATCACCATTTTTGGATACAATCAAGAAAACTCATCAAAATATCATTTCAAATTTTTTCAGAATTTTTGAAGATCAGAAAAATTACGAAACTGAAAATCATAACAACCCTTAAAATCCCTTAATATCCCTTACTATCCCTTACTATCCCTTACCTCAAAAGAGCAGTACTTCTGACTGGATATCGGATATGATGCTGAAGGAAACTTGCACTGATGAATAGCAACTCACCAAGTATCTAAAAACTCACAAAATATGCTTCATAATATAGAGAGAGAAAGTAACCTGATGGCTTTACCTGCTACTATTCCCACCCACCACATTTGAAATATAATTCAGCACATTTCTTCACCAACCACAAGTGGGGCCCACCAATTCTAGAATTTTCCACCAAAATGATAAACTCCGAAAATTCAACAATTTCTGAATCAGTCATCTCGTAAAATTCATAATAAATCATACGTTCATTTTTAACGGTTCAAAATTTGTGGACATATACTCAACTTATATATGTATAACATATCCAAAAATTACCACGATCCAACGGTCGGATTAAAAATTATAACCCCCGCAAAATATCTCAAAAACCCTGATTTTAATACCTCCATTCCGACAAAAATACGGATAAAAACCTCAACATTAACTCCTTCATTTTTAACCACAAAAATATATCCCTCATTTATATCCACATAAAATAAATATTTCCTTATCATATGAATCAATAATTAATTATTCACAAATAATATTACAGAATCACATTTATGACAACCAGGCCGTTCCCAGGAAAGAGGGGGCTTTCCAATAAGAATTTCTCCTTACTGGCGCGCAATTAGATGACCAAACCTCTCCTTAGACAGAACTTTCTAGACATTGACAATAATGTTATCTAATAATATTATTCAAATAATATGAATTATTGATCTGATAATAGAAAATACTGTGCAGCAACAATTATTGAAACAACAATAATATAAAATATCAACGCAGCAATTATTGAATCAATAAAATAAAATATTGAACAGTAATTACTGTAACAATTATTGAGTAGTGCCTTCTTACGTAAGAATCAATAATTTTAAAAATACTATGCAATACCGTGTGCTACTGTGCAATAACGCGTATTACTGTATTTTAACCACCGGGTATTCTAACAGTGTTAACGGTAACAACTACGCCGTTATTTGTAAAAACTCAAATTTGTCGTTTTCTTCACCCGACAGTTATTCTGTTATGGGGCCCACAAATGGCTGCGCCGTCGTACGAATATTCCCCGACAGAAAGAATATTCCACGACCAAACGAATATTCCCCGACAACAATGATTATTTTATAACCACTTGCTTATTTTGAAAAAAAAATCATATTTCACCCATAACTTTAAACTTTTATCAATTTAACCATTTACTGAATAGTAATTATAAGAAAAATTGAATACTTTTATTTCATAAAATTCGGGGTCTTACACTTTGTGTTCCTAACAACCCTGATTTAAAGTATGAAATCATGATGGAGGCGCACAACACACCGTTTGCAATCCATCCTGGAAGTATCAAAATGTATCATGATCTTCGTCATACATTTTGGTGGAGCAATATGAAGAGAGAGATAGCGTTGTTTATCTCAAGGTGTCTTACTTGTCAACGAGTCAAAGCGGAGCATCAAGTACCAAAAGGTCCGTTGCAACCACTTAAAATTCTAGAATGGAAGTGGGAGCACATTACCATAGATTTCGTTACCGGTCTTCCTAAGGTTTCTCAAGGTATAGATTCGATTTGGGTCATTGTTGATAGATTGACCAAGTCTGCTCATTTCTTACCGATACGAGAAACTTAAACACTTGAACGTCTTTCTCGTATGTACATAAATTAGATTGTAAGACTGCATGGTATGCCAGTATCCATAGTTTCTTATTGAGGCCCAAGATTCACTTCACAATTTTGGGCTAGTTTACAAAAAGCTATGGGCACGGATTTACGATATAGTTCGACATATCATCCTCAGACGGACGGACAATTAGAGAGGACTATTCAAACTCTAGAAGATTTATTAAGACTCTGTGTCCTTGACTTCTAGGAAAGTTGGGACAAGTTCTTACCATTGGTGGAGTTTTCCTACAACAACAGTTATCAAGCAAGTATTGGCATGGCTCCATTCGAAGCATTATATGGAAGAAAATGTCATTCTCCAGTATGTTGGGATGAGGTGGGTGAAGCAACGTTGTTGGGACCGGAGTTGGTACGTATGACTACAGAAAAGATTCAAACGATCCGACAACGTATAAAAACCTCACAAGATCGACAAAAGAGTTATGCTGATCTTCATCGAAAGGACGTGAAATTTGATATAGGAGATCATGTGTTCTTACGTGTTGCTCCATGGAAAGGAGTTACGAGATTTGGAAAGAGAGGAAAGCTCAATCCTCGATTCATCGGTCCATTTTTAATCCTCGATCGAGTAGGAACTGTGGCTTATAGACTCGCTTTACCGTCAAGTATGTCTCGTGTTCATAACATTTTTCACATATCCATATTACGTAAATATGTGGAAGACCCGAACCACATTATTAAGTTAGAACCGGTCGAAATAGCGGAGGATTTGACGTATGAAGAAGTTCTTGTTCAAATCTTGGATAAGAAGGAACATATCCTGTGCTCCAAGGTTATACCTCTAGTCAAAGTTTTGTGGAGAAACCACGATGTTGAAGAAATGACTTGGGAGTTAGAATCTGAAATGAAATCAAGGTATCCTTACCTCTTCGACATACCACGTACGTACCCTAATTTCGAGGGCGAAATTTCATAAGAAGGGGAGGTTGTAAGACCCCAACTTTTATAAATAAAGATGAATTTTAAATATCATTTTTGAATATTATGGAGTTAATTTGATATAATGTTATAGTTGTGGGTAATATTTATAAATTTTGCAAAGTACGCAAGTTGTTATATAATATTCGATTGGTCGGGGAATATTCGTTTTAACAGGAAATATTCGTACAACGACACAATCATTGGTGGACCCCACAACTGAATTATTGTCGGATTGAGAAAACGACAAAAATATTTTATTAAAAATAACGACGGAAGTTTTACCTTGATACTGTTGAACAACTCGGTAGTAAAAGTACAGTAATACGTGTGGTTGCATAGTAACGCACGGTATTGATTATTAATGCTTATGTGAGAAGTCACTCAGTTTGATTCAATTATTGTCAGTTAATAATATGAATTATTTAGCGATAATGAAGTTTTGTTTTATTCGTATTATTAACGTAATAAAACAGAAACATCTTTTTATATAAAACAGAATACTTTATTAAAGTTATTCTATAAATAGAATAATATTATATTTTATTTAAAAGATTTTTCTTTAAATATGGACCGTCAGATTAAAGTAATCAATCTGGACCGTTCATGGATTAGTTACTATGTATTCTATTTTTTTATAAATAGCAGCTCATTCCTTCATTATTTATTACGAATTCACTGAACTCTAGAGAGAGAAACTATGGAGAAAAACTATAGAGAAAGAGAAGAAAAGTATTCTGCTACTTAACTACTTCTTTATTTCAGTTCTTCTTTAAAACGGTAAGGGGTGTTATTCTTTCTTATTCAGGAAGAGAACTATTGTTGTTCCATTTCTTATTATTCTGTTGGAATAACCTGTATACGCGGTCTACCCTATACTTGGTGACATTCTTCTGTTATTCTGTTAGAACATCCTGTCTGTATGTTTTACACCGGACCTGGTTTCGTTTTTATTATTATTCTGTTGGAACATCCTGTCTGTGTGTTTTACACCGGACCTGGTTCCGTCTTGTTATTATTCTGTTGGAACATCCTGTCTGTGTGTTTTACACCGGACCTGGTTCCATTATTTATTATTCTGTCGGAATATCCTGTCTGTGCGGTTACGCCGGACCTGGTTCTATTATTTATTATTCTGTTGGAATAACCTGTCTGTGCGGTCTATCGCATGCCGGGTGATTTCTTTTGTTATTCCATTCTTTATTATACTCAGTTGGTTAAGTTTTAACTTTTATACTCCATGAAATTAGTGGAATATCCTTGATAATTGCGGTTCATCCAGTATCTTTTCATGAAAATATTCTTCTAAGCATTCTTGAATTTTACTCCACAAAGCAGTATCATGTTGACAATTTGGACGTTGTTAATTCTTGGATAAATTAATTCTTGAACTTGTTTTATTGAATTCTTATATCATTGTCATCATCCTCATGTTTATAAAATGTTGAAAGTCATCTGTGGCTTGTAGTGCATAGATGGACATGGTATAATCATGACCAGGGATTATTCGGTATAATCATGACCGTAATGTTACAAATGATGTGGTAAAAGTCCTCATTGGCCCGTAGTGCATTGATGGACAGTTGTTGGCATGATCATGACCATTAATGAATACACGAATATCCTTGGCCGTAGTGCAGGGGTGATTCGATGATGTGGATTATTTTATTAAGCTGAGTCCCAGCGATAACAGTGTTGAAAAACCTTTTAAATCATATAAGATAGTAGATTTTATTATCTACTTGACTCTTTTAATGGATTGCTTGTTCCGCTGCAGTTAAACTTGATGTTCGTTATGTTTTATCTGTTTAATACTGTTGAAGGCTAATGATAATTTATTCTGCATTATCTTAGTCATAATATTTCTTACTGGGCTAATTGAGCTCACCCTTTCTTTCATTGTTCTCTTCAGGAAATGAGAATATAGCTGGGACGAGTCGGAGAACGGAGTGATGGACCAGATGATAGTATTAGTAGTCCTCACTATTCTACTAAATAGTGTGACAATAATTGTAATGAGGACTCCTTTTGAGTTTGTATAGTCTCTAGCAGACAATAATTGTATTCAAACTCACAGTTATGTTTTGCCGTATTGTACACGACAGTTGTATTAGTAAGTTATATTTGTATTCTGTATCATGTATCTGACGACCCAAGATGGGTGATGTATACCTAATTTTGGGGGCGTCACAATTGATATGAATTTTATTGTGGAATTTCTACCTTTTTATGGTGGGGTTACTATTCACATATACGATACTATTCACGAATACGACACTATACACGAAAACGACACCATTCACAGAAAAATAGATTTTTCTTTCTTTGACCAAGTTGTTTATTGTGGTTACTATCTTTGATTGTATCCATGTTTTGATCTTTATTTTTGAATTCTGCTCCACAATTGATTATTATGGAGTATATTTGAACTTGGACAAACTGTAGTACGAATACCTAATATTTGTCCTTTTGTCTCACTGGATTCATTTTCTTTAAGATATTTTTCATCATCCTCTGTCCTAAATGAGGATATTACTGAATATTTTGGCCTGTAGTGCAAAGATGAATGATTAACTGATGAATATCTTTGGCCTATAGTGCAAAGATGAACAGGTGTTGAGATGAACATGACCAACTGGTGATACAAATGAATATCTTTGACATGTAGTGCAAAGATGAATATTTGATTCAAGATGTATATTAATTGATGTTACAGGGATAAAATATTGGTAATGGACGTTTAAATCTTAGAAGATGGTAGAATTCATTCTCTACTTGAGTCTTCTAATGAATTGTTATTTTCGCTACATTTGTTGATCTAAAACTTGTTGTCTATTATGTTCTATCAGATTTTTTCCTGTTGAAGACTAATGATAAATTTGTTGTATATTATTTTAGTCATAAAATTTTTTTCGGGGCTAGTTGAGCTCACCCTTTTCCTTTTTGTTCTATTTTTCTTCCCAGGAGGCGAGAATATAGCGGGAACTAGTCGGGGTGTGGAGTGATGTTTCCAGTCAATTATTTTAGCAGTCCTCGCTATTTTATAAAATAGTGTGATAATAATTGTAATGAGGACTCCTTTTGAGTTTGAATACTGTCTATTAGATAATATTTGTATTTAAACTCACAGTATATGTGTTGTTATATTTTGCACGACAATTGTATTAATGAAGTTGTATTTGTTTCTGTACCATGTATTTGGTGACTCAGAATGGGTGATGTATACCTATTTTGGGGGGCGTCACAGTTGGTATCAGAGCTTAGGGATATGGTCTCTGGTCTCTGGCAGAGATCGAGGAATAGAACTAGGAGGGGAGAGACGACTAAATCCTTCGCTAGTGTGTCCTACCAAAGTATATTTGTTAGTCGGTCATAATATAGGGGTATTATGTGGTATGTCAATTTTTTTAATTAACCCTTGTTTTATGGCAGTATTTGAGAATGACAACTGAGAATGTTAACAATGGAGTGAATGAGACCGTGGAGACACCTTTAATCACCAACTAGGGGAACGTGCAGCAGGAAGGCAATATTCCTCCTGTAAACAACATTACCGAACAAACGATGAATGATAGAATGTTTGGAAGCTTTTTGTAGTTCATGTAAAATTAGGAGAGGGAGACTCGTGTAAAAAATACAGGTGAAAATGATAGCAACGCGTGGCTTATCACAGCCAAGCAGTTCAAAGAGTTGGGACCACCAGAATTTATGGGAAAGCCTGATCCGATCAAGGCGAAAACGTGGGTTAAACAAATTACCAAGATATTTGATGTCTTGGGATGCACGGAGGAACAGAAGGTTCCATTCGCCACCTTTATGTTCCGTGATGAGGCAGACTACTAGTGGGAGTCTGTGAAGCGTACCCAGCCAGCCGCACTCAACATGTCTTGGGAAACATTTCAGAAACTATTTAATGATAAGTACTTTCCTGAAAGTATTCATCATATGAAGGAGGTAGAGTTTATTATACTGGAACAGAACAACATGACTGTGTCCCAGTACGAGGCTAAGTTCGCAGAGTTATCCAGGTTTGCACCCCATTTGGTAGAGAATGAGGAACATATGACGCAGATGTTTTTGAGAGGTCTGAAACATGAAATTCGGCAATATCTTATCTCTCATAAATTTTCTCTATATTCAGATGATGTAAACAGGGCTCAATTATTAGAGCGAGATAATGAGTATATTCAACCTAGGGACCACAACCAGGGTTATACCGGTGGCAGCAGTCATCGAAGCAATGACAACCAGCAGGGAAGAAAACATTCTAACAAAAGCAGTAACCACTCTGGTGGTAATCGTGGCCATGATAGTAGAAGAAGCGAGTCAGGAGAAAATTTCAAAAAAAGAAGGTACAACAATGACAACGTGAAGACGTCAGCACCAACATCAACTGTTTCTAAGGGAGGAGAACGATTACCGGTCGTTTATTATATATGCGGGAAAGAGAGACACATCAGCCCAAACTGCCCACAACAATCCAAGGTGTGTTATAACTGTGCAAAGGAAGGTCATATAGCTAGAGATTGTCTTGTAGTGAAACCAAGTCCAACGGGGATGGTGACTCCAAATGTAACGACCCCAAAATAGGTCCATTCCATCCAACATATTCTGAGTCGCCAAATACATGGTACAGAAAATAACTACAACTTTATTACAACAATTGTCGTGCAAAATATAACAACACATATTCTGTGAGTTTGGATACAACTATATACCAAATGTGACTCATGTCCCAACCGTGGACAGCACCTCACAATGACACCTTACATAAAGGTATAGTCAAAAACTGTTTTAGAAATTAGAATCTTTGGGAAGTGCTCAAGGAAACCTTCGTACATGGGAGGCCATGCTTCTAGGTTGTGATAGATATCATATGGCCAAAGAATTATCCTTGGTTGACCCAATATACCCCAAAGAAAAACGAGAAGATTACTATCATATTCTTCCCAAAGGTAAGTCTTCTCTTGACTTATCATTATCTCCACTGTCTCTAATTGAGAATTATACTTCAAACAAACACCAAGATTATATAGGTAGTGCTCGTAAATATACTCAGCAAGTGGATGAGCACAATCCTGTCTTATGATGACACGAGGTTGTATGTCATTAGACGTCTTGTATGATAGTGACAAAACACCCTTCCAACGTTGGGTTCGCCTCACCCTATTTTATTCACCAAATATAACTACTAAATGATGACCACCATTCTATTCCCCTGTTACCCCCGCTCGACCCAGCGACACTCTTATTACCTGAAAGAAATTGTGAAACAGAAGGGTGAGCACAACTAGCCCAGTAAAGAATATCATGACTAAAGATAAATAATTTATCTATAGCCTCTAACAGTAATAAATCAGAGATTTAGAACATATGGTGGATGATAAAACTTCTCAACCATAGTTGCAGCGGAACGAGCAATCCATTAGAATAGTCAAATAGACTATAAAGTCTATTATCTTCTCCACATTAAAAGTCCACCAACACTGTTTTATCCCTGTAATATCAATCAACAATTCTTGTCCACAATCACGTGTATAACTCATAATCGTAATTGTAGTTCTAAATTCCTTTTCTCATCCAGGACAAAGATAATTTTCATCACCTGAAACATCAAACATCATGGTTATACCAAATCACAGTTCATGTTCATAATCATACTAATAAATTCATCTTTGCACTACGGCCCAAAGATATACATCAACAAGTCATCTTTGCACTACATGCCAAGGATATTCAACAACAAGTCATCTTTGCATTACGAGCCAAAGATATTCATCAACAACTCATCTTTGCACTACAGGCCAAAGATATTCAACAACAAGTCATCTTTGCATTACGAGCCAAAGATATTCATCAATAATTCATCTTTGTTCTATGGGCCAAAGATATTCATCAATAATTTATCTTTGCACTACAGGCCAAAGATATTCCTCAACAGTTCATATTTGCATTACAGGGCAAATATATTCATATCTCAAAGAAATATATAATCATTTCAGAATTTATATAAACAATAATTATAACCATGTTAATCAATTCATCTTTACACTTAAGCTAAAGATATTCAATTATAAATTCAATGGTCATGATCATACCAGTTAACAATTCATCTTTGCACTACAGGCCAAAGATATTCCTCAATCACGATCATGCCAATAATTTACCCATCTTTACACTCAAGTGAAAGAGAAAATCAACATCACGGTTATAAAAAGGTTATATATGATAATAAAATTAATATAATCAACATATAGATTTAATCTCAAGAGTATTATTCATAAATCAACTATAATTTGGTCAGAAAAAGAAACCAATTTTGTCGTGAATAGTAACTCGTGAATAGTAACTCGTGAATAATACTCCGTATTCGTACATAGTACCATATACGTAAATAATGTCATATACGTAAATAGTGCCATATACATGAATAGTGTCGTATACATGAATAGTAATCCCGACTCAAAAAGGTAAAAATTCCACAATAAAATTCATACCAATATTTCAGTATAATGATATTGAAAGAATAACATCATTATGAATAATATAGCATCCCTTAATATCCCGTACTATCCCTTACTATCCCTTACAATCCCTTACCTCAAAAGAGCAGCACTTCTGACTGGATATCGGATATGACGTTGAAAGAAACTTGCACTGATGAATAGCAACTCACCAAGTATCTAAATACTCACAAAATACACTCAATAATCTAGAGAGAGAAAGAGAGAAAACTTGTTTCTGGTGTGATTTTCAATTCTAACTTAGCCCTCTATTTATAGGAAAATGTTAGCACGCCGAAGCAGACTTAATCTGCAACCTGATGGCTTTACCTGCTACTATTCTCACCCACCACATTTGAATAAAAATCTCAGCACATTTCTTCACCAACCAAAAGTGGGGCCCACCAATTCTAGAATTTTCTACCAAAATCATTAACTCCGAAAATTCAATAATTTCTGAACCAGTCATCTCGTAAAATTCATAACAAATCATACGTTCATTTTTAACGGTTCAAAATTTATGGACATATACTCAACTTATATATGTATAACATATCCAAAAATCACAACGATCCAACGGTCGGATTAAAAATTATAGCCCCCGCAAAATATCTCAAAAACTCTAATTTGATTTTCAATACCTCCGTTCCGACAAAAATACAGATAAAACACCTCAACATTAATTCCTTCATTTATAACCACAAAAATATATCCCTCATTTATATCCACATAAAATAAATATTTCCTTATCATATGAATCAATAATTAAATATTCACAAATAATATTACAGAATCACAATTATGACAACCAGGCCGTTCCCAAGAAAGAGGGGGCTTTCCAATGAGGATTTCTCCTTACTGGCGCGCAATTAGATGACCAAACCTCTCCTTAGACAAAACTTTCTTGACATTGCCAATAATGTTATCTAATAATATTATTCAAATAATATGAATTATTGATCTGATAATGGGAAATACTGTGCAGTAACAATTATTGAAACAACAATAATATAAAATATCAACGCAGTAATTATTGATTCAATAAAATAAAATATTAAACATTAATTACTGTAACAATTATTGAGTAGTGCATTCTCACGTAAGAATCAATAATTGAAAAAAATATTGTGCAATACCATGTGCTACTGTGCAACTACGCGTATTACTGTATTTTAACCACCAGGTATTCCAACAGTGTTAACGGTAATAACTACGCCGTTATTTATAAAAACTCAATTTTTATCGTTATCTTCTTCCAACAGTTATTCTGTTATGGGGCCCACAAATGGCTGCGCCGACGTACGAATATTCTCCGACAAAAGAATATTCCACGACCAAACGAATATTCCCCGACAACAATGAATATTTTTTAACCACTTGTTTATTTTGTAAAATTTGCACATTTCACCCATAACTTTAACTTTTTATCAATTTAACCATTTACTGAATTGTAATTATAAGAAAAATTGAATACTTTTATTTCATAAAATTCGGGGTCTTACAATCTCCCCTCCTTATGAAATTTTGTCCCCTAAATTTACGTACCTAGTATTTCAAAAAGGTGAGAATACCTTCCTTTCATTTCAGATTCCATCTTTCCTGTCATCATAATTTCTCCATTGCTCATCTCCTGTATTTCAAATATCATTCTAGAATATAGCTTCAAAACAAGGGTTAATTTAACAAATTAACATATCACATAATATCCCGATATTATGACTGACCAACAAATAAGCTTAGGTAGGACACACTAACGAAGAATTTACTCATCTTTCCCCTCCTAGTTCTATTTTCAGATCTACGCCAGAGATCATATCCCTAAGCTCTGATACCAAAATGTAACGACCCCAAAATAGGTCCATTCCATCCAACCTATTCTGAGTCGCCAAATACATGGTACAAAAAATAACTACAACTTTATTACAATAATTATCGTGCAAAATATAACAACACATATTCTGTGAGTTTGGATACAACTATATACCAAATGTGACTCATGTCTCAACCGTGGACAGCACCTCACAATGACACCTTACATAAAGGTATAGTCAAAAACTGTTTTAGAAATTAGAATATTTGGGAAGTGCTCAAGGAAACCTTCGTACATGGGAGGCCATGCTTCTAGGTTGTGATAGATATCATATGGCCAAAGAATTATCCTTGGTTAACCCAATATACCCCAAAGAAAACGAGAAAATTACTATCATATTCTTCCCAATGGTGAGTCTTCTCTTGACTTATCATTATCTCCACTGTCTCTAATTGAGAATTATACTTCAAACAAATACCAAGATTATATAGGTAGTGCTCGTAAATATACTAAGCAAGTGGATGAGCACAATCCTGTCTTATGATGACACGAAGTTGTATGTCATTAGACATCTTGTATGATAGTGACAAAATACCCTTCTAACGTTGGGTTCGCCTCACCCTATTTTATTCACTAAATATAACTACTAAATGATGACCACCGTTCTATTCCCCTGTTACCCCCGCTCGACCCAGCTACACTCTTATTACCTGAAATGAATTGTGAAACAGAAGGATGAGCACAACTAGCCCAGTAAAGAATATCATGACTAAAGATAAATAATTTATCAATAGCCTCTAACAGTAATAAATCAGAGATTTAGAACATATGGTGGATGATAAAACTTCTCAACCATAGTTGCAGCGGAACGAGCAATCCACTAGAATAGTCAAATAGACTATGAAGTCTATTATCTTCTCCACGTTAAAAGTCCACCAATAATGTTTTATCCCTGTAACATCAATCAACAATTCTTGTCCATAATCACGTGTATAACTCATAATCGTAATTGTAGTTCTAAATTCCTTTTCTCATCCAGGACAAAGATAATTTTCATCACCTGAAATATCAAACATCATGGTTATACCAAATCACAGTTCATGTTCATAATCATACTAATAAATTTATCTTTGCACTACGGCCCAAAGATATTCATCAACAAGTCATCTTTGCACTACATGCCAAGGATATTCAATAACAGGCCATCTTTGCATTACGAGCCAAAGATATTCATCAACAACTCATCTTTGAACTACAGGCCAAAGATATTCAACAACAAGTCATCTTTGCATTACGAGCCAAAGATATTCATCAATAATTCATCTTTGCTCTACGGGCCAAAGATATTCATCAATAATTCATCTTTGCACTACAGGCCAAAGATATTCCTCAACAGTTCATATTTGCACTACAGGCCAAATATATTCATATCTCAAAGAAATATATAATCATTTCAGAATTTATATAAATAATAATTATAACCATGTTAATCAATTCATCTTTACACTTAAGCTAAAGATAATCAATTATAAATTCAATGGTCATGATCATACCAGTTAACAATTCATCTTTGCACTACAGGCCAAAGATATTCCTCAGTCACGATCATGACAATAATTTACCCATCTTTACACTCAAGTGAAAGAGAAATTCAACATCAGGGTTATAAAAATATTATATATGATAATAAAATTAATATAATCAACATATAGATTTAATCTCAAGAGTGTTATTCATAAATCAACTATAATTTGGTCAGAAAAAGAAACCAATTTTGTCGTGAATAGTAACTCGTGAATAATACTCCGTATTCGTACATAGTACCATATACGTAAATAATGTCATATACGTAAATAGTGCCATATACATGAATAGTGTCGTATACGTGAATAGTAATCCCGACTCAAAAAGGTAAAAATTCCACAATAAAATTCATACCAATATTTCAGTATAATGATATTGAAAGAATAACATCATTATGAATAATATAGCATCCCTTAATATCCTGTACTATCCCTTACTATCCCTTACAATCCCTTACCTCAAAAGAGCAGCACTTCTGACTGGATATCGGATATGACGTTGAAAGAAACTTGCACTGATGAATAGCAACTCACCAATTATCTAAATACTCACAAAATACACTCAATAATCTAGAGAGAGAAAGAGAGAAAACTTGTTTCTGGTGTGATTTTCAATTCTAACTTAGCCCTCTATTTATAGGAAAATGTTAGCACGCCGAAGCAGACTTAATCTGCAACCTGATGGCTTTACCTGCTACTATTCTCACCCACCACATTTGAATAAAAATCTCAGCACATTTCTTCACCAACCAAAAGTGGGGCCCACCAATTCTAGAATTTTCCACCAAAATCATTAACTCCGAAAATTCAATAATTTCTGAACCAGTCATCTCGTAAAATTCATAACAAATCATACGTTCATTTTTAACGGTTCAAAATTTATGGACATATACTCAACTTATATATGTATAACATATCCAAAAATCACAACGATCCAACGGTCGGATTAAAAATTATAACCCCCGCAAAATATCTCAAAAACTCTAATTTGATTTTCAATACCTCCGTTCCGACAAAAATACAGATAAAACACCTCAACATTAATTCCTTCATTTATAACCACAAAAATATATCCCTCATTTATATCCACATAAAATAAATATTTTCTTATCATATGAATCAATAATTAAATATTCACAAATAATATTACAGAATCACAATTATGACAACCAGGCCGTTCCCAAGAAAGAGGGGGCTTTCCAATGAGGATTTCTCCTTACTGGCGCGCAATTAGATGACCAAACCTCTCCTTAGACAAAACTTTCTTGACATTGCCAATAATGTTATCTAATAATATTATTCAAATAATATGAATTATTGATCTGATAATGGGAAATACTGTGCAGTAACAATTATTGAAACAACAATAATATAAAATATCAACGCAGTAATTATTGATTCAATAAAATAAAATATTAAACATTAATTACTGTAACAATTATTGAGTAGTGCATTCTCACGTAAGAATCAATAATTGAAAAAAATATTGTGTAATACCATGTGCTACTGTGCAACTACGCGTATTACTGTATTTTAACCACCAGGTATTCCAACAGTGTTAACGGTAATAACTACGCCGTTATTTATAAAAACTCAATTTTTATCGTTATCTTCTTCCAACAGTTATTCTGTTATGGGGCCCACAAATGGCTGCGCCGACGTACGAATATTCTCCGACAAAAGAATATTCCACGACCAAACGAATATTCCCCGACAACAATGAATATTTTATAACCACTTGTTTATTTTGCAAAATTTGTACATTTCACCCATAACTTTAACTTTTTTTCAATTTAACCATTTACTAAATTGTAATTATAAGAAAAATTGAATATTTTTATTTCATAAAATTCGGGGTCTTACACCAAAGGCTGTCCCGGACAAGTCAAAGTCAGTGGTTCCTGGAAGGGCGTTTGTCGTAACTATCCAAAACGCTAGGAACCCGAACGAGGTGATCACGGGTAAGTTAATCATAAACTCTTGCGAAGTTTATACCTTATTAGATACCGTTTCGACCCATTCTTTTATCTCTCCTGCTTGTGCTCAACGTTTGAACTTGACTCCGGAGAAATTAGACTTTGACTTATCTATTGAGACTCCGTTAGGAGAAGCTTTCATTACATCTACTGTTTATAAATCTTGCTTGATCCAAGTTGGTACCATCACATTACCTATCGATCTTATTTCTTTGAAAATACTTGCATTTGATGTGATTTTAGGGATTGATTGGTTAACTATTCATCATGCCAAAATTGATTATTTTCGTAAGGTTGTTAGTTTTCATATTCCTAACCAACCTGTTATACGAATTCAAGCAACCAAACCACTAAAGTCAATCACTGTCATATCAAGCCATAAAACTATTCGTTTATTGAAAAACGGATGTCAAGCTTTCTTAGCCCACGTCACGGACTTGAACAAAAACATGTCAAATTTGAATAATATTTCTGTTGTTAGTGAATTTCCTGACGTATTTCCTGAAGAACTTTCCGGTCTACCCCCAGAACGTGTAGTTGAATTCTTTATTGACCTTGAACCCGGTACAAAACTCATTTCTAAAATCCCATATTGAATGGTTCCTATTAAACTTTAGGAGTTAAAGGTCCAACTACAGGAGTTGTTAGACATCAGTTTCATTCGTCCTAGTACATCTCCTTGGGGTGCTCCTGTTTTATTCGTAAAGAAGAAAGACGGGAATATGCGACTTTATATTGACTACTGGGAATTGAACCATGTCACCATTAAGAATAGGTATCCGCTATCCCGCATTGATGACCTGTTCGACCAGTTGCAAGGAGTATAATTCTTTTCAAATATCGATCTTCGTTCTGGATATCATCAGCTGAAGATTAAAATTGAGGATATTCCGAAGACTGCTTTCAGAACTCGGTACGGGCATTATAAATTCTTAGTCATGTCTTTTAGATTGACTAATGCTCTTGCTGCTTTCATGGATATGATGATGTAGGGATTTTGGCATAAAAATGCAGTAAAAAATAAAAATTATAAAGTCAAATCCGAAACCCTAAAACAGGATCCATGCAAAACATAATAATTCAGTGTTTAGATATTATACCGATTATAGAATTTTCTGAAACGCTTCGAATCTCCAATGCAATTCCTCACGGTACTACGTCTCTACGGTATCCACACGAACGCACGCGAACCGTCGCACAATTCTGCAATAAAGGGAGCTGCGGTACTAGCCACCAAAGGAACAAGATTTTCTAAAACTTTTTCTCTAATCTCTCTCTAAGAGCGGCTAGGATTTTTAGATTAATGATAAACCCTAATATGGCCGCTATATATCATATATATAGCGGTTAAAAAAGAATTAATCAAAAACTTAATTTAATTAAAATAAAATCCGAATTTATATATATATATATATATATATATATATATATATATATATATATATATATCTTAATTAAGTCTTACTTAATTAATATACCCACATATATAAATTATCCTATTAATTTAAATTCGTAATTTAAATAATATCAATCATATTGACATATTTAATTTTTGACAATTTAAATTAATTCCCTTTTAATTACGTTCTATGTGTGTGACCCTATAGGTTATTATTACATTGGCAATAATTTTAAAATCATATTATAAAATTATAAACTGTGAGCGACATCTAGTAATGTATCACTGCTACCCAAGTAATAATAAAATCGATGATTCGATGCAACCATTTCATAACCAATGTTTCAATGTAATTTAATCATTTTAACCTTGACATCCTAGATTAAACTCGAGTCATGGAATGTGTCATACTCTTCATAATTTAATCTGAGTTTTCTTGATCAATGAGTAGACTATACGAAACAAATCACTATTTAAACATGGCCATGCATTTCATAGTTCTACTCAAACAAAAGGCCAATGGATATCACCCCTAATACATAGGAGGGTTAAATTCTATCTAGATCACTCATATTCCTCACACCATTCATGATGTACCCAATAATCACCTTTATAGTCCACCCTATTAAAGGTGACCTTTGATGATATCAAAGTACATAAATTCTCGTGTAGTAATATAGTAATTTTAGGTCGGAAGATCATTACATCATTGTCACTATTAGAATCGCTAATGACACTTCGCATAATGCTCCACATAGAATTCTCATGGTGGGTCTGTCCAGTACATCGTTCTCTAACACGTACCTATGCATTGACTTAATATCTCATATATTTATGACCAATGAGATTTGGTCATCAGTCAATCCACATACTAGTCTCAATGCATCATTGTTGTCCCATCAACAATGATACTCGACTAGGGACATTTAAGAACAATGATACTAATTGTAATTATATAATCTCATGTTCAAGTCACATACTTGAAACTATATAATTTGTATCACTATTCTAAGAAATTTTATTATGTTAACATTTATATAACGCAGTAAATAAAACTATAATAAAATCATTCATTTATTCAATATAATATCAAAATGTTAAGCAATTATATCAAATAATTGGCATCTAGGGCACTAACTCTAACAGATGAACCGTGTGTTCAAGAAATATTTGGATCAATTCGTTGTTGTCTTTATTGATGACAACCTCGTCTATTCCAAAAGTCGTGAAGATCATGAGCGCCATTTGAAGCTGGTACTTCAAAGGCTTCATGATAACAAGCTTTATGCCAAGCTGAAGAAATGCAAGTTCTGGCTTGAGGAAGTAGCATTCCTTGGGTACGTGGTGTCAAAACATAGAGTATCTGTTGACCCGGCGAAGATTGAAACAATACAAAGTTGGGAGAAATCGAAGTTGGTGACCGAAGTACGTAGCTTTCTGGGCTTAGCCGGTTATTATCGGAGATTCATGGAAGAATTTTCTAGAATCGCTACACCGTTAACTCAGCTAACTCGGAAAGATACAAAATTCGTATGGAGCGAGGAATGTGAGAATAGTTTCTAAGAGCTCAAGAGGAGACTCATTTCGGCACCTGTTCTAACAATTCCATCTGGTTCGGATGGATTTGTTATCTACAGCAATGCTTCAAGCAAAGGGTTAGGGTATGTTCTCATGCAACATGGGAAAGTCATAGCTTATGCCTCGCGACAACTCAAAGAATATGAGAGGAATTATCCAACTCATGATCTGGAGTAGGCAGCAGTCATTTTCGCATTGAAGATCTAGAGACACTACCTGTATGGGGAGAAAGTGGAGATCTATACAGATCATAAAAGCCTAAAATATTTTTTCACCCAAAAGAAACTCAACATGTAGCAATGACGTTGGCTCGAGCTGTTGAAAGATTACGATCATACCATCCAATACCATCCTGGAAAAGCAAACGTGGTAGCTGACACATTGAGTAGAAGATCATATGCGGGTACGAGTGCGATATTGTCAACGCAAAGACCCATTTGGTATGACTTGCAAAGGATGGAGATAGAGTTAAAGACTCCAGGGACCCGCGTGATGATGTCAAATATATGAGTAGAACCGACTTTAATTGATAAAGTTAAAGTTGCTCAAGCTACGAACCTGGAGCTGATGCTTATGAAGAAGAAAGTGCAAGAAGATGTTATTTCAGAAGCAAGAACCGACGAAGAGGGAATACTTCAAGTCAACACTAGACTTTCTGTTCCTAACGATTCTGACTTAAAGCATAGAATCAAGATGAAGGCACACAATACACCATTTGCAATCCATCCTAGGAGTACCAAAATGTATCATGATCTTCGACATATATTTTGGTGGAGCAATATGAAGAGAGAGATCGCGAAGTTTATCTCGAGGTGCCTAACTTGTCAACATGTAAAGGCGGAGCATCAAGTGCCAAAGGGGTCCATTGCAACCACTTGAGATTCTGAAATGGAAGTGGAAACACATTATCATGGATTTCGTTATGGGTCTTCCCAAAGTTTTTCAAGGCATAGATGTGATTTGGGTTATTGTTGATAGATTAACCAAGTCAGCTTATTTCTTGCCTATACGGGAGACTTATTCCCTTGAACGTCTTTCTCGTACATACGTGAATGAGATTTTGAGATTGCATGGCATGCCAGTATCCATAGTTTTGGATCGTGACCCATGATTCACTTCACGATTTTGGGTTAGCTTGTAGAAAGCTATGGGCACGGACTTACGATTCAGTTCGGCATACCATCCTTAAACGGATGGACAATCAGAAAGGACTATTCAAACTCTTGAAGATCTATTAAGACTTTGTGTTCTAGATTTCAAAGGGAGTTAGGATAAGTACCTACTATTGGTGGGATTCTCCTACAACAACAGTTATCAGGCAAGTATAGGTGTGGCTCTATTCGAAGCATTACATGGACGAAAGTGTCGCTCTCCAGTATGCTGGGATGAGGTGGGAGAAACAAAGTTATTGGGACCAAAGTTAGTACGCATGACTACAGAAAAGATCCAAATGATTCGACAACGTATTCAAACCTCACAAGATCAACAAAAGAGTTATGCGGATCTTAATCGAAAGGACGTGGAATTTAATATTGGGGATTATGTATTATTACGTATTGCTCCATGGAAGGGAGTTGCAAGATTTGGAAAGAGAGAAAAGCTCAATCAAAGATTTGTTGGTCCATTTGAGATTCTTGACCGAATAGGAAATGTGGCCTATAAACTCGCATTACCTCCAAGCATGTCTTATGTTCATAATGTTTTTCATATATCTATGCTTCGTAAATATGTAAAAGAACCAAACCACATAATTGAGTTAGAACCAGACGAGATAGCTAAAGATTTAACGTACGAGGAGGTACCTTTCAAGATTTTGGATAAGAAAGAGCATGTCCTACGCACAAAAGTTATACCACAAGTCAAGGTTAGGAACCATGCTATTGAGAAAATGACCTGGGAGTTGGAATCGCAAATAAAAGCGAGTTACCCTCACCTTTTCGAAACACCAGGTACATACATCAATTTCGAGGACGAAATTTTATAAGGAGGGGAGGTTGTAAGATCCCAACTTTTTATAAATAAAATTAAATTTTCTCTAATTATTATTTTGAATAATAAGGTGTTAATTTGATATAATGCTTTGGTTATTGGTGAAATGTGCAAATTTTGTAAAATAAGCAAGTGGTTATAAAATATTCATTGTTGTCGGGAAATATTCGTTTGGTCGTGGAATATTCGTACGATGGCGCAACTATTTGTGGGCCCTATAACGAAAAACGGTCGGATGAAGAAAATGACAAGTTTGAGTTTTTACAAATAACGGTGTAGTTGATACCGTTAACACTGTTGAAATACCCGGTGGTTAAAATACAGTAATACTCGTGGTTGCACAGTAGCACATGATATTGCACAGTATTGTTAGATTATTGATTCTTACGTAAGAAGGCACTAATCAATAATTATTACAATATTTACTGTTCAATATTTTATTTTATTGAATCAATAATTACTAAGTTGATATTTTATATTATTATTGTTTTAATAATTATCACTGCACAGTATTTCCCATTATCAGATCAATAATTCATATTATTTGAATAATATTATTAGATAGCATTATTGGCAATGTCTAAGGAAGTTCTATCTAAGGAGAGGTTTAGTTACCTAATTGAGCGTCAGTAAGGAGAAATTCTTATCGGAAAGTCCTCTCTTTCCTAGGAAAAACCTGGTTGTCATAATTGTAATTCTGTAATATTATTTGTGAATAATTAATTATAGATTTATATGATAAGGAAATATTTATTCTATGTGGATGGAAAGGGAAATATTTATTTTGTGTGGATATAAATGAAGGAATTAATGCTGAGGTGTTTTATCAGTAATTTTGTCAGAATAGAGGTGTTGAAAATCGTCCGTATGTGAATTTCAGTCATTTTTCGTTTGGAATTTGGAAAAACTTAAATCTACAAAGTTGTAGAGAATTTAATTTCCTATGAAATAGACATAAAATTCATATTTTTCTGATAAAAGGGCTATTTATTATGAATTATTGAAGTTTAAGAAATAAATATTTTTATTAAAATTATAGGTGGGACCCACTTTTATTTATTTGTGGAAAAAATTTTGCTGGATCAAAAGTGACGTGCGTGAATGTTGAATTGTAGAGTAGCCGGTAACAAGTTAAGTCTACTATGACGTTCTGTCATTTTCTTATAAATATGGTACTTAGTTAGAATTAAAAATCACACCAGAATCTGAAGTTTACTGTCCCTATAATATTGAGCGTATTTTTGTGAGTATGTAAATACTTTGAGGGTTTCTATTCAGTGCAAGTTTTCTTCAGTATTATATCCGATATTTCAGCCAGAAGTACTATTCTTTTGAGGTAAGGGATGTTATTTTCTTCGTAAATGATATTATTTCTTTCAATATCATTATCCCGAAATATTGATATGAATTTTATTATGAAATTTCTACCTTTTTATGTCAGGCTTACTATTTACGTATGCGACACTATTCACGTATACAGCACTATTCACGAATACGGCACTATTCATAGAAAAATAGATTTTTCTTTCTTTGTCCAAGTTGTCTATTGTGGTTACTATTTTTGATTGTATCCATGTTTTGATCTTTATTTTTGAATTCTTCTCCATAATCGATTATTATGGAGTATTTTTGAACTTGGATAAACTGTAGTATGAATCCCTAATATATGTCCTTTTGTCTCACTGGATTCGTTTTCTTTAAGATATTTTTCATCATCCTCAGTACTAAATGATGATATTACTGGATATCTTTGGCCTGTAGTGCAAAGATGAATGATTAACTGATGAATATCTTTGGCCCGTAGTGCAAAGATGAACATGTGTTGAAATGAACATGACCAACTGGTGATACAAATGAATATCTTTGGCATGTAGTGCAAAGATGAATATTTGATTCAAGATGTATATTGATTGATGTTACAGGGATAAAATATTGATGATGGACTTTTAAATCTTAGAAGATAGTAGAATTCATTCTCTACTTGACTTTTCTAATGGATTGTTATTTCCGCTGCAGTTGTTGATCTAAAACTTGTTGTCTATTATATTCTATTAGATTTTTTCCTGTTGAAGACTAATGATAAATTTGTTGTATATTATCTTAGTCATAATATTTTTTACTGGGCTGGTTGAGCTCACCCTTTTTTTTTGTTCCATTTTTTTTCTCAGGAGGCGAGAATATAGCGGAAACTAGTCGGGGTGTGGAGTGATGTTCCCAGTCAGTTGTTTTAGCAGTCCTCACTATTTTATAAAATAGTGTGATAATAATTGTAATGAGAACTCCTTTTGAGTTTGAATACTGTCAATTAGATAATATTTGTATTTAAACTCACAGTATATGTGTTGTCGTATTTTGCACGACAATTGTATTAATGAAGTTGTATTTATTTTTGTACCATGTATTTGGCGACTCAGAATGAGTGATGTATACCTATTTTGCGGGCGTCACAGCAGGAGCATTAGTCAATCCAAAAGACATGACTAGGAATTCGTAATGCCCGTACCGCGTTTTGAAAGAAGTCTTTGGAATGTCATCAGTTTTAATCTTTAACTGATGATATCCGGAATGAAGATCGATCTTTGAAAAGAATTTGGCGCCTTGCAACTGGACAAACAGGTCATCAATGCGAGGTAACGGGTACCTATTTTTGACGGTTACATGATTCAACTCCCGATAGTCAATGCAAAGTTACATACTCCCATCTTTCTTCTTTACGAATAGAATAGGAGCACCCCAAGGAGACGTACTAGGACGAATGAAATCGATGTCTAACAATTTCTGCAGTTGGGTTTTTAACTCCTGAAGTTCAATAGGAGCCATTCGATATGGGGTTTTGGAAATGGGTTTTGTACCTGGTTCAAGGTCAATACAAAATTCGATTTCATGCTCTGGGGGTAGGCCAGGAAGTTCTTCAAGGAATACGTCAGGAAATTTATTAACAATAGAAATATCATTCAAATCTGACGTATTTTTGTTTAAATCCATGACATGGGCTAAGAAAGCGTGACATCTTTTTTTCAATAATGAATGACTTTATGGATTGATATGACAGTGATTGACTTTAGTGGTTTGGTTGCTTGAACTCGCATAATAGGTTGGTTAGGAATATGAAAGCTAACATGTGACGCCCCCAAAACAGGTATACAACACCTATTCTGAGTTGTCAATAATATGGTACAGAAATAACTACAACTTTATTAATACAACATAAAAACTGTGAGTGTAAATACAAATATTGTCATCTAGACAATATCCACACTCAAATAAGCCCTCATTACAATTATTGGAACAATATTTTATAAAAAAAATGGTGAGGACTACTAAAACAACTTCCTAGAACCTTCATTCCGCACCCCGACTAGTACTTGCTACATTCTCGCCTCCTGAGAAGAAAATGGAACAACAAAGAAAAGGGTGAGCTCAACTAGCCCAGTAAGAATATTATGACTAAGATAATATACAACAAATTATCGTTAGTCTTCAACAGGAAAAAATTTAATAGAATACAATAGACAACAAGTTTTAATTCAATATTCGCAGCAGAAAATAATAATTCATAGAAGAGTTACGTAGAGAATGAAATCTACGATTATCTATGAATTTAAAAGCCCATCATCAACATTTTATCCCTGTAACATCAATCAATAAATATCTTGAATCAAATAGTCATCTTTGCACTACAGGCCAAAGATATTCATCAGTTGGTCATGTTCACCTCAACACCTGTTCATCTTTGCACTACGGGCCAAAGATATTCATCAGAAATCATTCATCTTTGCTCTACAGGCCAAAGATATTCAGTTATATCATCATTTAAGACTGAGAATGATGAAAAATATTTTTAAGGAAACGAATCCAGTGAAACAAAATAATAAATATTAAGGATTCGTATTTCAGCTATTCCATGTCCAAAAATACCTCATAAATAATCATAGTGGAGTAAAATTCAAGAATGATCAAAACATGGATACAATCAAAGCTAGTATCCAGAATAGATATTTTGGACGAAAAGAATAAAATTTCATTTTTTGGTGAATAGTAACCCGTGAATAGTAACTCGTGAATAGTAACTCATGAATAGTAACTCCGATATGAAAAGTTTCAAATTTGATAAAAATTCAGATCAATACTTCGGCATAATGATATTGAAGAAAATAATATCATTTAAGAAGAAATAACATCCCTTACCTCGGAAAGATGGTACTTCTGACTGGAATACTAGATATAGTGCTGAAGGAAACTTGCACCGTAAAGCAACACTCAAAGTATCAAATACTCACAAGAATACGCTCGATATAGAGAGAGAAATAGAGAGAAACTTGTGTTTCTGGTGTGATTTTCAATTCTAACCTAAGCACCCTATTTATAGGAAAATGCTTAGAACAGCAAAGCAGAAAATTTAATATAATAATAATATATATATATATATATATATATATATATATATATATATATAAAAATTTTCAAGCCCACCTTAGAAAATCTGAAATCAGCCACTTTGCACATGTTTATGATGTCCAAAAAAATACAAAAAACGTTTTTCTCAAAATAATTAACTAAAACTCCCAAAAATCAATTATTTCGGAACTTCGAAACTTCAATAATTCATAATAAATAGCCCTTTTGTCAGAAAATTCGAATCTCGCGAGTTTTATAGAAAATTCAATTCTCTACAACTTTGCAGAAGAAAGTTTTTCCAAATTCCAAACAGAAATTGACCGAAATTCACAAACGGAAGATTTTACAGTCAATAATAAATTTTCGGTCAAGAATTATGTCCACCAACACACAAAACATGTGTTAATCATTTAATGCCACAAAAATACTCTTCCTCCTCATATACTCATATATCCCACATTCATTGTAAAAATACCACCATCAATATACTATTAAAATAATATATTTAAATGAATTATTTTATCAGAAAAAGATAAAATATTAATTTTCAACAATTGTCACATTAAAATTTTTCTCTATCTATATCCACATAAAATCACTATTTTTCTCATCATATAAATCAATAATTAATTATACACAAATAATAATATAGAATCACAGTACTGGCAACCAGGCCGTTCCCAAGAAAGAGGGGGCTTTCCAATAAGGATTTCTCCTTAATGGCGCGCAATTAGATGACCAAACCTCTCCTTAGACAGAACTTTCTAGACATTGCCAATAATGTTATCTAATAATATTATTCAGATAATATGAATTATTGCTCCGATAATAGAAAATACTGTGTAGTGACAATTATTGAAATAACAGTAATATAAAATATTAACGCAGCAATTATTGAATCAATAAAACAAAATACTGAACAGTAATTACTGTAACCATTATTAAGTAGTGCCTTCTTACGTAAGAATCAATAATTGGTGCAATACCGTGTGCTACGCGTATTACCGTGTTTTAACCACCGGGTATTCCAACAGTATTAACGGTAACAACTACGCCGTTATTTATAAACAACTTATTTTTGTCGTTTTCTTCATCCAATCGCTTTCTGTTATGGGGCCCACACAAGGCTGCGCCGTCGTACGAATATTCCCCAACAAGAATATTTCACGACCAAACAAATATTCCCTGACAACAATGAATATTTTATAACCGCTTGCTTATTTAAAATATTTGCGCATTTTACCTATAACTAACCACATTAATCAAATCAACCCTTACTATTTCAGAATAATAAATAGAGGAAATTAAATTTCATTTATTAATAATTTGGGGTCTTACAACCTCCCCTCCTTATGAAATTTCGTCCTTGAAATTGACATACGTACCTGGTGTTTCGAAAAGATGAGGATACCTCGCTTTCATTTTCGTTTCCAACTCCCAGGTCATTTCCTCAATAGCATGGTTTCTCCACAAAACTTTAAATTGTGGTATGACCTTCGTGCGTAGGACATGCTCCTTCTTATCCATGATCTTGACAGGTACCTCCTCGTACGTTAAGTCTTTAGCTATCTCGTCCGGTTCTAACTCAATAACATGGTTCGGGTCTTTCACATATTTACGAAGCACAGATATATGAAAAATATTATGAACACGAGACATACTTGGAGGTAACGCAAGTCTATAGGCCACATTTCCTACTCGATCAAGAATTTGAAATGGACCAATAAATCGTGGATTGAGCTTTCCTCTCTTCCCAAATCTTGTAACTCCTTTCCATGGAGCTACACGTAATAATACATGATCCCCAATGTCAAATTCCACGTCCTTTCGATGAAGATCCACATAACTCTTTTGTCGATCCTGTGCCGTTTGTATACGTTGTCGAATCGTTTGGATCTTCTCTGTAGTCATTCGTACCAACTCTGGTCCCAACAACGTTGCTTCTCCCACCTCATCCCAACATACTGGAGAGCGACACTTTCGTCCATACAATGCTTCAAAGGGAGCCACACCTATACTTACCTGATAACTGTTGTTGTAGGAGAATTCTACCAATGGTAGGTACTTATCCCAACTTCCTTTGAAATCTAGGACACAAAGTCTTAATAGATCTTCAAGAGTTTGAATAGTCCTCTCTGATTGCCCGTCCGTTTGAGGATGGTATGCCGAACTGAACCGTAAATCCGTGCCCATAGCTTTTTGCAAGCTAACCCAAAATCTTGAAGTGAATCTTGGGTCACGATCCGAAACTATGGATACTGGCATGCCATGCAACCTTAAAATCTCATTCACGTACATACTAGCAAGACGTTCAAGGGAATAAGTCTCCCGTATCGGCAAGAAATGAGCAGACTTGATTAATCTATCAACTATAACCCAAATAGCATTTATGCCTTGAGAAACCGTGGGAAGACCCGTAACAAAATCCATGGTAATGTGTTCCCACTTCCATTTCAGAATCTCAAGTGGTTGCAATGGACCCTTTGGTACTTGATGCTCCGCCTTTACACGTTGACAAGTTAAACACCTCGAGATAAACTTTGCAATCTCTCTCTTCATATTGTTCCACCAAAATGTATGTCGAAGATCACGATACATTTTAGTACTTCCAGGATGGATTGCAAATGGTGTATTGTGTGCCTCCATCATGATCTTGTACTTCAAATCAGAATCGTTAGGAACACAAAGTCTGGAGTGGACTCGAAGTATTCCTTCTTCATCGATTCTTGCTTCTGGAATAGCACCTTCTTGCACTTTCTTCTTCATACGCATCAGCTCCGGGTCTGTAGCTTGAGCAACTTTAACTTTATCGATTAAAGTTGGTTCTACGCGTATACTTTGACATCATCGCACTCGTTCCTGCATATGATCTTCTACTCAACGCGTCAGCTACCACGTTTGCTTTTCCAGGATGGTATTGAATAGTGTGGTCGTAATCTTTTAACAGCTCGAGCCAACGCCGTTGCCGCATGTTGAGTTCTTTTTGAGTGAAAAAATATTTGAGGCTTTTATGGTCTGAATATATCTCCACTTTCTCCCCATATAGATAGTGCCTCCAGATCTTTAGCGCGAAAACGACTGCTGCCAACTCTAGATCATAAGTAGGATAATTCCTCTCATATTCTTTAAGTTGTCGCGAGGCATAGGCTATGACTTTCCCACGTTGCATGAGAACACATCCTAACCCTTTGCCTGAAGCATCGCTGTAGATAACAAATCCATCCGAACCAGATGGTATTGTCAGAACAGGTGCCAAAATGAGTCTCCTCTTAAGTTCTTGGAAACTCTTCTCACATTCTTCGCTCCAAACGAATTTGATATCCTTCCTAGTCAGCTGAGTTAACGGGGTAGCGATTCGAGAAAACCCTTCTACGAATCTCCGATAATAACCAGCTAAGCCCAGAAAGCTACGTACATCGGTCACCGTCTTCGGTTGCTCCCAGCTTTGTATTGCTTCAATCTTCGCCGGGTCCACAGATACTCCATGTTTTGACACCACGTGCCCTAGGAATGCTACTTCCTCAAGCCAGAAATCACATTTCTTCAACTTAGAATATAGCTTGTTTTCACGCAGCCTTTGGAGTACCAGCTTCAAATGGTGCTCATGATCTTCACGGCTTTTGGAATATATGAGGATGTCATCAATAAAGACAACAACGAACTGATCCAAATAATCCTTGAATACTCGGTTCATCATATCCATGAAAGCCGCAGGAGCATTAGTCAATCCAAAAGACATGACTAAGAATTCATAATGCCCGTACCGAGTTCTAAAGGCAGTCTTCGGAATATTCTCAGTTTTAACCTTCAGCTGATGATATCCAGAACGAAGATCGATTTTTGAAAAGAATTGTGCTCCTTGTAACTGGTCAAACAGGTCATCAATACGAGGTAGCGGATACCTATTCTTGATGGTGACATGGTTTAATTCCCGATAATCGATACAAAGTCGCATACTCCCGTCTTTCTTCTTTACAAATAAAACAGGAGCACCCCAAGGAGATGTACTAGGACGAACGAAACCAATGTCCAACAACTCTTGTAGTTGGACTTTTAACTCCTGAAGTTCAATGGGAGCCATTCGATATGGGGTTTTAGAAATGGGCTTTGTACCAGGTTCAAGATCAATAAAGAATTCAACTTCACGTTCTGGGGGTAGACCGAGAAGTTCTTCAAGAAATACGTCAGGAAAGTTACTAACAACAGGAATATTATTCAAATTTGACGTGTCTTTATTCAAATCCATAACTTGGGCTAAGAAAGCTTGACATCCGTTTTTCAATAAACGAATGGCTTTATGACTTGATATGACAGTAATTGATTTTAATGGCTTTGTTGCTTGAATTCGAACAACAGGTTGATTAGGAATATAAAAACTAACCACCTTACGAAAACAATCAATTTTGGCATGATGAGTAGTTAACCAATCAATTCCTAAAATCACGTCAAATGCAAGTATCTTTAAAGAGATAAGGTCAACAGGTAAGGTGATGGTGCCAACTTGGATCAAACAAGATTTATAAACAGTGGATGTGATGAAAGTTTTCCCTAACGGAGTCTCCACAGATAAATCAAAGTCTAATTTCTTCGGAGTCAAGTTTAAACGTTGAGCACAAGCAGGAGAAATAAATGAATGGGTAGCACCGGTATCTAGTAAGGTATAAACTTCACATGAATTTATGATTAGCTTACCCGTGATCACCTCGTTTGGGTTCCTCGCATGTTGACCAGTCACGACAAATGCTCTCCCAAGAACCGTTGACTTTGACTTTTCTGGGACAGCCTTTTGAGTCACCGTCCCCGCTGAACTTGGTTTCGCTATCGTACAATCTCGAGCGATATGTCCTTCCTTTCCACAATTATAGCATACCTTGAACTGTTGTGGACAGTTTGGGCTGATATGTCCCTCTTTTCCACATTTATAGCATATGACCGGTGGTCGTTCTCCTCCCTTGGAACCAGTTGCTGTTGGTGCTGACGTTTTCGTATTGTCATTGTTGAATCTCCTCTTTTTAAAATCTCCTCCCGACTCGCTTCTTCTATTTTCATAGCCATGATTACCACCAGAGTGGTTGCCGTTCTTGTCTGTATTTTTCTTTCTCCGCTGGTTATC
Source organism: Panax notoginseng (assembly GCA_016801055.1). Classification (NCBI taxonomy): domain Eukaryota; kingdom Viridiplantae; phylum Streptophyta; class Magnoliopsida; order Apiales; family Araliaceae; genus Panax; species Panax notoginseng. The sequence goes on from CM029022.1 coordinate 50,243,580, forward strand.
ATTGTTCTGATGACTGTTGTCACCGATATGATCCTGGTTGTGGTCCCTCGGTTGACCGTACTCGTTATCTCTCTCTAACAATTGAGCCCTGTTGACAACATCTGAATAGAGAGAAAATTTATGAGAAATGAGATATTGATGTATGCCGGGTTTCAAACCTCTCAGAAACATCTGTGTCATACGTTCCTCATTCTCCACCAAATGAGGTGCAACCTGGACAACTCTGCAAACTTCGCCTCGTACTGGGACACCGTCATGTTATTATGCTCCAGTCTAATAAACTCTACCTCCTTCATATGACGAATACTTTCAGGAAAGTACTTGTCATTGAATAGTTTCTGAAATGTCTCCCAAGACATGCTGAGTGCGGCTGGATGGGTACGCTTCACTGATTCCCACCAGTAGTCTGCCTCACCACGGAACATAAAGGTGGCGAATGGAACCTTCTGTTCCTCCGTGCATCCCAAGACATCAAATATCTTGGTAATTTGCTTGACCCATGTCTCCGCCTTAATCGGATCTGGCATTCCCCAGAATTATGGTGGTCCCAACTCTTTGAACTGCTTGGCTGTGACCAACTGTGCGTTGCCATTGTTTCTTCCTATATTTTGAACAGGAATCTCCTTCGTTTAGTTTTGCATGAACCGCAAAAAACTTCTAAACATCTCATCGTTCATCGTCTGCTCATTGGTGTTGTTCACAGGAGGAACATTTCCAGCCTGTTGCACGTTCTCCTCGTTAGTGAGTACAGGTGTCTCCACGATTTCATTTACTCCACTGTTAACATTCTCAGTCGACATTCTTAAATACTGCCATAAAACAAGGGTTAATTTAACAAATTAACAAATCACATAATATCCCTATATTATGACCGACCAATAAATAAGCTTAGGTAGGACACACTAGCGAAGGATTTACTCGTTTCTCCCCTCCTAGTTCTATTCCTCGATCTCCGCCAGAGATCATATCCCTAAACTCTGATACCAACTGTGACGCCCCCAAAACAGGTATACAACACCTATTCTGAGTCGTCAATAATATGGTACAGAAATAACTACAACTTTATTAATACAACATAAAAATTGTGAGTGTAAATATAAATATTATCATCTAGACAATATCTACACTCAAATAAGCCCTCATTACAATTATTGGAACAATATTTTACAAAAAAAATGGTGAGGACTACTAAAACAACTTCCTAGAACCTTCATTCCATACCCGGACTAGTACTTGCTACATTCTCACCTCCTGAGAAGAAAATGGAACAACAAGGAAAATGGTGAGCTCAACTAGCCCAGTAAAGAATATTATGACTAAGATAATATACAACAAATTATCGTTAGTCTTCAACAGGGAAAAATTTAATAGAATACAATAGACAACAAGTTTTAATTCAATATTCGCAGCGAAAAATAATAATTCATAGAAGAGTTACGTAGAGAATGAAATCTACGATTATCTATGAATTTAAAAGTTCATCATCAACATTTTATCCCTGTAACATCAATCAATAAATATCTTGAATCAAATAGTCATCTTTGCACTACAGGCCAAAGATATTCATCAGTTGGTCATGTTCACCTCAACACCTGTTCATCTTTGCACTACGGGCCAAAGATATTCATCAGAAATCATTCATCTTTGCTCTACAGGCCAAAGATATTTAGTTATATCATCATTTAAGACTGAGGATGATGAAAAATATTTTTAAGGAAACGAATCCAGTGAAACAAAATAATAAATATTAAGGATTCGTATTTCAGCTATTCCATGTCCAAAAATACCTCATAAATAATCATAGTGGAGTAAAATTCAAGAATAATCAAAACATGGATACAATCAAAGCTAGTATCCAGAATAGATATTTTGGACGAAAAGAAAAAAATTTCATTTTTTTGTGGATAGTAACTCGTGAATAGTAACACATGAATAGTAACCACGACATGAAAAGTTCCAAATTTGATAAAAATTCAGATCAATACTTCGGCATAATGATATTGAAGAAAATAATATCATTTAAGAAGAAATAACATCCCTTACCTCGGAAAAATGGTACTTCTGACTGGAATACTAGATATAGTGCTGAATGAAACTTGCACCGTAAAGCAACACTCAAAGTATCAAATACTCACAAGAATACGCTCGATATAGAGAGAGAAATAGAGAGAAACTTGTGTTTCTGGTGTGATTTTCAATTCTAACCAAATCACCCTATTTATAGGAAAATGCTTAGAACACCAAAGCAGAAAATTTAATATAATATATATATATATATATATATATATATATATATATAAATTTTCAAGCCCACCTTAGAAAATCTGAAATCAGCCACCTTGCACATGTTTATGATGTCCAAAAAAATACAAAAAACATTTTTCTCAAAATAATTAACTAAAACTCCCAAAAATCAATTATTTCGGAATTTCGAAACTTCAATAATTCATAATAAATAGCCCTTTTGTCAGAAAATTTGAATCACACGAGTTTTTATAGGAAATTTAATTCTCTACAACTTTGTAGAAGAAAGTTTTTCCAAATTCCAAATAGAAATTGACCGAAATTCATAAACGGACGATTTTACAGTCAATAATAAATTTTCGGTCAAGAATTATGTCCACCAACACACAAAACATGTGTTAATCATTTAATGCCACAAAAATACTCTTCCTCCTCATATACTCATATATCCCACATTTATTATAAAAATACCACCATCAATATACTATTAAAATAATATATTTAAATGAATTATTTTATCAGAAAAAGATAAAATATTAATTTTCAACAATTGTCACATTAAAATTTTTCTCTATCTATATCCACATAAAATCACTATTTTCCTCATCATATAAATTAATAATTAATTATACACAAATAATATTATAGAATCACAGTACTGGCAACCAGGCCGTTCCCAGGAAAGAGGGGGCTTTCCAATAAGGATTTCTCTTTACTGGCGCGCAATTAGATGACCAAACCTCTCCTTAGACAGAACTTTCTAGACATTACCAATAATGTTATCTAATAATATTATTCAGATAATATGAATTATTGCTCCGATAATAGAAAATACTGTGTAGTGACAATTATTGAAACAACAGTAATATAAAATATTAACGCAGCAATTATTGAATCAATAAAACAAAATACTGAACAGTAATTACTGTAACCATTATTAAGTAGTGCCTTCTTACGTAAGAATCAATAATTGGTGCAATACCGTGTGCTACGCGTATTACCGTGTTTTAACCACCGGGTATTCCAACAGTATTAACGGTAACAACTACGCTGTTATTTATAAACAACTTATTTTTGTCGTTTTCTTCATCCAGTCGCTTTCTGTTATGGGGCCCACACAAGGCTGCGCCGTCGTACAAATATTCCCCAACAAGAATATTCCACGACCAAACAAATATTCCCCGACAACAATGAATATTTTATAACCGCTTGCTTATTTAAAATATTTGCGCATTTTACCCATAACTAACCACATTAATCAAATCAACCCTTACTATTTCAGAATAATAAATAAAGAAAATTAAATTTCATTTATTAATAATTTGGGGTCTTACATAACAACTTTACGAAAATAATCAATTTTAGCATGATGAGTAGTTAACCAATCAATCCCTAAAATCACATCAAATGCAAATATTTTCAAAGAGATAAGATTGACATGTAATGTGAGGGCGCCGATTTGAATCAAACAAGATTAATAAACAGTGGATGTAATTAAGTTTTCTCCCAACGGAGTTTCAACAGATAAGTCAAAGTCTAATTTCTCTGGAGTCAAATTTAAACGTTGAGCGCAAGTAGGTGAAATAAACAAATAGATAGAACCGGTATCAAATAAGGTATAGGCTTCGTAAGAGTTTATGATTAGTTTTCCCGTGATAACTTCGTTCGGGTTCCTCGCTTTTTGGGAGGTCACGACAAACGCTCTCCCTTGAACTACCAGCTTTGACTTTTCTGGGACGGCCTTTGGTGCCTCCATCCCAGCTGGACTTGACTTCACTACATGATAAAATTGAGCTAGGTGACCTTCTCTTCCTCAATTGTAACACGCTTTGGGTTGCTGCATACAGTTTGGACTGATGTGTCCCTCCCCTACGCATTTGTAGCATACGACCGGTGGTCGTTCTCCTTCCTTAAAAATAGGTGTTGGTGCTACTGTCTTTCCATCATTGTTGAATCTTCTCTTTTTGAAATTTTCACTTCTATTATCTTGGCCAGGATTACCACCGAAGTGGTTACCATTTCTAGCATGATGATTTCCTCCACATTTGTTATCACCACTTCGATGACTGCTACCACTGGTATTATCGTTTTCCCGGCTGTTATCTCTTGGTTAGGCTGACTCATTATCGCACTCCAGTAACTGAGCCTTATTCACAACATCTGAATACAATAAAAATTTGTGAGAAATGATGTATTGACGTATTTCGGGTTTCAAACCTCGCAGAAACATTCGCTTTATTCGCTCCTCATTATCAACCAAATGGGATGCAAACTGGGACAACTCAATAAACTTAACCTCGTACTGCGACAGGGTCATATTGTTTTACTCCAGCTTGATAAATTCCACCTCCTTCATGTGACGAATACTTTCAGGAAAGTACTTGTCGTTGAATAATTCTTTGAACTTCTCCCAAAACATCTTTAGTGCGGCAGGTTGAGTACGTTTTACAGATTCCTACCAATAATCTGCTTCTCCTCACAACATAAAGGTGGCAAAGGGAACCTTTTGCTCCTTGGAGCATCCTAAGACATTAAATATCTTGGTGATCCGCTTAATCCACGTCTCTGCCTTAAGTGGTTCTGGCTTTCCCAAAAACTCCGATGGTTTTAGCTCCTTGAATTGCTAGCAGTGACCATCCGTGAGTCGCCATTGTTTCCACCTGCATTTTGAATAAGAGTTTCTCTCGCCTGATGTTGCATGAATTGCAAAAAGCTTCTAAATATTTCATCGTTCATCATTTGGTCGGTGTTATTTACCTGAGGATTATTGCTTTCCTGATGCACATTATCCTGGTTATTGATCGTCGGTGACTCAACGGTCTCATGTGCTCCATTGCTTATCTCAATATTTTATGATGTCATTTTTAAACACTGCCACAAAATAAGGGTTAACTGACATGCCACATATTATCCCTATATTCCGAACGACCAATTAAATAACAAATAAGCTTATGTAGGTCATACTAGCGAAGGATTTACCTGTCTCTCCCCTCTTAGTTCTAGCCTCACATCTTAGCCAGGGATCATATCCCTAAGCTTTGATACCAACTGTGACGCCCCCAAAAAAGGTGTACACAACCCATTCCGAATCACCAAATACATGGTATAGAATACAAATATAAACTTAATTATACAACTGTCGTGTAACATAAGCTAAGAGTTTTAACACGAATATTATCTCGTAGATAATATCCAAACTCAAATGAAGTCCTCATTACAATTATTATCACACTATTTCATAGAATAGTGAGGACTACTATAGCCACCAGCTTGGACCATCACTCCATTCTCCGACTAGTCTCAGCTATATTCTCATCTCTTGAAAAGAACAATGAAAGCAAAGGGTGAGCTTAACTAGCCTGGTAAAGAATATTATGACTAAGAAAATGCATAATAAATTATCGTTAGCCTTCAACAGTGTTAAACTGATAGAATACAAAAGACAACAAGTTCAATTGCAGCGGAATAAACAATCCATTAGAAGAGTTAAGTAGAGTATGATATCTACTATCTTCTGTGATTTAAAAGTTCATCAATAATATTTTATCGTTGTAACACATCTCAATAAATAATCCATATCATCGAATTATCTATGCACTACGGGCCAATGATATTCGTTAGTATCACATCCACGAATTATCCATGCACTACGGGCCAAGGATATTCGTTATTATCACCAATGGTCGTGATCATGCCAACAACTGTCCATCAATGCACTACGAGCCAAAAAGGACTTTTACCACATCATTTGTAACATTACAGGTCATGATTATACCAATACATAATTCCTGGTCATAGTCATACCAATCAATAATCCATCTATGCACTATGGGCCAAAGTGACTTTCATCACAATATAAACATAAGAATGATGACAATGGTATAAGCATTAATCAAATAAAATCAAGGATAAAAATTAAAGATTTTTAATTTATCCAGAGTTTAAAAAATATCCAAATTGTCAACATTATAACTACTTTATGGAGTAAAATTCAAGAATAATATTCATGTATCAAAAATAATTTGGACAGAAAAGAAATTAATTTTTATCGTGAATAGTATCCTGGGTGAATAGTACCCCGTGAATAGTACTTCGTGAATAGTATCCCGGCATGAAAAGATTAAAAATTAACAAGAATGTTCTGAAAAATATTCTTGTGAAACGATACTAGATGAAGCGCAAATTTTAAGGATATTCTACTAATTTCAAGGAGTATAGAAGCAATACTTATCAACATAAATGTAGAATTAGGAATATGAAACGAAATAATATTAATTACTTACATACTATAGAGTATGGAAGAAAATATTATTTCTTACGAATATTGAACAAAAATAATATCTCTTACCTTAAAAGTAGAGTACTTTTGACTGGTATAGACTGGTATAGCGGAGATATTCTTGAAGAAAACTTACATTATTTGTAACACTCAAAGTTTCCTTAAACTCAAAAGAAATACGCTCAATATTATAGAAGATAAATTCTCTGATTCTGGTGTGATTTTCATTTCTAAACTAAGCATCCTATTTATAGGAGAATGGCATGGTACTATTTGAATAAAAATCACGGGTGAACAGTTTAGAAAACTCACAATCATCACGTACGGATTTTTCACGGGCGCATATTTTGAATTCACATGATTTTCACTATGTTACAATATGCAGTACTATGTAAACACTATGTAGTACTATGCAAACACTATGTAGTACTATGCAATATAATAAAATATAATATATTATATTTTATATATATATATATATATATATTCACACACACTCACACACACACACGTTACACACACACGTAATATATATATATATATATATATATATATATATATATATATATATATATATATATATATAAGTAATAAAACAAAATTGAGATAATTTTCTACCGACGATTTTAAAAAATGGGTAAGTGCAGGTCTATGTAATAAGCCAAATTTACAACAAATACTTCTAAAAACCACTCTATTTATCTCAATTCACTTGGCTTCACTAAACACATTTTTAATAATATTTATTCATCATTTATAACTCACAATATTAATAATCAGATCATTCCCAGGAAAGAGGGGGCTTTTCGATAAGGACTTATCCTTATTGGCGCGCAATTAGGTGACCAAACCCCTTTCCTCGACAGAACTTTCTAGACATTGTTAATAATACAAATAATAATATGAATAACTTTATCGTCTCAATTATTGATTTAATAATATAAAATATTGTGCAGATGATACTGTGACAATCATTGAATCAATAATATGAGATACTATGCAGCAATTACTGTGGCAATAATTGAATAAAACTGAGTGACTTCTAACGTAAGCATCAATAATCAAAGATATTGTACAATATCGTGTGTTACTATACAATCACACGTATTACTGTACTTTTATCATCGGGTATTTCAACAGTTAACGGTAAAACTTTTATCGTTATTTTTATAAAAAATTATTTATGTCATTTTCTAACTCTGATAGTAATTTCGTTGTGGGGTCCACCAATGATTATGACGTCGTACGAATATTCCCTGATAAAATGAATATTCTCCGACCAAATAAATATTTTATGACAACTTGCTTATTTTGCAAAATTTATAAATATTACCCATAACTATAACATTATATCAAATCCATGCCATATTACTCAAAATGATATTTAGAGAAAATTAAATCTTTATTCATAAAAGTTGAGGTCTTGCAGGTTAGGTTATTTAATTGCTCGCCAATAAGAAAAAAAATCCTTATCGTAAAGCCCGTCTTTCTTGGGAATAATCTAGTTGTCAATATTATGAGTTATAATATTAATGATGAATAATTGTTAAAAGATAAAAAATGTGTTTATTGAAGATAAGTGATTTGCGGTAAATATTTATTCAATTTTTAATATAAATAGAGGGGTTTGTCATGAAATATTTGTTGTAAGTTTGGCTTATTACATGGTCTCTCACTTACTCATTTTTCAAAATTACCGGTAGAAAGTTGTCGCAGTTTTGTTTTATTATTATTATAATAGTAATAAAACAAAAAAAATTTATATAAAACAGAATACTTTTTATAATATATATATAGTTATTTATTTTATTAGATTATAATTAGAATATATTATATTATATATAAAGTTTTTATTTTATTAGAATATTTTATTACACAGTGATGAATAGTAAAAATCATAAAATCAGCCGAATTCCCATGAATTCGTTTCTGTTGATACGTGATTATTTTTTTAAATAGTGTCCTGCCATTCTCCTATAAATAGGTTGCTTAGTTAAGAAATGAAAACCACACCAGAATTAGAGAATTCTTCTTCTATAATATTGTGCGTATTTCTTTCTACTATAAAAATACTTTGAGTGTTACTAATAGTGCAAGATTTTCTCAAGAATATCTCCGCTATAGCAGTCAGATTTAGTCTCCTACTAAGGTAAGAGATATTATTTTCGTTCAATATTCGTAAGGAATATTATTTTCTTCCATACTCTATATATGTAAGTGATATTATTTCGTTTCATATTCCTAAATCTATACTTACTTTGATAAGTATTGCTTCTATAATCTCTGAAATTAGTAGAATATCCTTGAGTTTTGCGCTTCATCTAGTATCATTTCACTAGTATATTAGTCTGAACTTTCTAATTAAATTTTAATATTTTCATTCGGGGTATTATTCACAGGTTACTATTCACATAGTACTATTCACTTGGGGTACTATTCACGATAAAATTGGTTTCTTTCTATCTAAATTATTTTTGATACATAAATATTATTCTTCAATTTTACTCCACAATTAATTATCATGTTGACAATTTGGACATTCTTGAACTCTGGATAAATTAAATTATAAATATCTAATATTTATCATTAATCTCACTTGATTGATTCTTTATATCATTGTCATCATCATCATGCTTATATTGTGCTGAAAGTCATCTTTGGCCCGTAGTGCATAGATGGACTATTGATTGGTATGATTATGACCAGAAATCGTGTATTGGTATAATCATGACCTGTAATGTTATAGACAAATGATGTGGTGAAAGTCATTTTTGGCTCGTAGTGCATAGATGGACAATTGTTTGGCATGATCATGACCATTGGTGATGTTAACTGTGACGCCCCCAAAAATAGGTATACATCACCCATCTTGGGTCGTCAGATACATGGTACGGAAAACAATACAACTTACTAATACAACTGTCGTGTACAATACGACAAAACATAACTATGAGTTTTAATACAATTATTGTCTACTAGAGACTATACAAACTCAAAAGGAGTCCTCATTACAATTATTGTCACACTATTTAACAGAATAGTGAGGACTACTAATGCTATCATCTGTTCCATCACTCCGTTTCCCGACTCGTCCCAGCTATATTCTCATTTCCTGAAGAGAACAGTGAAAGAAAGGGTGAGCTCAACTAGCCCAGTAAGAAATATTATGACTAAGATAATGCAGAATAAATTATCATTAGCCTTCAACAGTGCTAAACTGATAAAATATAACGAACATCAAGTTTAACTGCAGCGGAATAAGCAATCCATTAAAAGAGTCAAGTAGAAAATAAAATCTACTATCTTCTATGATTTAAAAGATTTTTCAACACTGTTATCGCTGGGACTCAGCTTAATAAAATAATCCACATCATCGAATCACCCCTGCACTACGACCAAGGATATTCGTGTATTCATTAATGGTCATGATCATGCCAACAACTGCCCATCAATGCACTACGGGCCAATGATGACTTTTACCACATCATTTGTAACATTACGGTCATGATTATACCGAATAATCCCTGGTCATAATCATACCAAGTCCATCTATGCACTACAGGCCACAGATGACTTTCAACACTTTATAAACATGAGGATGATGACAATGATATAAGAATTCAATAAAACAAGTTCAAGATTTAATTTATCCAAGAATTAACAACGTCCAAATTGTTAACATGATACTGCTTTGTGGAGTAAAATTTAAGAATGCTTAGAAGAATATTTTCATAAAAAGATACGGGATGAAACGCAATTATCAAGGATATTTCACTAATTTCATGGAGTATAGAAGTTAAAACTTAACCAACTCAGTATAATAAAGAATGGAATAACAAAAGAAATCACCATGCATGTGATAGACCGTACAGACAGGTTATTCCAACAGCATAATAAATAATGGAACCAGGCCCGGCGTAAAACGCACAGACAGGATATTCCAACAGAATAATAATAAAGACGGAACCAGGTCCGGCGTAAAACGCACAGACAGGATATTCTAACAGAATAATAATAAAGACGGAACTAGGTTCGGTGTAAAACACACAGACAGGATGTTCCAACAGAATAATAGAAGAATGTCGCCAAGTATAGGGTAGACCGCGTATACAGGTTATTCCAACAGAATAATAAGAAATAGAATAACAACAGTTCTCTTCATGAATAAGAAAGAATAACACCTCTTACCGTTAAGAAGAACTGAAATAAGGAAGTAGTTAAGTAGCAAAATACTTTTCTTCTCTCTTTCTATAGTTTCTCTCTCTAGAGTTTAGTGAATTCATAAGAAATAATGAAGGAATGAGCTGCTATTTATAGAAAAGTGGAATGCATAGTAACTAATCCATGAACGGTCCAGATTGATTACTTTAATCTGACGGTCCATATTTAAAGAAAAATCTTTTAAATAAAATATAATATATTCTATTTATAGAATAACTTTAATAAAGTATTCTGTTTTATATAAAAAGATGTTTCTGTTTTATTACGTTAATAATACGAATAAAACAAAACTTCATTGTCGCTAAATAATTCATATTATTAACTGACAATAATTGAATCAAACTGAGTGACTTCTCACATAAGCATTAATAATCAATACTGTGTGCTACTATGCAACCATACGCATTACCGTATTTTTACTACCGAGTAGTTCAACAGTGTAAGACCCCGAATTTTATGAAATAAAAGTATTCAATTTTTCTTATAATTACTATTCAGTAAATGGTTAAATTGATAAAAGTTTAAAGTTATGAGTGAAATATGATTTTTTTTTCAAAATAAACAAGTGGTTATAAAATAATCATTGTTGTCGGGGAATATTCGTTTGGTCGTGGAATATTCTTTCTGTCGGGAAATATTCGTACGACGGCGCAGCTATTTGTGGGCCCCATAACGAATAACTGTCGGGTGAAGAAAACGACAAATTTGAGTTTTTACAAATAACGGCGTAGTTGTTACCGTTAACACTGTTGGAATACCCGGTGGTTAAAATACAGTAATACGCGTTATTGCACAGTAGCACACGGTATTGCATAGTATTTTTAAAATTATTGATTCTTACGTAAGAAGGCACTACTCAATAATTGTTACAGTAATTACTGTTCAATATTTTATTTTATTGATTCAATAATTGCTACGTTGAAATTTTATATTATTGTTGTTCAATAATTATTGATGCACAGTATTTTCCTTTATCAGATCAATAATTCATATTATTTGAATAATATTATTAGATAACATTATTGGCAATGTCTAGAAAGTTCTGTCTAAGGAGAGGTTTGGTCATCTAATTGCGCGCCAGTAAGGAGAAATCCTTATTGGAAAGCCCCCTCTTTCCTGGGAACGGCCTGGTTGTCATAAATGTGATTCTGTAATATTATTTGTTAATAATTAATTATTGATTCATATGATAAGAAAATATTTATTTTATGTGGATATAAATGAGGGATATATTTTTGTGGTTAAAAATAAATGAGTTAATGTTGAGGTGTTTTATCTGTATTTTTGTCGAAACGGAGGTATTGAAAATCAAATTAGGGTTTTGAGATATTTTGCGAGGGTTATAATTTTTAATCCGACCGTTGGATCGTGGCAATTTTTGGATATGTTATACATATATAAGTTGAGTATATGTCCACAAATTTTGAACCGTTAAAAATGAACGTATGATTTATTATGAATTTTACGAGATGACTGGTTCAGAAATTGTTGAATTTTTGGAGTTTATCATTTTGGTGGAAAATTCTAGAATTGGTGGGCCCCACTTGTGGTTGGTGAAGAAATGTGCTGAATTATATTTCAAATGTGGTGGGTGGGAATAGTAGCAGGTAAAGCCATCAGGTTGCAGGTCAAACCTACCAAAATTTTCCTATAAATAGAGGGCTAAGTTAGAATTGAAAATCACACCAGAAACATAAGCTTTCTCTCTTTCTCTCTCTATATTATGAAGCATATTTTGTGAGTTTTTAGATACTTGGTGAGTTGCTATTCATCAGTGCAAGTTTTCTTCAGCATCATATCCGATATCCAGTCAGAAGTACTGCTCTTTTGAGGTAAGGGATTGTAAGGGATAGTAAGGGATATTAAGGGATTTTAAGGGTTGTTATGATTTTCAGTTTCGTAACTTTTCTGATCTTCAAAAATTCTGGAAAAATTTGAAATGATATTTTGATGAGTTTTATTGATTGTGTCCAAAAATGGTGATTTTTGGATGTATAGATTAAGAGTTATGAATTTTATGGGAAAAGACTATTTTAAAAGTAACCGCTTATAATTCCTTGTGGTTAACTCCAAAATTGATGAAATTTTTATTGGGAGTACATGTATATGATAGAAGTATACTCTGTAAATTTCTGAATTTTTAGACAAAAGTACAATTTTTGATAAATGTCTAAATATTCGGCTATTTTGGCCATATGAAAAATAGTAAATGACTTTTAAAAATTCTGAGAAAAATATATGTTCACTATGGGACTATATTATGCTAAATCCCAGAAAAGAAATATTTTTGGAACTGATTTGGTATTTTTCATAAAAATGGTCTAGTTATGAGTAAATGAATTAAATATGTTTTGTGAAGAAAGAAAATTGGAAAATAGGATTTTATGGCTTGAGAATCCTATATGAGGTATATGCAGATTTTTGATGAGGGTTTTGATTATTGATGATGAAATTGTAAGAGTTGGCATTTTATGATGATTAAATGCATTAATTAGTAAAGTGTAAACAATTAAAATAAATTGTTTATAAATTTAAGTAATGTTATTCTTTCAATATCATTATACCGAAATATTGGTATGGATTTTATTGTGGAATTTCTATCTTTTGTGTCGGGGTTACTATTCATGAGTTACTATTCACGATTTACTATTCATGAGTTACGAATATTACTCTTGAGATTAAAACTATATGTTGATCATATTATTTTTATCATCATATATAACATTTTTATAACCCTGATGTTGAAATTCTCTTTCACTGGAGTGTAAAGATGGGTAGATTATTGGTATGATCATGACTAGGGTTCTCTTTGGCCTGTAGTGCAAAGTTGAATTGTGACTGGTATGATCATGACCATTGAATTTATAATTGAATATCTTAAGCTTAAGTGCAAAGGTGAATTGATCAACATGGTTATAATTATTGTTTATATAAATTCTGAAATGATTATATATTTCTTTGAGATATGAATATATTTGGCCTGTAGTGCAAATATGAATTATTGATGAATATCTTTGGCATGTAGTGCAAAGATGGCCTGTTGATGAATATCTTTGGCCTGTAGTGCAAAGATGAACTGTTGTTGAATATCTTTGGCCCGTAGTGCAAAGATGGTTTGTTGATGAATATCTTTGGCCGTAGTGCAAAGATGGATTTGTTAGTATGATTATAAACAGGAACTGTGATTTGGTATAACCATGATCTTTGATGTTTCAGGTAAAGACAGGTGATGAAAATATTCTTCGTCCTGGGTGCGAAGAAAAATTTATAGTCACAATTATGATTATGAGTTATTCATATGATTGTGGAAAGGAACTGTTGAGTGATGTTACATGGATAAAATATTGTTGGTGGATTTTTAACATGGAGAAGATAATAGACTTTATAGTCTATTTGACTCTTCTAATGGATTGCTCGTTCCGCTGCAACTATGGTTGAAATTTTTATCATTTACCATATGTTCTAAATCTCTGATTTATTGTTGATGAAGGCTATTGATAATTGAATTATCTTTAGTCATGATATTCTTTACTGAGCTAGTTGTGCTCACCCTTTTGCTTCACAATTCCTTTCAGGTAATAAGAGTGTAGCTGGGTCGAGCGGGGGTAACAAGGGAATAGAACGGTGGTCATCATTCAGTAGTTATATTTGGTGAAGAAAATAGGGTGAGGCGAACCCAACGTTGGAAGGGTGTTTTGTCACTATCATACAAGATGTCTAATGACATACAACCTCGTGTCATCATAAGACAGGGTTGTGCTCATCCACTTGCTGAGTATATCTATGGGCACTACCTATATAATCTTGGTGTTTGTTTGAAGTATAATTCTCAATTAGAGACAGTGGAGATAATGATAAGTCAAGAGAAGACTCACCATTGGGAAGAATATGATAGTAATCTTCTCGTTTTTCTTTGGGGTCTATTGGGTCAACCAAGGATAATTCTGTGGCCATATGATATCTATCATAACCTAGACGCGTGGCCTCCCATGTACGAAGGTTTCCTTGAGCACTTCCCAAAGATTCTAATTTCTAAAACAGTTTTTGACTATACCTTTATGTAAGGTGTTATTGTGAGGTGATGTCCACGGTTGGAACATGAGTCACATTTGGTATATATTTGTATCCAAACTCACAGCATATGTGTTGTTGTATTTTACACGACAATTGTTGTAATAAAGTTGTAGTTATTTTCTGTACCATGTATTTGACGACTCAGAATGGGTTGGGTGGAATAGACCTATTTTGGGGTCGTCACAGGTGGTATCAGAGCTTAGGGATATGATCTCTGGCGGAGATCGGGGAATACAACTAGGAGGGGAGAGATGAGTAAATCCTTCGCTAGTGTGTCCTACCTAAGCTTATTTGTTGGTCAGTCATAATATTGGGATATTATGTGATATGTTAATTTGTTTAATTAACCCTTGTTTTATGACAGTATTTGAGAATGGCAGCTGAGAATGCTAACAATGGAGTGAATGAGACTATGGGGATACCTCTAATCACTAACCGTGATAATGTGATTAGAGATATCCATGTGGTGAGTGAAGAATTGATAGTTACACCCGAGATAGTTGCAGAGGTAACAGCTGAGACTGAGGAAGAAGAGGAAGAAGAAGTACCAGAGGAGAGTTTATTAGAGGTATTATATGATCAAAATGTAGAATTTCAAAATCGTATTCATGAGTTAGAAGAGCAGGCAGAAGAACGACAGGCGGTCGTGGAACAAAAGGATGCAACAATTCAAGCTTGTGTTACCCGATATGTGATGCTTGAACAGAAGCATTCTTTGGCAGAGTATAAGATGATAAAAATAGAATCTGAGCTGAGAGAAGAAAAAACTGAACGAGTGAGAATAAGTGATGCATGGGCAAAAGCCGCACGACACGTGGATATTGTGGAAAGAGATGTTCGATCTAAGAAGGCTAAAATAGATGATATGAATTTCTCTTTTTGGAAAGCAATTGGGAGAACCCAACATCGAGTTTTGAATTACCCTGTACATAGCGGTCAACCTGAATCCGATATGGATTGAAGATTGATGATTCAGATCATGAATGAGGAGTACGAAGAGGCAGTTGAGGGAGGAATATGTCCTATAGAAAGGTATATTCCAACGGTAATGATGACGCCAAATGCTGCTCCAGACAAGTCAAAGCCGAGTAGTTCGAGGGATGGCGATTGTCATGACTTCCCAACAAATGAGGAACCCAAATGAAGTTATCATGGGAGATGAGCAATGGAGAAATCATGATGATCTGAGAGATAGAATCTGAAATGGAAGCAAGGTATTCTCAACTCTTCGAAATACCAGGTACGTAAATTTCGGGGACGAAATTTCATAAGGAGGGGAGATTGTAAGACCCCGAATTTTATGAAATAAAAGTATTCAATTTTTCTTATAATTACTATTCAGTAAATGGTTAAATTGATAAAAGTTTAAAGTTATGAGTGAAATATGATTTTTTTTTCAAAATAAACAAGTGGTTATAAAATAATCATTGTTGTCGGGGAATATTCGTTTGGTCGTGGAATATTCTTTCTGTCGGGGAATATTCGTACGACGGCGCAGCTATTTGTGGGCCCCATAACGAATAACTGTCGGGTGAAGAAAACGACAAATTTGAGTTTTTACAAATAACGGCGTAGTTGTTACCGTTAACACTGTTGGAATACCCGGTGGTTAAAATACAGTAATACGCGTTATTGCACAGTAGCACACGGTATTGCATAGTATTTTTAAAATTATTGATTCTTACGTAAGAAGGCACTACTCAATAATTGTTACAGTAATTACTGTTCAATATTTTATTTTATTGATTCAATAATTGCTACGTTGAAATTTTATATTATTGTTGTTCAATAATTATTGATGCACAGTATTTTCCTTTATCAGATCAATAATTCATATTATTTGAATAATATTATTAGATAACATTATTGGCAATGTCTAGAAAGTTCTGTCTAAGGAGAGGTTTGGTCATCTAATTGCGCGCCAGTAAGGAGAAATCCTTATTGGAAAGCCCCCTCTTTCCTGGGAACGGCCTGGTTGTCATAAATGTGATTCTGTAATATTATTTGTGAATAATTAATTATTGATTCATATGATAAGAAAATATTTATTTTATGTGGATATAAATGAGGGATATATTTTTGTGGTTAAAAATGAAGGAGTTAATGTTGAGGTTTTTATCTGTATTTTTGTCGAAACGGAGGTATTGAAAATCAAATTAGGGTTTTGAGATATTTTGCGAGGGTTATAATTTTTAATCCGACCGTTGGATCGTGGTAATTTTTGGATATGTTATACATATATAAGTTGAGTATATGTCCACAAATTTTGAACCGTTAAAAATGAACGTATGATTTATTATGAATTTTACGAGATGACTGGTTCAGAAATTGTTGAATTTTTGGAGTTTATCATTTTGGTGGAAAATTCTAGAATTGGTGGGCCCCACTTGTGGTTGGTGAAGAAATGTGCTGAATTATATTTCAAATGTGGTGGGTGGGAATAGTAGCAGGTAAAGCCATCAGGTTGCAGGTCAAACCTACCAAAATTTTCCTATAAATAGAGGGCTAAGTTAGAATTGAAAATCACACCAGAAACATAAGCTTTCTCTCTTTCTCTCTCTATATTATGAAGCATATTTTGTGAGTTTTTAGATACTTGGTGAGTTGCTATTCATCAGTGCAAGTTTCCTTCAGCATCATATCCGATATCCAGTCAGAAGTACTGCTCTTTTGAGGTAAGGGATTGTAAGGGATAGTAAGGGATATTAAGGGATTTTAAGGGTTGTTATGATTTTCAGTTTCGTAATTTTTCTGATCTTCAAAAATTCTGGAAAAATTTGAAATGATATTTTGATGAGTTTTATTGATTGTGTCCAAAAATGGTGATTTTTGGATGTATAGATTAAGAGTTATGAATTTTATGAGAAAAGACTATTTTAAAAGTAACCGCTTATAATTCCTTGTGGTTAACTCCAAAATTGATGAAATTTTTATTGGGAGTACATGTATATGATAGAAGTATACTCTGTAAATTTCAGAATTTTTAGACAAAAGTACAATTTTTGATAAATGTCTAAATATTCGGCTATTTTGGCCATATGAAAAATAGTAAATGACTTTTAAAAATTCTGAGAAAAATATATGTTCACTATGGGACTATATTATGCTAAATCCCAGAAAAGAAATATTTTTGGAACTGATTTGGTATTTTTCATAAAAATGGTCTAGTTATGAGTAAATGAATTAAATATGTTTTGTGAAGAAAGAAAATTGGAAAATAGGATTTTATGGCTTGAGAATCCTATATGAGGTATATGCAGATTTTTGATGAGGGTTTTGATTATTGATGATGAAATTGTAAGAGTTGGCATTTTATGATGATTAAATGCATTAATTAGTAAAGTGTAAACAATTAAAATAAATTGTTTATAAATTTAAGTAATGTTATTCTTTCAATATCATTATACCGAAATATTGGTATGGATTTTATTGTGGAATTTCTATCTTTTGTGTCGGGGTTACTATTCATGAGTTACTATTCACGATTTACTATTCATGAGTTACGAATATTACTCTTGAGATTAAAACTATATGTTGATCATATTATTTTTATCATCATATATAACATTTTTATAACCCTGATGTTGAAATTCTCTTTCACTGGAGTGTAAAGATGGGTAGATTATTGGTATGATCATGACTAGGGTTCTCTTTGGCCTGTAGTGCAAAGTTGAATTGTGACTGGTATGATCATGACCATTGAATTTATAATTGAATATCTTAAGCTTAAGTGCAAAGGTGAATTGATCAACATGGTTATAATTATTGTTTATATAAATTCTGAAATGATTATATATTTCTTTGAGATATGAATATATTTGGCCTGTAGTGCAAATATGAATTATTGATGAATATCTTTGGCATGTAGTGCAAAGATGGCCTGTTGATGAATATCTTTGGCCTGTAGTGCAAAGATGAACTGTTGTTGAATATCTTTGGCCCGTAGTGCAAAGATGGTTTGTTGATGAATATCTTTGGCCGTAGTGCAAAGATGGATTTGTTAGTATGATTATAAACAGGAACTGTGATTTGGTATAACCATGATCTTTGATGTTTCAGGTAAAGACAGGTGATGAAAATATTCTTCGTCCTGGGTGCGAAGAAAAATTTATAGTCACAATTATGATTATGAGTTATTCATATGATTGTGGAAAGGAACTGTTGAGTGATGTTACATGGATAAAATATTGTTGGTGGATTTTTAACATAGAGAAGATAATAGACTTTATAGTCTATTTGACTCTTCTAATGGATTGCTCGTTCCGCTGCAACTATGGTTGAAATTTTTATCATTTACCATATGTTCTAAATCTCTGATTTATTGTTGATGAAGGCTATTGATAATTGAATTATCTTTAGTCATGATATTCTTTACTGAGCTAGTTGTGCTCACCCTTTTGCTTCACAATTCCTTTCAGGTAATAAGAGTGTAGCTGGGTCGAGCGGGGGTAACAAGGGAATAGAACGGTGGTCATCATTTAGTAGTTATATTTGGTGAAGAAAATAGGGTGAGGCGAACCCAACGTTGGAAGGGTGTTTTGTCACTATCATACAAGATGTCTAATGACATACAACCTCGTGTCATCATAAGACAGGGTTGTGCTCATCCACTTGCTGAGTATATCTATGGGCACTACCTATATAATCTTGGTGTTTGTTTGAAGTATAATTCTCAATTAGAGACAGTGGAGATAATGATAAGTCAAGAGAAGACTCACCATTGGGAAGAATATGATAGTAATCTTCTTGTTTTTCTTTGGGGTCTATTGGGTCAACCAAGGATAATTCTGTGGCCATATGATATCTATCATAACCTAGACGCGTGGCCTCCCATGTACGAAGGTTTCCTTGAGCACTTCCCAAAGATTCTAATTTCTAAAACAGTTTTTGACTATACCTTTATGTAAGGTGTTATTGTGAGGTGATGTCCACGGTTGGAACATGAGTCACATTTGGTATATATTTGTATCCAAACTCACAGCATATGTGTTGTTGTATTTTACACGACAATTGTTGTAATAAAGTTGTAGTTATTTTCTGTACCATGTATTTGACGACTCAGAATGGGTTGGGTGGAATAGACCTATTTTGGGGTCGTCACAAACAGTATCAATGGTAAAACTTCCGCCGTTATTTTTAATAAAATATTTTTGTCGTTTTCTCAATCTGACAATAATTCCGTTGTGGGGTCCACCAATGATTGTGCCGTTGTACGAATATTCCCTGTTAAAACAAATATTCTCCGACCAATCGAATATTATATAACAACTTGCGTACTTTGTAAAATTTATAAATATTACCCACAACTATAACATTATATCAAATTAACTCCATAATATTCAAAAATGATATTTATAAAAAATTCATCTTTATTTATAAAAGTTGGGGTCTTACAACCTCCCCTTCTTATGA
This sequence comes from Panax notoginseng, assembly GCA_016801055.1. Lineage (NCBI taxonomy): Eukaryota > Viridiplantae > Streptophyta > Magnoliopsida > Apiales > Araliaceae > Panax > Panax notoginseng. The sequence continues at coordinate 50,263,810 of CM029022.1, forward strand.
AATTTCGCCCTCGAAATTAGGGTACGTACCTGGTATGTCGAAGAGGTAAGGATACCTTGATTTCATTTCATATTCTAACTCCCAAGTCATTTCCTCAACATCGTGATTTCTCCACAAAACTTTGACTTGAGATATAACCTTGGAGCGTAGAATATGTTCCTTCTTATCCATGATTTGAACAGGAACTTCTTCATACGTCAAATCCTCCGCTATTTCGTCCGGTTCTAACTCAATAATGTGGTTCGGGTCTTCCACATATTTACGTAACATGGATATGTGAAAAACGTTATGAACACGAGACATACTTGGCGGTAAAGCGAGTCTATAAGCCACAGTTTCTACTAGATCGAGGATTAAAATGGACCGATGAATCGAGGATTGAGCTTTCCTCCCTTTCCAAATCTCGTAACTCCTTTCCATGGAGCAACACGTAAGAACACATGATCTCCTATATCAAATTACACGTCCTTTCGATGAAGATCAGCATAACTCTTTTGTCGATCTTGTGAGGTTTTTATACGTTGTCGAATCGTTTGAATCTTTTCTGTAGTCATACGTACCAACTCCGGTCCCAACAACGTTGCTTCACCCACCTCATCCCAGCATACTGGAGAACGACATTTTCTTCCATACAACGCTTCGAATGGAGCCATGCCAATATTTGCTTGATAACTGTTGTTGTAGGAAAACTCCACCAATGATAAGAACTTGTCCCAACTTCCCTTGAAGTCAAGGACACTGAGTCTTAATAAATCTTCCAGAGTTTAAATGGTCCTCTCTGATTGTCCGTCCGTCTGAGGATGATATGCCGAACTAAATCGTAAATCCGTGCCCATAACTTTTTGTAAACTAACCCAAAATCGTGAAGTGAATCTTGGGTCTCGATCAGAAAATATGGATACTGGCATACCATGCAGTCTTACAATCTCGCTTATGTACATACGAGCAAGACGTTAAAGTGTATAAGTTTCTCGTATCGGTAAGAAATGTGCAGACTTGGTCAATCTATCAATAATGACCCAAATGGCATCTATACCATGAGAAACCTTAGGAAGACCGGTAACGAAATCCATGCTAATATGCTCCCACTTCCATTTTGGAATTTCAAGTGGTTGCAATGGACCTTTTGGTACTTGATACTCCGCCTTGACTCGTTGACAAGTTAGACACCTTGAGATAAACAGCGCTATCTCTCGGTTCATATTGCTCCACGAAAATGTATGACGAAGATCATGATACATTTTGGTACTCCCAGGATAGATTGCAAATGGTGTGTTGTGCGCCTCCATCATGATTTCATACTTTAAATCAGGGTCATTAGGAACACAAAGTCTGGAATTGACTCGAAGTATTCCTTCTTCATCTATTTTTGCTTCCGGCATAGCACCTTCTTGCACTTTCTTCCTCATACGCATCAGCTCCAGGTCTGTAGCTTGAGCAGCTTTAACTTTATCGATTAAAGTCGGTTCCACTCGTATATTCGCCATCATCACATGGGTCCCTGGAGTCTTTAACTCTATCTCCATCCTTTGCAAGTCACACAAAATGGGCCTTTGTGTTGACAATATCGCACTAATACTTGCATATGATCTTCTACTCAATGCGCCAGCTACCACGTTCGCTTTTCCGGGATGGTATTGAATGGTATGATCATAATCTTTTAACAGTTCAAGCCAACGTCGTTGTCGCATGTTGAGTTCCTTTTGAGTGAAGAAATATTTGAGGCTTTTATGATCCGTAAAGATCTCTCCACCTTCTCCCCATACAAGTAATGCCTCCAAATTTTAAGTGCAAAGACATCAGCTACCAACTCTAGATCATGAGTAGGATAATTCCTCTCATATTTCTTGAGTTGTCTTGATGCATAGGCTATGACTTTTTCATGTTGCATGAGAACGCATCCCAATCCTTTGCTCGAAGCATCATTGTAGATGAAAAATCCCTCCGAGCTAGATGGTATTGTTAGAACAGGTGCTGAAATGAGTCTCCTCTTGAGTTCTTGAAAACCCTTCTCACATTCTTCGCTCCAACCGAACTTTGTATCTTTTCGAGTCAGCTGAGTTAATGGAGTAGCGATTCGAGAAAATCCTTCCACTAATCTCCGATAATAACCAGCTAACCCAAGAAAGCTACGTACTTCGGTCACTGATTTAGGTTGCTCCCAGCTTTGAATAGCTTCAATCTTTGCCGGGTCAACAAATATTCCACGACTTGATACTACGTGACCAAGGATTGCTACCTCCTCCAGCCAGAACTCGCATTTCTTCAACTTGGCATAAAGCTTGTATTCACGAAGTTTTTGGAGTACCAGCCTCAAGTGTTGCTCATGATCTTCACGTCTTTTGGAATAAATAAGGATGTCATCAATAAAGACGACCACAAAGTGATCCAAATATACCTTGAATAGCCGGTTCATCATATCCATGAAGGCAGCAGGAGCATTAGTCAATCCAAAGGACATGACTAGGAATTCATAATGCCCGTACCGAGTTCTGAAAGCCGTCTTTGGAATATCCTCAGTTCTAACCTTCAGCTGATGATATCCAGAACGAAGATCGATCTTTGAAAAGAATTGTGCTCCTTGCAACTGGTCAAACAGGTCATCAATACGTGGCAATGGATACCTGTTTTTGATGGTGACATGATTTAACTCCCGATAATCAATACAAAGTCGCATACTTCCATCTTTCTTCTTCACGAATAGAACAGGAGCACCCCAAGGAGAAGTACTAGGACGAATAAAGCCAATGTCTAACAATTTCTGCAGTTGGATCTTTAACTCCTGAAGTTCAATAGGAGTCATTCGATATGGGGCTTTGGAAATGGGTTTTACACCGGGTTCAAGGTCGATACAAAATTCAATTTCACGCTCTGGGGGTAAGCCAGGAAGTTCTTCAGGGAATACGTCAGGAAATTTATTAACAATAGAAATATCATTCAAAACTGACGTATTTTTGTTTAGATCCGTGACATGAGCTAAGAAAGCTTGACATCCATTTTTCAATAAACGAATAGCTTTATGGCTTGAGATGACATCGATTGATTTTAATGGTTTGGTTGCTTGAATTTACATAATAGGTCGATTAGGAATATGAAAGCTAACAACCTTACGAAAACAATCAATGTTTGCATGATGAGTAGTTAACCAATCAATCCCTAGAATCACCTCAAATGCAAGTATTTTTAATGAAATCAGATCGATAGGTAATGTGTGGGTACCAACTTGAACCAAACAAGACTTATAAACCGTGGATGTAATTAAGGTTTCTCCCAATAGAGTTTCAACAGATAAGTTAAAGTCTAATTTCTCCGGAGTTAAATTTAATCGATGAGGTCAAGTAGGAGAAATAAAAGAATGGGTAGAACCAGTATCAAATAAAGTATAGACTTCGTTAGAGTTTATGATAAGCTTACCCGTGATGACCTCATTCGGGTTCCTTGCTTTCTGGGAGGTCACAACAAACGCTCTCCCTTGCACTACCGATTTTGACTTTTCTGGGACGGCCTTTGGTGTCTCCGTCCTGGCTGAACTTGTTTTTGGTAAATGACAAAATCGAGCTAAATGACCCTCTCTTCCACAATTATAACATGCTTTAGACGGCATCGCGCAGTTTGGACTGATGTGTCCCTCACCTCCGCATTTGAAACATATGATAGGTGGTCGTTCTCCTTCCTTAACAACGGGTGCTGGTGCTGACGTCTTTCCATCATTGTTGAATCTCCTCTTCTTGAAATGACCATTCTTAATGTTTTGGCCCTGATTACCACCGAAGTGGTTACCATTTCTGGCATATTGATTCCCTCCACGCTTGTTGTCACCGCTTCGATGACTGCTCTCACTGGTATTATCATTTTGCCGACTGCTCTCTTTTGGTTGCGTTGACTCGTTATCGCGCTCCACTAACTGAGCCCTATTCACAACATCTGAATACAAACACAGTTTATGAGAAATAAGATGTTGACGTATCTTAGGTTTCAAACCTCGCAAAAACATTCGCGTCATTCGCTCTTCATTGTCCACCAAGTGGGACGCAAACCGGGACAACTCAGCAAATTTAGCCTCATACTGCGACACGGTCATATTATTCTGCTCCAATTTGATGAACTCCACCTCCTTCATGTGACGAACACTTTCGGGAAAGTATTTGTCATTGAACAGCTCTTGGAACTTCTCCCAAGACATCTTCAGTGCGGCAAGTTGAGTACGCTTAATCGATTCCCACCAGTAATCTGCCTCTCCTCGCAACATAAAGGCGGCAAAGGGAACCTTTTGCTCCTCGGAGCATCCCAAGACATCAAATACCTTGGTGATCTACTTTATCCATATTTCTGCTATAAGTGGTTTTGGCTCTCCCTTAAACTCCGGTGGTCCCATCTCCTTGAACTGTTTAGCGGTGACCGTTCAAGAGTTTTCAGTGTTTCCACCTACATTTTGGACAGGAGCCGTTCTCGCCTGTTGTTGCATGAACTGCATAAACCTTTTGAAGATTCCATCATTCATCATCTGGTCAGTGTTGTTGTTTGCATGAGGATTGTCACCTTCCTGATGCATATTATCTTGATTATTGATATGTGGTGAATCAACAGTCGCCTGTGCTCCGTTGCTATTCTCAACATTCTCGGATGCCATTTTCAGATACTGCCACAAAATAAAAGTTAATTTATATGTTATATATTATCCTTATATTCTGACCGACCAATTAAATACCATGAAAATAAACTTAGGTAGGTCATACTAGCGAAGGAATTTCCCGTCTCTTCCCTCCTAGTTCTATTCTCACATCTTAGCCAGGGATCATATCCCTAAGCTCTGATACCAACTGTGACGCCCCCAAAAATAGGTATACATCACCCATCTTGGGTCGTCAAATACATAGTACGGAAAACAAATATAACTTACTAATACAACTGTCGTGTACAATACGACAAAACATAACTATGAGTTTTAATACAATTATTGTCTACTAGAGACTATACAAACTCAAAAGGAGTCCTCATTACAATTATTGTCACACTATTTAACAGAATAGTGAGGACTACTAATACTATCATCTGGTCCATCACTCCGTTTCCCGACTCGTCCCAGCTATATTCTCATTTCCTGAAGAGAACAGTGAAAGAAAGGGTGAGCTCAACTAGCCCAGTAAGAAATATTATGACTAAGATAATGCAGAATAAATTATCATTAGCCTTCAACAGTGCTAAACTGATAAAATATAACGAACATCAAGTTTAACTGCAGCGGAATAAGCAATCCATTAAAAGAGTCAAGTAGAAAATAAAATCTACTATCTTCTATGATTTAAAAGATTTTTCAACACTGTTATCGCTGGGACTCAACTTAATAAAATAATCCATATCATCGAATCACCCCTGCACTACGGCCAAGGATATTCGTGTATTAATTAATGGTCATGATCATGCCAACAACTGTCCATCAATGCACTACGGGCCAATGATGACTTTTACCACATCATTTGTAACATTACGGTCATGATTATACCGAATAATCCCTGGTCATAATCATACCAAGTCCATCTATGTACTACAGGCCACAGATGACTTTCAACACTTTATAAACATGAGGATGATGACAATGATATAAGAATTCAATAAAATAAGTTCAAGAATTAATTTATCCAAGAATTAACAACGTCCAAATTGTCAACATGATACTGCTTTGTGGAGTAAAATTCAAGAATGCTTAGAAGAATATTTTCATAAAAAGATACTGGATGAAACGCAATTATCAAGGATATTCCACTAATTTCATGGAGTATAGAAGGTAAAACTTAACCAACTGAGTATAATAAAGAATGGAATAACAAAAGAAATCACCCGGCATGCGATAGACCGCACAGACAGGTTATTCCAACAGAATAATAAATAATGGAACCAGGTCCGGCGTAACCGCACAGACAGGATATTTCGACAGAATAATAAATAATGGAACCAGGTCCGGTGTAAAACACACAGACAGGATGTTCCAACAGAATAATAACAAGACGTAACCAGGTCCGGTGTAAAACACACAGACAGGATGTTCCAACAGAATAATAATAAAAACGGAACCAGGTCCGGTGTAAAACACACAGACAGGATGTTCCAACAGAATAACAGAAGAATGTCACCAAGTATAGGGTAGACCGCGTATACAGGTTATTCCAACAGAATAATAAGAAATGGAACAACAATAGTTCTCTTTATGAATAAGAAAGAATAACACCCCTTACCGTTTTAAAGAAGAACTGAAATAAGGAAGTAGTTAAGTAGCAGAATACTTTTCTTCTCTCTCTCTCTCTCTATAGTTTCTCTCTCTAGAGTTCAGTGAATTCGTAAGAAATAATGAAGGAATGAGCTGTTATTTATAGAAAAATAGAATACATAGTAACTAATCCATGAACGGTCCAGATTGATTACTTTAATCTGACGGTCCATATTTAAAGAAAAATCTTTTAAATAAAATATAATATATTCTATTTATAGAATAACTTTAATAAAGTATTCTGTTTTATATAAAAAGATGTTTCTGTTTTATTACGTTAATAATACGAATAAAACAAAACTTCATTGTCGCTAAATAATTCATATTATTAACTGACAATAATTGAATCAAACTGAGTGACTTCTCACATAAGCATTAATAATCAATACCGTGTGCTACTATGCAACCACACTCATTACCGTACTTTTACTACCGAGTAGTTCAACAGTATCAATGGTAAAACTTCCGCCGTTATTTTTAATAAAATATTTTGTCGTTTTCTCAATCCGACAATAATTCCGTTGTGGGGTCCACCAATGATTGTGCCATTGTACGAATATTCCCTGTTAAAATGAATATTCTCCTACCAATCGAATATTATATAACAACTTGCGTACTTTGCAAAATTTATAAATATTACCCACAACTATAACATTATATCAATTTAACTCCATAATTTTCAAAAATGATATTTATAAAAAATTCATCTTTATTTATAAAAGTTGGGGTCTTATATTAACGATTATCTTTGGTCTGTAGTACATAGATAATTCGTTGATTGGAAATAATTATTGATTGGTGTTACAGGAATAAAATATTGATGATGGACTTTTAAATCAAAGAAGATAGTAGACATCATGCTCTACTTGACTCTTCTAATGGATTGTTATTTCTGCTGCAGTTGTTGATCTAAAACTTATTGTCTATTGTATTCTATCAGATTTCTCTCTGTTGAGGACTAATGATAATTTATTCTGCATTATCTTAGTCATAATATTCTTTACTGGGCTAGTTGAGCTCGCCCTTTTCTTTCATAATATTGTTCTATTCAGGAAATGAGAATATAGCTGGGACTAGTCGGAGAATGGAGTGATGGTCCAAGATGGTTGCTATAGTAGTCCTCATTATTTTATAAAATAGAGTGATAATAATTGTAATGGGGACTTTATTTAAATTTGGATATTGTCTACGAGACAATATTTGTATTAAAACTCACAACTTATGTTTTGTTATATTTTACACGATAGTTAATAATTGTATAAATGAAGTCTGTATTTAAATTCTGTACCATGTATTTGGCGACTCAGAATTGGTTGTATGGACCTATTTTGGGGGTGTCACAAAACCGGTTATTGGCTGGACAAAGTGCTGATTGGACATTGGTCTTCGGAGAATATAACAGTCGGCCCTATTAGAGACGTTTCAGAATAGAAACTGGCATTGACCAAATCAAGGTATCATCTTGCCATCTTTTAAGATTGATCTGCCAGTGGTTAACGCTCACCAGTAGTATATCGCCCGCTCCGAGAATCATCTTGAATGACAAAAGGAAGGGATCTATAAGGATTATTTGGTAATCTTGGAAATGCCCATGTAAAAGAGGGGGAGGTAGAGACGAAGTTGAGAAGAGCAGCCTCATAATTCCCCCGGCAGGTGTGACCGAAAGGGCGTTCCTGGTCAAATCCGAACTGCCTCATGACCCTATGAGGAGAATAAAGTACAGTGCCAAAAATATTATTTTTAATGAAATAGGGAAGCTATGTGGTCCGAAGGAAGATGAACCAGGATAGCGCATAACCACTCAATCTGTTGAGACTTGAGTAGGTGTGAAATTTGCGCTTGTAAAAATGAGGTAGATGACCGCAACCCCCTGAAACATTGGTATAGGGACGAGCAATGAAGCATGAATAATCATCAAGGAAAGGCCGCAAATTTATACTGTCAGGACTAAATCGGTGATCAATCCAACGTGTTGTGCGGGGGATGATGTTAGGTGATGGAAAAAAGGAGGAGAAAACTTCTTTTTCTTCTTAGGAAGATGTTCAAGAGTGGAATAGCCTAAAAAACATTCGAAAAGAAAGATCTGAAGAAAGGAGCATAGAATGAAGCAATTGATGTCATACCTGGGTAAATGAGAAAAAGGTTGATAAAAAAAGAAGAAAAAGTGCAGTTTGAAAGACAGTTAATAATATATATATATATATATATATATATATAAAGTGATTACCTCCCAACAAATTCTTTCAAGGCAATGGTTGTTTCGTCTAAACGACGATAGAAGGTCCTTATGAAGAGAGAATCAAGGGGAATCTCCAAGCCCCAAGATAATAGAGCTGCCAAACTAAACATATGGGCAGAAGGACCATCTACGGGAGATCTGGGGAAGAGGAAGTGGGACAACCACATAGCCAAATAAGCTACCAGAAGAAAAGGACAAGTCTCTCATGGAGAGCAAAAACAGATTTGTCGTGAACAAAACTATCCCACTGGTTAGTCTTGTAGTCACGGAAGAAGTAGCGTACCTAAGATAACCAAGAATTTTTCTGCCGACTGGAGGTCTGGAAGTACGAAAGGAGTGTATCACCCTTGAAGCGGGAGATGCAGTGGAAAGATTGCTTGAAGGCTTCCATCAAGTATGCAACACAATCGTTATCTCTAGTGGACATGCTAGAAGGGCCGCAAGAGGTCGAAGTAACAACGGGAATGCTATATGATGTAACTCAAAATAAATATATATTTCAGAAAAATGAGAATGAATGAAAAGAACAGAAAAAAAAGAAGAGAACTTACTGATAGAGGGCATAGACATCCTTTGGAGTGGGGTGAATTCCCCCAGGCAGTGACGAATGTGCAAGTAGAGGAGCACCATCGTGAGATCAATACAGTAAGGGCGTTGTGGTCATATTAGATACATAGGTCCCTACATAGCTGAACACAACGAAATGTTCTCGCACTCTTGAGTATATCCACATAATCAGCATTACCAAGGATCTCGGTCCAATCCTGCCATCCTTGAATGCGACCAGATGAATCAGACAGGAAGCGGAGGGAACTAAAAAGGTACTCTTGTTTCTCTATGCATAAGCAGGGAATGAAATCGGCATGGGGGAAGTCATTCCTACCTCTGCAAGTTGGGGCATATAGAAATAAGCCTTCTTTCTCTGGTGGAGATAAAGATGTACGGTCATAGTTCTTAACTTTCTCCCAAAAGGTGTCAAAAGAACTGAAGAAGGGAGCCCTTTCCCAATCGGTGATGAATGGGGACTCCTGGGTGGTTTTTTGTTCTATAGAGTATTCATGTGAAAGGGCCTACAAGCAAGGAAAGTTCATCATAAAAACTCTAAAAAAAGAAAAGAAATGATGTCAAAGAAAGTGTTTGAGCTCGAAGTGCTTACCATGGAAAAGAAGAAAGTCTGAGATTTAAGCTTAAAGACACCTGAAAAGAAGAAGAAACAATATCAGGAAAAGTTAGGAATCACAATCAAACAAGAAAAAAAATTCCCAAAATTTTCTGAAAAAACTTCAGACTGCCCAAAAGCATCCTTCGGAGCCTTTTTTGGACTTATAATGATATCTTTCATGGCCAAAGGATATAATCATTTTAGGCCTCGTCCCTATCTTTGTTTTGATATATTATGGGCCCCGAAACTCCAAACGGATCAAAAGTTATGATTAAAATAGTAACTACTCCTCCTAGACTTCAATTTTTCCATCTAATTGTTGATTTCCCCCTAGGGTTCGCCCCCCTAGGGTTCAATCCCCTAGGGTTCAGCCACCTGGGGTGGTTTCGCTGCAGAGTATTTTTCTTCCTTCGTGTTTTCGTCGAAAAAACGTCAAATCTTTCTTTATTATCCGAAGGAAAAAACCAAGATGTAATCAATGTAGTGGGGCTCGGAAGACAAAAGAAAGATTGGAGGTACCTGAAAAGAAAATAAAAAAAAACACCTCTAGGGTTCGGCCCCCTATAGGGTTCGGCCACCTAGGGGGTTGTCCCCTTTATACCTTTGAGGTCATGTTGCTCCACAAATTAACTGCTTGGAACGAATACTTCTTCGACGCGAAGATTATAGTCTTTCTTTGATAATATACGAGAAAAAAAACCAAGATATGATCAAGGTAATGGGGCCCAGAAAACAAAGAAAGACTACAATTGCCTAAAATAAAAAAGAGAAATTAAGGAAGCAAGTTAAAAGAAATCTGGAAAAAAAACATGCAAGTACGCAAATTGAAAAGTTAAGACGAGAAGAAGGAATGGAGCCCCAAGGGTTCGAATCCCCCATAGGGTTCAGCCCCTATGATTTGGCCCTATAGGGAGGTATCCTCTTTGTTACCACTCGCTCAGATTGAAGAAAGTCTCCTTGCTGCTCCCTTGATGATCTTCCTGGCTCGAAAGATGAGGGAAAATCCAAAATGAAGCAAGACGAAAATTGAAGCGTGAATAGCTTGGGAGATGCATATATATGAATACATGTATAGTCCCCCCAAAGGATACTTACACCAGAAAAAGAAGCAATCACTCTTCTTCTACTAGGGAATGGTTTCAATCTGGCTTCCAAAAGATAAGTATATTTGATTTTATCTCTAAACAGGAATATATAAAGATTTTATTTTCTAAATATAAAAAAAAATTGATTTTTACTCCCAATAAAGGGAAATTTCAAAATATTGATAAGGAATGATATTGTCTTCAAAATCAAATAAAGAAAATTTTAATTTTATTTCCAAAATAAAATTATGATTTGATTTGATTTGATAAAAAAGAAAGATTTACTTTACCAAAAGAAAGGTTTTACTAGATTGAATTTTATTTGGTAATATTTCATGATCTTCCATGTTTTAGTTTCCAGAAAAAAAAAGGAAAAAAATATTGGGCAAGCTATGGAAAGATTTTTAAAAGATTTTCCAATATGTTTAAGAAAGAGCCCTTCTAGGTTTTGCCTCCCTAGGGTTTAACCTTAAGGGTTTGGCTCCCTAGGGGTTCCCTCTTCAAAGACCCTTGTCTTCAAAGACATGTAAAGTGGAGTCCCGCAAAATAGTTCAAAAGCTTGAAGTATTCTTGCACGATCGTTTCTTTGGAAACGCGACTCTTGCGCAAGGAACAAATGTGGGCCCAAGTGTAAATTAGGGTTCACATAACCTAATTGAATTAAATGCATAATTAGGGTTCCACGACCTCATTAAATGTACAAATTAGGGTTCACATGACCTAATTGAATGAAGACAGAAAAACCAAAAATAAATGTACTAGACCCGAGAGAAGCCTCCATGTGTCCCAAGGCAGAAGGCTCGTGGAGACGGCTTATTTTGGGAATTGATTGAGGGATTGGATTGGTGGCTAGAACGATATGGGTTTTCTAATGACTAAAGGGTATTTCTGGAATTTTTCTAAAGACATGTGCCTGACATGTGACTACTTAAGTTCCAGAAAACTCTATAAATACTCCTTCCTTTCTATGAAGGGGGTGACTCTTTTTGGACTTTAGAATTTTGGAGTTAAGACCTTTTGCTGGACTTAGAACCTTGAATCTCTTGAAGTCCCTGCTACCCTAACAAGGTTTCTGGAATCTAAGAGTTCTTGGACAATCACTCTCAACCTGAAGCACTCAAAAGGGCTCCCTGAATCCCTGTTACCCTAACAAGGTTTCCGAATTCTAGGAGTTCTGCCACGCGTCATTTGAGTAATCATTCACCTGTTCTTCTCCCTTCTTCAATCAATCAATCAATTCAGTACTATTCATGGATTTCTCTCCTCCTCAGCCAAAATGAAACCCTAACTAGCAAGGCACGATTTTCTTGCCACAAACCCTACGGTGCCAAGGGGGCACATCAACTTCTTATTTCTTCTCCGCTCATTTTCCTTATTTTGTCCTTGTTTCGTTTCGGTAGTTTAAATCAAGTTCAATCGGGGAAGTTGTTGTCAAATTTTTTCTAAAGGTGGGACAACCTACCCTAAGGGGCTAAAACCTTAGGTGTTTTGTTCATTTATTATTTGTCTTGTTCTATTTCCGTCTTGTTCATTTATTTCTGACTTTTCCGTCTTTCGTTCAATTCTTTAGGTCGCATGTGAACCCTAATTTATACTTGGGCTCACATTTTTCTCCTGAACATGAGTCGCGCCTTTCAAGTGACAATCGTACAAAATACTTCAAGATTTTGAGTTCCACTTTAATTTTATGAACAATCCTTAGAGTTGAATCTTGCAAGCTTAAAAAAAGAACGAAGTACTTATGAGAGGGAACCTGTGACGCTCCCAAAATAGGTCCAATCCATCCAACCTATTCTGAGTCGCCAAATACAAGGTACAAAATACAACTACAACTTTATTACTATAATTATCGTGCAAAATACAACAGCATATATGTTGTGAGTTTTGATACAAATATATACCAACTGTAACTCTCATCCCAACCTTGGATAACACGTCACAATGGCACCTTACATAAAGGTACAGTCAATAACTGTTTTAGAAATTAAAATCTTTGGGAAGTGCTCAAGGAAACCTTCGTACATGGGAGGCCACGCGTCTAGGTAATGATAGATACCATATGCCCACAGAATTATCCTTGGTTGACCCAATAGACCCCAAAGAAAAATGAGAAGATTACTATCATATTCTCTTCAATGGTGAGTCTTCTCTTGACTTATAATTATCTCCACTGTCTTTAATTGAGAATTATATTTCATCCAAATTCCAAGAATATATAGGTAGTACTCGTAGATATACTCAGCAAGTGGATGAGCACAACCCTGTCTTATGATAACACGAAGTTGCATGTCGTTAAACATCTTGTATGATAGTGGCAAAATACCCTTCCAACGTTGGGTTTGCCTCACCCTATTTGATTCACCAAATATAACTACTAAATGATGTATAAAATATAACACACTTTTCTATACTGCTTAGGGAGAACATCTATAGCTAGAGACCACCGTTCTATTTCCCTGTTACCCCCGCTCGACCCAGCTACACTCTTACTACCTGAAAGGAATTGTGAAGCAAAAGGGTGAGCACAAATAGCCCATTAAGGAATATCATAACTAAAGATAATTAAATTATCAATAGCATACATCAGTAATAAATCAGAGATTTAGAATATATGGTAGAAGATAAAAGTTTCCAACCATAATAGCAGCGAAATCAACAATCTATTAGAAGAGTCAAGTAGAACATAATGTCTACTATCTCCTCTAGATTAAAAGTCCATCGTTAATATTTCATTCCTGTAATAATCATCAACAGTTCTTGGTGATACCCAAGACAAAGAGAACTCTCATCACCTGTCTTCACCTGAACCACCACAGATTATAATTAAATCACAATTCATATTTATAATCAAGTAAATCAACAGTCCAACTTTGCACTACATGTTAAAGATATACAACTGTAAAACCAATAACCAACAGTCCATCTTTGCACTACAGGCCAAAGATATACAACTGTAAAACCAATAACCAACAGTCCACCTTTGCACTACAGGCCAATTATATACAACTGTAAAACCAATAATCAACAATCCATCTTTGCACTACAGGCCAAAGATAATACAACTGTAAAACCAATAACCAACAGTCCATCTTTGCACTACAGGCCAAAGATATACAACTGTAAAACCAATAATGCTGAGACTCAGCTTAATAGTATCACGACCACGAATTATCCATACACTACGGGCCAAGGATATTCGTGTTTTCAATTACGATCATGATTATACCGAATAATCTATGGTCATAATCATACCAAGTCCATCTATGCACTACGGGCTAAAGATGACTTTTACCACATCGTTTGTAATATTATGGTCATGACTATACCGAATAATCCCTGGTCATAATCATACCAAGTCCATCTATGCACTACTGGCCATAGATGACTTTCAACACAATATAACACAATATAAGCATGAGAATGATGACAATGATATAAAGAATCGATCACATGAGATAAAGGATAAATTTTTAAAGATTTTAACAATTTAATTTATCCATAATTCAATAATAACCAAATTGTCAATATGATACTATTTTGTGGAGTAAAATTCAAGAATAATATTATATCAAAAATGATTTGAACAGAAAATAATATTTCAACGAATATTCAACGAAGATAATAACATTATTCATTATATAATAACATTAAATTCATTTACTAATATTTTAAATCAATAATTTCATAACACCTTAATCCAAATGTTATAAATCACTTAATAATCTCATAATCTAATATTATTATTACTATAACAATATTTTAATCATTTCTTAAACTAATAAATAATTTATTTTAATTGTTTACACTTTACTAATTAATGCATTTAATCATCCTAAAATACATAACCCATAAGATTTCATCACCAATAACAAAAACTCTCATAAAAAATCTGCATATACCTTATATAGGATTCTCAAGCCATAAAATCATATTTTTTAATTTTCTTACTTCACATAACATATTTAATTCATTTGTTCATAACTAGTCTATTTTCATGAAAATACCAAATCAGTCCAAGAAAAAAAAAATTCTGGGATTTAACAGAATATAGTCCCATATTGAACATATATTTTTCTCTGAATTTTAAAAATTCATTTACTATTTTTCATATGGTCAAAACTGCCGAATATTTAGACATTTATCATAAACTGTACTTTTGTCCAAAAATTTCGAAATTTATAGAGTACACTGCTATTATATACATGTACTTCCAATACAAATTTCACCAATTTTAGAGTTAACCACAGGGAGTTATAAGGGTTTACTTTCAAAATAGTCTTTTCCATAATATTTATAACTCCTAATCTATATATCCAAAAATCGCCATTTTTGGACACAATCTAGAAAACTCATCAAATTATCATTTCAAATTTTTCCAGAATTTTTGAGGGTCGGAAAAATTACGAAACTGAAAAACATAATAACTCTTACAATCCCTTACCTCAAAAGAGCAGTATTTCTGATCGGAATATCTGATGTAAAGCTGAAGGAAACTTGCACTGAATAGCAACTCTCAAAGTATCTAAATACTCATAAAAATACGCTCGTTAATATAGAGTGAGAAAACTTATGTTTCTGGTGTGATTTTCAATTCTAACCTAAGCGTCTATTTATAAGAAAATGCTAGAACGCCATAGGAGACTAAATAATAAAATAATATTATAATTTTTTTCTTTTCTCCTACGTAGCCACTCTTGAAAAATCATCGGCCACCACAGTGGGGCCCACCCAAAATCAGCACATGTATTCAACACCAACCAAAAGTGGGTCTCATCCAATTTTAATAAAAATTATTTTATTTTTTAAAATTTCAGTAATTCATAATAAATAACCCTTTTACCAGAAAAATAAGAATTTTATGTTCATTCTACACGAAATCGAATTCTCTACAACTTTGTAGCTTTAAGTTTTTTCAACTTCTAAACAGAAAATATCTGAAATTCACAAACGGACGATTTTCAATACCTCATAAAATTCATAACAAATCATACGTTAATTTTTAACGGTTTAAAATATGTGGACATATACTCAACTTATATATGTATAACATATTCAAAAATCACAACGATCCAACGGTCGGATTAAAATTATAACTCACGCAATAGAGCTTTAAGAACACTGATTTGATTTTCGGACTATAAATCCCTCGTACCAGTTTCACTCAAACAGTCACCACAAAAAATCCACAAAGAATTTTTGGGTGATTCTAATTTCTACGGTTAGCTTACTTCCAGGACTTTCTTTTGATATATGTCTCATCTCCTAACTCATTATACACAAAGAATTATAGATTTTACAAAATCAAGTAATAAACTAATTTTTCTGAAAATCCCATATTTCGTTCTTCATTTCGACAAAATACTAATAAAACACCTCAACATTAATTCCTTCAGTTATATCTATATAATAAATATTTCCTTATCACATAAAACAATAATTAATTATTCATAAATAATATTACAGAATCACAATTATGACAACCAGGTTGTTCCCAGGAAAGAAGGGGCTTTCCAATAAGAATTTCTCCTTACTGGCGCGCAATTAGGTGACCAAACATCTCCCTAGACAGAACTTCCTTAGACATTACCAATAATGCTATCTAACAATATTATTCAATTAATATGAATTATTGATCTGATAATGAAAAATATTGTGCAGTGAAAATTATTGAACAACAATAATATAAAATATCAACGTAGCAATTATTGAATCAATAAAATAAAATATTGAACAGTAATTACTGTAACAATTATTGAGTAGTGTCTTCTTACGTAAGAATCAATAATTTTAAAAAAATAATGTGCAATACCGTGTGCTACTGTACAACAACGCGTATTAATTTATTTTATCCATTGGGTATTCCAACAATGTTAACGGTAACAACTACGCCGTTATTTATAAAAACTCATATTTGTCATTTTCTTCATCCAACAGTTATTCTGTTATGGGGCCCACAATTGGCTGCGTCGTCGTATAAATATATCCCGACATAAAGAATATTCTACGACCAAACGAATATTCCCCGACAACATGAATATTTTATAACCACTTGCTTATTTTGAAAAAAAATAATTTCACCCATAACTTTAAACTTTTATCAATTTAACTATTTACTAAATAGAAAAATTAAATACTTTTATTTCATAAAATTTGGGGTCTTACAATATCCCCTCCTTATGAAATTTCGCTCTCGAAATTTACGTACCTGGTATTTCGAAGAGTTGAGAATACCTTGCTTTCATTTCAGATTCTCTCTCCCCGGTCATTATGATTTCACCATTGCTCATCTCCTGTATTTCAGATATCATTCTAGAATACAGCTTCAAAACAATGGTTAATTAACATATCACAATTTGTCAACTTAAGTAAGAAAATTTAACTTAGGTAGGACACACACTAGCGAAGGATATTACTCGTCTCTCCCCTCCTAGTTTTATTCCTTGATCTCCGCCAAAGACCATATCTCTAAGTTCTGATACCAACTGTGACGCCCCCAAAATAGGTTCAATCCATCCAACCTATTCTGAGTCGCCAAATACATGGTACAGAAAATAACTACAACTTTATTACAATAATTATCGTGCAAAATACAACAACACATATATTGTGAGTTTTAATACAAATATATACCAACTGTAACTCTCATCCCAACCTTGGATAACACGTCACAATGGCACCTTACATAAAGGTACAGTCAATAACTGTTTTAGAAATTAAAATCTTTGGGAAGTGCTCAAGGAAACCTTCGTATATGGGAGGTCATGCGTCTAGGTTATGATAACTATCATATGCCCACAGAATTATCCTTGGTTGACCCAATAGATCCCAAAGAAAAACGAGAAGATTACTATCATATTCTCTCCAATGGTGAGTCTTCTCTTGACTTATAATTATCTCCACTGTCTTTAATTGAGAATTATATTTCATCCAAACTCCAAGATTATATAGGTACTGCTCGTAGATATGCTCAGCAAGTGAATGAGCACAAATCTGTCTTATGATAACACGAAGTCGCATGTCGTTAGACATCTTGTATGATAGTGGCAAAACACCCTTCCAACGTTGGGTTTGCCTCACCCTATTTGATTCACCAAATATAACTACTAAATGATGTAAAAAATACAACACACTTTTCTATACTGCTTAGGGAGAACATCTATAGCTAGAGACCACCGTTCTATTTCCCTGTTACCCCCGCTCGACCCAGCTACACTCTTACTACCTGAAAGGAATTGTGAAGCAAAAGGGTGAGCACAAATAGCCCATTAAGGAATATCATAACTAAAGATAATTAAATTATCAATAGCCTACATCAGTAATAAATCAGAGATTTAGAATATATGGTAGAAGATAAAAGTTTCTAACCATAATAGCAGCGGAATCATCAATCCATTAGAAGAGTCAAGTAGAACATATGTATGCTATCTCCTCTAGATTAAAAGTTCATCGTTAATATTTCATTCTTGTAATAATCATCAACAGTTCTTGGTGATACCCAAGACAAAGAGAACTCTCATCACCTGTCTTCACCTGAACCACCACAGATTATAATTAAATCACAATTCATATTTATAATCAAGAAAATTAACAGTCCAACTTTGCACTACATGCCAAAGATATACAACTGTAAAACCAATAACCAACAGTCCATCTTTGCACTATAGGCCAAAGATATACAACTGTAAAACTAATAACCAACAGTCCATCTTTGCACTACAGGCCAAATATATATAACTGTAAAACCAATAATCAACAATCCATCTTTTCACTACAGGCCAAAGATAATTCAACTGTAAAACCAATAACCAACATTCCATCTTTGCATTACAGGCCAAAGATGTGACGCCCCCAAAATAGGTATACAACACCCATTCTGAGTCGCCAAATACATGGTACAGAAAGCAAACTACAACTTCAATAATACAATTGTCGTGCAAAATACGACAACACATACTGTGAGTTTAAATACAAATATTATCTTCTAGACAATATCCACACTCAAATAAGTCCTCAATATAATTATTCAAACACTATTTTACAGAAATAGTGAGGACTGCTAAAACATCTTTCTAGAACCATCACTCCATACCCCGACTAGATCCTGCAATGTTCTCACCTCCTGAGAAGAAAAAATGAAACAAAAAGGAAAAAGGTGAGCTCAACTAGCCCAGTAAAGAATATTATGACTAAGATAATATACAACAAATTATCATTAGTATTCAACAGGGAAAAATCTGATAGAATATAATCGACAACAAGTTTTAGATCAACAACTGCAGCGGAAATAGAAAACCATTAGAAGAGCCAAGTAGAGAAAGAATTCTACTATCTTCTAAGATTTAAAAGTCTATCATCAATATTTTATTCCTGTAACATCAATCAATATACATCTTGAATCAAATATTCATCTTTGCACTACAGGCCAACGATATTCATTTGTAACACCAGTCGGTCATGTTCATCTCAACACCTGTTCATCTTTGCACTATAGGCCAAAAATATTCATCAGGTAATCATACATCTTTACACTACAGGCCAAAGATATTCAGTAATATCATCATTTAGACTGAGGATGATGAAAAATATCTTAAAGAGAACGAATCCAGCGAGACAAAAGGACAAATAGTAGGGATTCGTATAACAGTTTATCCAAGATCAATAATACTTCATAATAATCAATTGTGAAACAGAATTCAAAAATAAAGATCAAAACATGGATACAATCAAAGATAGTAACCATAATAGACATCTTGGACAAAAAAAAAATTATTTTTCTGTGAATAGTGTCGTATTCGTGAATAATGTCGTATACGTGAATAGTAACGTATACGTGAATAGTAACTCCGACACAAAAAGTTTCAAATTTGATAAAAACTCATGTTAATATTTCAGCATAATGATATTGAAGAAAATAATATCATTTAAGAAGAAAATAATATCCCTTACAATCCCTTACTATCTCTTACTATCCCTTACAATCCCTTACTGATATTAAACGAAAATAATATTCATTACGAATATTAAACGAATATAATATTTCTCATGAATATTGAACGAAATAAAATTTCTTATGAATATTGAACAGAAATAATATTCATACAAATACGAAAAATAATATCTCTTCAGAATGTGAAATAAATAATTCCCCTTACCTCAAAATAACCGTACTTCTGACTTAATATCGGATATGAGGCTGAATGAAACTTGTGCTGAATAGCAACTCTCAAAGTATCTAAATACTCACAAAATACACTCAATAATCTAGAGAGAGAAAGAGAGAAAACTTATGAATTCTGGTGTGATTTTCAATTCTAACTTAGCCCTCTATTTATAGGAAAATGTTAGCACGCCGAAGCAGACTTAACCTGCAACCTGATGGTTTTACCTGCTACTATTCCTACCCACCACATTTGAATAAAAATCTCAGCACATTTCTTCACCAACCAAGAATGGGGCCCACCAATTCTAGAATTTTCCACTAAAATGACAATTTCCGCAACTTTTACAATTTCTGAACCAGTCATCTCGTAAAATTCATAACAAAACATACGTTCATTTTTTACGGTTCAAAATTTGTGGACATATACTGAACTTATATATGTATAACATATCCAAAAATCATAACGATCCAACGGTCGGATTAAAAATTATAACCCCCGCAAAATATCTCAAAAACCCTAATTTTTAATACCTCCATTCCGACAAAAATACTGATAAAAATCTCAACATTAACTCCTTCATTTTTAACCACAAAAATATATCCCTCATTTATATCCATATAAAATAAATATTTCCTTATCATATGAATCAATAATTAATTATTCACAAATAATATTAAAGATTCACATTTATGACAACCAGGTCGTTCCCATGAAAGAGGGGGCTTTCCAATAAGGATTTCTCCTTACTGGCGCGTAATTAGATGACCAAACCTCTCCCTAGACAGAACTTTCTAGACATTGCCAATAATGTTATCTAATAATATTATTCAAATAATATGAATTATTGATCTGATAATGGGAAATACTGTGCAGCAACAATTATTGAAACAACAATAATATAAAATATCAACGCAACAATTATTGAATCAATAAAATAAAATATTGAACAGTAACTACTGTAATAATTATTGAGTAGTGCCTTCCTTCGTAAGAATTAATAATTCTAAAATACTGTGTAATCCGTGTGTTACTGTGCAACCACGCGTATTACTGTATTTTAACCACCGGGTATTCCAACAGTGTTAACGGTAACAACTACGCCGTTATTTATAAAAACTCAATTTTTGTCGTTATCTTCATCCAATCATTTTCCGTTATGGGGCCCACAAATAGCTGCGCCGTCGTATGAATATTCCCCTACAGAAAGAATATTTCATGACCACACGAATATTTACCGACCAAAAATGAATATTTTATAACCACTTGCTTATTTGAAATATTTGTGCATTTTATCCATAACTAACCACATTAATCAAATCAACCCTTTCTATTTCAAAATAATAAATAGAGAAAATTTAATTTTATTTATTAATAAGTTGGAGTCTTACAACCTCCCCTCCTTATGAAATTTCGTCCTCGAAATTGACGTACGTACCTAGTGTTTCGAAAAGGTGAGGATACATGGCTTTCATTTCTGATTCCAACTCCCAAGTCATTTCTTCAATAGCATGGTTTCTCCACAAAACCTTAACTTGTGGTATAACCTTCGTGCATAGGACATGTTCTTTCCTATCCAATATCTTAACAGGTACCTCCTCGTACGTTAAATCTTCGGCTATCTCGTCTGGTTCTAACACAATAATATAATTCGGGTCGTCCACATATTTACGTAACATCGATACGTGAAAAACATTATGAACACGCGACATACTTAGCGTTAAGGCGAGTCTATAGGCCACAGTTCCTACTCGATCGAGGATTTCAAATAAATCGAAGGCTTGAGCTTTCTTCTCTTCATCGACTCTTACTTCTAGAATAACACATTCTTACACCTTCTTTATATTCATCAGCTTCAGGTATGTAGCTTGAGCGGCTTTAACGTTATCGATTAAAGTCGATTTTACTCGTATATCATCACGTGGGTCCCTAGAGTCATTAACTCTATCTCTATCATTTATAAATTATATAAAATAGGTCTTTGTGTTCAACAATATCGCACTCATACTCGCGTACAATCTTCTACTCAACGTGTCAGCTGCCACGTTCGCTTCTCCAGGATGGTATGGTCAGAACAGGTTTCGAATGAGTCGCCTCTTGAGCTATTGGAAAATCTTCTCGCATTCCTCGCTCCATACGAATTTTGTATCTTTCTGAGTCAGCTAAGTTAACGGAGTAGCGATTTGAGAAAATCCTTTCACGAATCTCCGATAGTAACTAGCTAAGCCCAGAAAGCTACGTACTTTGGTCACCGACTTCGGTTGCTCTCAATTGTGATTCATATCCCAATTTTGGATATCACGTCACAATGGCACCTATTGTTTTACCACCACACAAATATAGAGTCTCTTATAGAGAGTCTGGCTTTGGTGCATTCCACAAAGGAAGTCACCAGATAGAGGCTCGGGTACCAACTTCTATAGTTGGATTTTTAACTCCTGAAGTTCAATAGAAGCTATTCAATATGAGATTTCAGAAATGGGTTTTGTATCGGGTTAAAGATCAATACAAAAATTCAATATCATGCTCTGGGTTAAGCCAGGAAATTCACTAACAACAGAAATATCATTCAAATCTGATGTATTTTTGTTCAAGTCCATGACATGGGCTAAGAAAGCTTGACATCCGTTTTTTAATAAACGAATGGCTTTATGGCTTGGTATGACAGCGATTGATTTTAGTGGTTTGGTTGCTTGAATTCGCATAACAGGTTGGTTAGGAATATGAAAACTAACAACCTTACGAAAATAATCAATTTAGGCATGATGAGTAGTTAACCAATCAATTCTTAAAATCACATCAAAAGCAAGTATCTTTAAAGAGATAAGGTCAACAGGTAATGTGATTGTGCCAACTTGGATTAAGCAAAATTTATAAACTGTAGATGTAATGAAAGTTTCTCCTAACGGAGTCTCCACAGATAGGTCAAAGTCTAATTTCTCTGGAGTCAAGCTTAAACGTTGAGCACAAGCAGGAGAGATAAAAGAATGGGTAGAACCGGTATCTAGTAAGGTATAAACTTCGCAAGAATTTATAATTAACTAACCCGTTATACCTTCGTTCGGGTTCCTTGCGTTTTGGGCAGTCACGACAAACGCTCTTCCAGAAACTGCCGACTTTATTTTGTCCGTATCCGCCTTTGGTGTCACCATCCCAGCTGGACTTGGTTTCGCTATAGTACAATCTCGAGCGATATGTCCTTCCTTTCCACAATTATAACATACCTTGAACTGTTGTGGGCAGTTTGGACTTATATGTCCCTCCTCTCCGCACCTGTAACATCTAACTGGCGGTCGTTCTCCTCCCCTAAAATTTGTTCCTGGTGCTAGTGCTGCTGTCGACGTCTTCCTGTCATCGTTAAATCTTCTCTTCTTGAAATTTTCACTTGACTCA
The DNA here is from genome assembly GCA_016801055.1 of Panax notoginseng. Taxonomy (NCBI): domain Eukaryota; kingdom Viridiplantae; phylum Streptophyta; class Magnoliopsida; order Apiales; family Araliaceae; genus Panax; species Panax notoginseng. The sequence continues at coordinate 50,287,112 of CM029022.1, forward strand.
CCTCTCCTATTATCATGGCCACGATGACCACCCGAGTGGTTACCACTTTTATCTGTATTTTTCCCTCCTCGCTGGTTCTCATCGCTCCGATGACTGCTGTCACCAGTATGACCCTGGTTGTGGTCCCTCGGTTGAACATACTCATTATCTCGCTCTAATAATTGAGCTCTGTTTACAACATCTGAATATAAAGAAAATTTATGAGAGATAAGATATTGCCGAATCTCGGGTTTTAAACCTCTCAGAAACATCCTTGTCATTCGTTCCTCATTTTCGACCAAATGAGGTACAAACCTGGATTACTCTGCAAACTTCGCCTCGTACTGGGACACCGTCATGTTGTTTTGTTCCAGTCTAATAAACTCTACCTCCTTCATATGACAAATACTTTCAGGAAAGTACTTGTCATTAAACAGTTTCTGGAACGTTTCCCAGGACATGTTGAGTGCGTCAGGCTGGGTACGCTTCACAGACTCCCACCAGTAGTCTGCCTCACCGCGGAATATAAAGGTGGCGAATGGAACCTTCTGTTCCTCCGTGCATCCCAAGACATCGAATATCTTGGTAATTTGCTTGTCCCACGTTTCCGCCATGATCGGATCTGGCTTTCCCTTAAATTCTGGTGGTCCCATTCTTTGAACTGCTTGGCTGTGACAAACCGCGCGTTATTATCATTTACACCCGTATTCTGCACACGAGTCTCCCTCGTCTGATTTTGCATGAACTGCAAAAAGTTTCTAAACATTCCATCATTCATCGTTTGCTCGGTAACGTTGTTTACAGGAGGAATATTGCCTTCCTGTTGCACGTTCCCCTGGGTGGTGATCAAAGGTGTCTCCACGGTCTGATTCACTCTATTATTAACGTTCTCAGCTGCCATTCTTAAATACTGCCATAAAACAAGGGTTAATTGACATGTCACATATTATCCCTATATCTGACCGACCAAATAATTACCAAATAAACTTATTCAGGTCATACTAGCGAAGGAATTCCCCGTCTCTCTCCTCCTAGTTCTTGTCTCACATCTCAGCCAGGGATCATATCCCTAAGCTCTGATACCAACTGTGACATTGGACACCATCATGTGTCAGCACCTCACAAAGGTACCTATCAACTTGCCACCGCAAAACGGCGTCCCCTACGGAGAATCTGGCTTCGGTGCATTCCCCATCAACAGGATGTCACCAGATAGAGGCTCGGGGCTCTTTACTTATGGCTCTGATACCAACTGTGACGCCCCCAAAATAGGTATACAACACCCATTCTGAGTCGCCAAATACATGGTACAGAAAGCAAACTACAACTTCAATAATATAATTGTCGTGCAAAATACGACAACACATACTGTGAGTTTAAATATAAATATTGTCTTCTAGACAATATCCACACTCAAATAAGTCCTCAATATAATTATTCAAACACTATTTTACAGAAATAGTGAGGACTGCTAAAACATCTTTCTAGAACCATCACTCCATACCCCGACTAGATCCTGCTATGTTCTCACCTCCTGAGAAGAAAAAATGAAACAAAAAGGAAAAAGGTGAGCTCAACTAGCCCAGTAAAGAATATTATGACTAAGATAATATACAACAAATTATCATTAGTATTCAACAGGGAAAAATCTGATAGAATATAATCGACAACAAGTTTTAGATCAACAACTGCAGCGGAAATAGAAAACCATTAGAAGAGCCAAGTAGAGAAAGAATTCCACTATCTTCTAAGATTTAAAAGTCCATCATCAATATTTTATTCCTGTAACATCAATCAATATACATCTTGAATCAAATATTCTTCTTTGCACTACAGGCCAACGATATTCATTTGTAACACCAGTCGGTCATGTTCATCTCAACACCTGTTCATCTTTGCACTACAGGCCAAAGATATTCATCAGGTAATCATACATCTTTACACTACAGGCCAAAGATATTCAGTAATATCATCATTTAGACTGAGGATGATGAAAAATATCTTAAAGAGAACGAATCCAGCGAGACAAAAGGACAAATAGTAGGAATTCGTATAACAGTTTATCCAAGATCAATAATACTTCATAATAATCAATTGTGAAACAGAATTCAAAAATAAAGATCAAAACATGGATACAATCAAAGATAGTAACCATAATAGACATCTTGGACAAAAAGAAAAAATTTTATTTTTCGGTGAATAGTGTCGTATTCGTGAATAATGTCGTATACGTGAATAGTAACGTATACGTGAATAGTAACGTATACGTGAATAGTAACTCCGACACAAAAAGTTTCAAATTTGATAAAAACTCATGTTAATATTTCAGCATAATGATATTGAAGAAAATAATATCATTTAAGAAGAAAATAATATCCCTTACAATCCCTTACTATCTCTTACTATCCCTTACAATCCCTTACTGATATTAAACGAAAATAATATTCATTACGAATATTAAACGAATATAATATTTCTCATGAATATTGAACGAAATAAAATTTCTTATGAATATTGAACAGAAATAATATTCATACAAATACGAAAAATAATATCTCTTCAGAATGTGAAATAAATAATTCCCCTTACCTCAAAATAACCGTACTTCTGACTTAATATCGGATATGAGGCTGAATGAAACTTGTGCTGAATAGCAACTCTCAAAGTATCTAAATACTCACAAAATACACTCAATAATCTAGAGAGAGAAAGAGAGAAAACTTATGAATTCTGGTGTGATTTTCAATTCTAACTTAGCCCTCTATTTATAGGAAAATGTTAGCACGCCGAAGCAGACTTAACCTGCAACCTGATGGCTTTACCTGCTACTATTCCTACCCACCACATTTGAATAAAAATCTCAGCACATTTCTTCACCAACCAAGAGTGGGGCCCACCAATTCTAGAATTTTCTACTAAAATGACAATTTCCGCAACTTTTACAATTTCTGAACCAGTCATCTCGTAAAATTCATAACAAAACATACGTTCATTTTTTACGGTTCAAAATTTGTGGACATATACTGAACTTATATATGTATAACATATCCAAAAATCATAACGATCCAACGGTCGGATTAAAAATTATAACCCCCGCAAAATATCTCAAAAACCCTAATTTTTAATACCTTCATTCCGACAAAAATACTGATAAAAATCTCAACATTAACTCCTTCATTTTTAACCACAAAAATATATCCCTCATTTATATCCATATAAAATAAATATTTCCTTATCATATGAATCAATAATTAATTATTCACAAATAATATTAAAGATTCACATTTATGACAACCAGGTCGTTCCCATGAAAGAGGGGGCTTTCCAATGAGGATTTCTCCTTACTGGCGCGCAATTAGATGACCAAACCTCTCCTTAGACAGAACTTTCTAGACATTGCCAATAATGTTATCTAATAATATTATTCAAATAATATGAATTATTGATCTGATAATGGGAAATACTGTGCAGTAACAATTATTGAAACAACAATAATATAAAATATCAACGCAACAATTATTGAATCAATAAAATAAAATATTGAACAGTAACTACTGTAACAATTATTGAGTAGTGCCTTCCTTCGTAAGAATCAATAATTCTAAAATACTGTGCAATCCGTGTGCTACTGTGCAACCACGCGTATTGCTGTATTTTAACCACCGGGTATTCCAATAGTGTTAACGGTAACAACTACGCCGTTATTTATAAAAACTCAATTTTTGTCGTTATCTTCATCCAATCGTTTTCCGTTATGGGGCCCACAAATAGCTGCGCCGTCGTACAAATATTTCCCGACTGAAAGAATATTTCACGACCATACGAATATTCACCGACCAAAAATGAATATTTTATAACCACTTACTTATTTGAAATATTTGTGCATTTTACCCATAACTAACCATATTAATCAAATCAACCATTTCTATTTCAAAATAATAAATAGAGGAAATTTAATTTCATTTATTAATAAGTTGGGGTCTTACAAAAGATATACAACTGTAAACCCAATAATGCTGAGACTCAGCTTAATAGTATCACGACCACGAATTATCCATGCACTATGAGCCAAGGATATTCGTGTTTTCAATTACGATCATGATTATACCGAATAATCCCTGGTCATAATCATACCAAGTCCATCTATGTATTACGGGCTAAAGATGACTTTTACCACATCGTTTGTAACATTACGGTCATGATTATGCCGAATAATTCCTGGTCATAATCATACCAAGTCCATCTATACACTACTGGTCATAGATGACTTTCAACACAATATAAGCATGCGAATGATGATAATGATATAAAGAATCGATCACATGAGATAAAGGATAAATTTTTAAAGACTTTAATAATTTAATTTATCCATAATTCAATAATATCCAAATTATCAATATGATACTGCTTTGTAGAGTAAAATTCAATAATAATATTAAATCAAAAATGATTTGAACAGAAAATAATATTTCAACGAATATTCAACGAAGATAATAACATTATTCATTATATAATAACATTAAATTTATTTACTAATTTTATTAATCATTAAATAATATTTTAAATCAATAATTTCCTAACACCTTAATCCAAATGTTATAAATCACTTAATAATCTCATAATCTAATATTATTAATATTATAACAATATTTTAATCATTTTATAAACTTATAAGCAATTTATTTTAATTGTTTACACTTTACTAATTAATGCATTTAATCATCCTAAAATGTCAAATCCATAAGATTTCATCACTAATAACAAAAAACTCTCATCAAAAAACTGCATATACCTTATATAGGATTCTCAAGCCATAAAATCCTATTTTCTAATTTTTTTTACTTCACATAACATGTTTAATTCATTTATTCATAACTAGTCTATTTTCATAAAAATACCAAATCAGTCCCAGAAAATTTTCTTTTCTGGAATTTTGCAGAATATAGTCCCATATTGAACATATATTTTTTTCAGAATTTTTAAAATTCATTTACTATTTTTCATATGGCCAAAATTACCGAATATTTAAACATTTATCATAAACTGTACTTTTGTTCAAAAATTCCGAAATTTAAAAAGTATACTGCTATTATATACATGTACTCTCAATAAAAATTTTACCAATTTTGGAGTTAACCACAAGGAGTTATAAGGGTTTACTTTTAAAATAGTATTTTTCCATAAAATTTATAACTCCTAATCTATACATCCAAAAATCGCCATTTTTGGACACAATCTAGAAAACTCATTAAATTATCATTTCAAATCTTTCCAAAATTTTTAAGGGTCGAAAAAATTACGAAACTGAAAAACATAATAACCCTTACAATTTCTTACCTCAAAAAAGCAGTATTTCTGACCGGAATATCGGATGTAAAGCCGAAAAAAACTTGCACTGAATAGCAACTCTCAAAGTATCTAAATACTCACAAAAATAGGCTCGTTAATATAGAGTGAGAAAACTTATGTTTCTGGTGTGATTTTCAATTCTAACCTAAGCGTCTATTTATAGGAAAATGCTAGAACGCCATAGGAGACTAAATATTAAAATAATATTATAATTTTTTTCTTTTCTCCTACGCAGCCACTCTTGAAAAATTATCAGCCACCACAGTGGGGCCTACCCAAAATCAGCACATGTATTCAACACCAACCAAAAGTGGGTCCCACCCAATTTTAATAAAAATTATTTTATTTTCCAAAACTTCAGTAATTCATAATAAATAGCCCTTTTATAAGAAAAATACGAATTTTATGTCCATTCCACACGAAATCGAATTCTCTACAACTTTGTAGCTTTAAGTTTTTGTAAATTCTAAACAGAAAATATCCGAAATTCACAAACGGTCGATTTTCAATACCTCATAAAATTCATAACAAATCATACATTAATTTTTAACGGTTCGAAATTTGTGGACATATACTCAACTTATATATGTATAACATATTCAAAAATCACAACGATCCAACGGTCGGATTAAAATTATAACTCACGCAATAGAGCTTTAAGAACACTGATTTGATTTTCGGACTATAAATCCCTCGTACCAGTTTCACTCAAACAGTCACCACGAAAAATTCACAAAGAATTTTTGGGTGATTCTAATTTCTACGGTTAGCTTACTTCCAGGGCTTTCTTTTGATATATGGCTCATCTCCTAACTCATTATACACAAAGAGTTATAGATTTTACAAAATCAAGTAATAAACTAATCTTTCTGAAAATCCCATATTTCGTTCTTCATTTCGATAAAATACTAATAAAACACCTCAGCATTAATTTCTTCAATTATATCCATATAATAAATATTTCCTTATCACATAAATTAATAATTAATTATTTACAAATAATATTACAGAATCACAATTATAACAACCAGGTTGTTACTAGGAAAGAGGGGGCTTTCCAATAAGAATTTCTCCTTACTAGCGCGCAATTAGGTAACCAAACCTCTCCTTAGACAGAACTTCCTTAGACATTCTCAATAATGCTATCTAACAATATTATTCAATTAATATGAATTATTGATCTGAAAATAGAAAATAATGTGCAGTGAAAATTATTGAACAACAATAATATAAAATATTAACGTAGCAATTATTGAATCAATAAAATAAAATATTGAATAGTAATTACTGTAACAATTATTGAGTAGTGTCTTCTTACATAAGAATCAATAATTTAAAAAAAATACTATGCAATACCGTGTGCTACTGTGCAACAACACGTATTAATTTACTTTACCCACCGGGTATTCCAACAGTGTTAACGGTAACAACTACGCCGTTATTTATAAAAACTCATATTTGTCATTTTCTTCATCTAACAGTTATTCTGTTATGGGACCCACAAATGGTTGCGCCGTCGTACGAATATTCCCCGACAGAAAGAATATTTCACGACAAAACGAATATTCCCCAACAACATGAATATTTTATAACCACTTGCTTATTTTGAAAAAAAAATAATTTCACCCATAACTTTAAACTTTTATCAATTTAACTATTTACTAAATAGAAAAATTGAATACTTTTATTTCATAAAATTTGGGATCTTACAGAACCCCTATGGGGTCAAACCCTAGGGGGTTTAGCCCTAGGGGCTCTCTTGGGATATCTTGTGCAATCTTAGTTATAACCTAGAAATTGATTAGTTTAATAAAATTAGGATTAATAGGAAATTAGTAATTGTGAGGGTTAATTTCTTATTAAAGTCTTTGAGGGAACGATACTCTACTTATTATTATATTACTTGTTGACCACGTATACTTGTGTGTTGTGCGTAATTATATTTACCCAATAAGTTTTTGGCGTCGTTGCCGAGGACTTTAGTATAGATTTTAATATTTTGCAATATCAGTTTAATTAGTCCAGTTTTACTTAAACATTATTATTTTTGTTTTGTTCGTCTTATTTTAGGTTTTTGAAGTTGGTTTATGCAAACTCGATCCAAAAATCCAGACTTGCTTCCTTTTAAGGACGACATTGAAAGATGCTTTCAAAGGCTAAGTAAGTGGATTAAGGAAACAAGGGACGACTTCGAAAATTCTGAAAAAGAAAAAGCAATGGTTGTCGAAGACCAGAAAGTGTTGAGGGACTTTGCTACACCCAAGGTGACTGAGCCGCGGTCGAGTATCACCAGGCCTGTTATAGCTGCGAATACATTCGAGATTAAGCCTAGGATTATTCAGATAATCCAAAACTCGGTTCAGTTTGGGGGACTTGCAAATGATGATCCGAACGAACATTTGATCAGTTTTCTAGAGATATGTGACACGTTCAAATACAATAGGGTGTCGGATGAAGCAGTCAGACTTCGCTTGTTCCCATTCACTCTGCGGGACATGGCAAAAAGTTGGTTACAGTCTCTACCATCGGGTTCAATAAAGACATGGGATGACCTGGCTCAGAAGTTTCTAGCTAAATTTTTCCCGCCAACGAAGACTGCAAAGATGAGAAACGAGATTACCATGTTTGATCAGCAACATGGGGAGTCATTGTACGAGGCATGGGACAGATACAAAGAATTGCTCAAAAAATGCCCACATCACGGATTGCCTAAGTGGTTGCAGATGAACACATTTTACAACGGACTACATGGGAATCTCAGGACTAGTATTGATGCTGCGTCGGGGGGAGCTTTTATGGCAAAGAATTATGAGGAGGCATATCAGTTGATAGAGACAACGGCAGCTAACAACTATCAGTGGCCCACGGCAAGAATGACACAACCTACGGTAGCTAGAGTGTTAGAGGTAGATGGAGTGACAGCAATAACAGCGCAAATTTCAGCACTCTCTAAGAAGTTTGACATTTGGTAAGGGGTACAGACAAAGCAAGTTGCAGTTATTTGTGAATTATGCGCGGGTGAACATCCTACGGATCAATGTGTAATCAACCCAAAGTCAGTACAATTATTGAGTAGCTACAACAGAATTCCACAGAATACGTACCAGAATACATATAATCAGGGGAATAGGAATCATCCGAATTTGTCGTGGAATAATAATCAGAATCAGCAAGCTCCACGACCATCGTATCCCCCAGGATTTCAAAATCAACAACCAGTTCAACGTCAAGAAAGGAAATCAGATTTAGAAGAGTTGCTATCAAAGTATATAACAAGCAACGAGGTAGCCATAAAAAATTAAGCAATGGCCATGAAATCACAAGAAATAGCCATCAAGAATTTAGAGAATCAGATGAGACAGATAGCTTTTGCAATGAATAACAGGCCTCAAGGAACATTACTAAGTGATACAAAGAAAAATCTGAAAGGTAATCACGAGCAATGTCAGGCAATTATGCTACGAAGTGGAAAACAGCTTGAGGGTCAGAAAATAGAAAACTCGGTTGTAAAAGAAGTTGAGACAGACAGTGAGAATAAAGTGGTTGAGGACAGACCGGGAGAAGAAAAATAAGTGGAAAAGAACAAACCAGTCCGATTGTTTATCCTCCCCCACCTTTTCAGCAAAGAGTTCAAAAGCTGAAATTAGATAAGTAGTTTGCAAAATTTTTGGAAGTTTTTAAGAAACTTCATATTAACATCCCGTTCTCAGAAGCCCTAGAGCAGATTCCAAGTTATGCGAAATTCATGAAAAGGATTTTGTCCAAGAAAAAGAAGTTGGAAGATTTCGAGACAGTGCCATTAACAGAGGAGTGTAGTGCGGTTTTACAGCAAAAATTGCCACCGAAGTTGAAAGATCCGGGGAGTTTCATCATTCCGTGCACGATAGGGAATATGGCGTTCAACAAATATTTGTGTGATTTGGGGGCAAGTGTGAACCTTATGCCGCTATCAGTTTATACAGAATTGGGTTTGCCCGCTCCAAAGCCTACGAACATCTCATTTTAGTTGGCAGATAGGTCAGTCACGTACCCGATAGGCATTATGGAGGACATATTAGTAAAGGTTGACAAGTTTATATTCCCTGCGGATTTCATAATTCTGGATTTTGAGGCAGATAAGAACATCCCAATTATCCTAGGGAGACCGTTTTTGGCTACAGGTAGGACATTCATCGACGTACAAAAAGGAGAACTAACGATGAGGGTCCAAGATCAAGAAGTAAAATTTAATGTTTTCAAGGCCATGAAATTCCCTACAGATGAAGAAGAGTGTTTCAGGATGGATATCATTAATCAGATAATCAGCGAAGACATGGGCAAGAGTTTGGTTAACGATCCATTGGAAACGACATTACTAGGAGATGAAGAATCAGATGATCCAGAATTTGTGGACTACTTGCAAATGCTAGACTCCCTGCCACGAGTTAGCAGATTTAGAGCACCCTTTGAACCATTTAACACGGATGAAAAAGCCACAACAAGGATAAAATCGTCATTGGAGGAGCCACCTACTCTTGAACTTAAGCCACTCCCTAAACACCTCAGGTATGCATACTTAGGCCATTCTAATTCTTTACCTGTTATTATTTCTGCTACACTTAACGAATTGTAGGAAGAAAAATTAATGAGGGTGCTTAGAGATCACAAATCGGCCATAGGATGGACAATTGCGGATATTAAGGGAATCAGCCCATCATTTTGCATGCACAAAACTCTTATGGAAGATAATGCAAGACAGACAGTGGAGCAACAGAGACGGCTCAACCTAATCATGAAAGAAGTAGTGAAGAAAGAAATCCTAAAATGGTTGGATGCGGGTATCATCTACCCGATTTCAAACAGTAAGTGGGTCAGTCCGGTACAATGTGTGCCAAAAAAGGGAGGAATGACCGTGGTACAGAATGATGATAATGAGCTAATTTCGACAAGGACAATGACTGGTTGGAGGGTTTGTATGGACTACAGGAAGTTGAATAAGGCGACCCGCAAAGATCGCTTCTCTTTGCCCTTTATCGATCAGATGTTGGACAGATTAGCGGGACATGAGTACTACTGCTTATTGGATGGATATTCGGGTTATAATCAGATCGTCATCGCTTTTGAAGATCAAGAGAAGACTACGTTCACGTGCCCATACGGCACATTCGCATTCAGGAGAATGTCGTTCGGCTTGTGTAATGCACCCGCTACCTTCCAGAGGTGTATGTGGCCATCTTCTCGGACATGGTGGAGAAAAATGTGGAAGTCTTCATGGACGACTTCTCTATCTATGGCGATGATTTTGATGCGTGTCTTGAGAATTTGGTAATGGTCTTATAAAGATGCACAGACACGAATTTGATCCTTAACTGGGAAAAGTGCCACTTCATGGTTGAAGAAGGCATAATTTTGGGCCACAAGGTGTCAGCTAAAGGATTAGAGGTCGATAAAGCGAAGCTGGAAACAATTGAAAAGCTTCCTCCCCCGAGTTCAGTTAATGGAATTTAAAGTTTTCTGGGACATGCTGGGTTCTACAGGAGATTCATAAAGGACTTCTCTAAAATTGCAAAACCTTTGTGCAGTCTTTTAGAGAAGGATTCGGTTTTTAAATTTGATGAGGAGTGTAAAGTGGCATTCGAGCTATTGAAGATGAAATTGACCACAACTCTCGTAATCGTCACGCCGGATTAGAATATGCCCTTCGAGTTAATGTGTGATGCGAGTGACTATGCGGTTGGGGCTGTTTTGGGTCAACGCCGAGATAAGGTATTTCATGCCATATATTATGCGAGTAAGACACATACGGAGACTGAAATGAATTACACAACTACGAAAAATGAATTACTTGCAGTAGTATATACGTTAGATAAATTATGGGCATACTTGATCGGAATAAAGGTAGTAGTATATACAGATCACTCGGCTATTCGGTACTTAATTTCGAAAAAAGATGCTAAGCCACGCCTTATCAGATGGATTCTCCTTTTACAAGAATTTGATTTAGAAATAAAGGATAGAAAGGGGACGGAGAATCAAGTGGCCGATCATTTGTCTAGGCTAGAAAATCAGGGTAAAAAGGAAGAGAACAAGTGTTTAATCAATGAGTCATTCCCGGATGAGCAGCTGTTTGGGATCAATACAGAATTTCCATGGTACGCTGACTTTGCGAATTATATAGTGAGCAACATTCTTCCCCCTGATCTTACACGACAGCAGAAAAAGAAATTCCTTCATGACGTCAAGTGGTATATGTGAGATGAGCCGTACTTATTCAAACAGTGCGCCGAAAAGATGATTAGAAAGTGTATGCCCTACAGTGAAGTTAAAACCATACTGCATGAATGTCACTCATCTGCATATGGGGAACATAATGGTAGTGAGAGAACAACAGTAAAAGTGCTTTAAGCCGGGTTTTACTGGCCTACACTATTTAAAGACGCCCACCACTTTGTAAAATTTGTGATAGATGTCAAAGGGTGGGCAACATATCAAAAAGGAATGAGATGCCACTACAAACAATTCTGGAAGTTAAAATTTTTGACGTGTGGGGCATCGATTTTATGGGGCCATTTTCATCATCGTTCAGTAATCAGTATATATTGCTTATGGTTGACTATGTATCAAAATGAGTTGAAGCCGTAGCACTCCCAACTAATGATGCCAAAGTGGTTCTCAAATTCTTGCAGAAGAATATTTTTACGAGATTTGGCACGCCAAGAGCTATTATAAGTGATGAAGGTAGTCACTTCTGCAACAGATCGTTCACAGCTCTTTTGGCAAAGTATGGGGTTAACCATAAGGTAGCTACATCATATTATCCCCAAATAAGTGGGCAAGCTGAGATCTCGAACAGGGAGGTGAAGAGAATTTTGGAGAAGGTGGTAAACCCGAATCGAAAGGATTGGTCTCTCAGGTTGGACAATGCACTATGGGCCTACCGGACTGCATATAAAACACCGATTGGTATGTCTCCATATCAATTACAATACGGGAAAGCTTATCACCTACCTGTCGAGTTACAACATAAGGCCTACTGGGCAATTCAGAAACTTAATTTTGATCAAGCATCTGCGGGTGAAAAGAGGCTACTCCAGTTAAATGAACTAGATGAATTCCGACTTCAAGCTTAGGAGAACTGTAAGTTATACAAAGAAAAAGTCAAGAAATGGCACGACAAGAAACTAATACAAAGAACGTTCGAGCCGGGGCAATCAGTCCTATTGTTCAACTCACGGTTGAGGTTATTCCTAGGAAAGCTTAAATCAAGGTTGTCGGGATAATTCACCATCAAAAGAGTTTTTCCACATGGCGTCGTCGAACTCTACAGTAGAAACCCATTGGAGACCTTCAAGGTCAACAGTCAACGGTTGAAGCATTATTGGGGTGGTGAGTCCAATTGGGACGTCATCGCAATCACACTGACCGACGCACCATAAACAGGGAGTAGTCAGGCTGAACGACTTAAAATCAAGCGCTAATTGGGAGGCAACCCAATCGTCTTTTGACTTTTCACATTTTTTAGTCATGCTAGTTAGATTATAGTTTAGATTAATTAGGATATAATAAGTAGTTATTAAGTTATATTGTTCTTGATAATATATACCATGCTTAAAATGCTCAATCTCTACTCATATTTAAGTTATATGGTTTGCAGGTACTTAATATGCTAATGGTTTGGAATTGCAAGGAAGAAATAAGGAAATCAGAGGCCAGCTACATGATGCATGCCCAACGGGGTGGGTCCCTTAAAGCACAAACCCCCCACCGGGCGGGGGTCTCTCAACCCAAAGTCAGGGCTCATGCCCGCCGGGGCGGACCTATAAGGCTTACTACCCCCCGCCGGGGCGGGGGTCCTAAATTCCAACAGACATTTTCGGCAGTTACAACTTCAATAACCCACCTCCCCACTTCTTCATTCTACTACTACTTCTTCCTTGCATATAATTCTTAATCCCATCACTTCTCTCCCACGTTTTGGAAAAGTAAACTCCATCATACCACTTCTTTAAGATCAACCACCACCTACCCACTACTACACTCCACTACTTCCACGTATATCTCTCTATCTCTATAAAACCTCTCTACCCTAACCCAATTTCACTAATCAAACTCAGAAAGCTACGAATTAGGGTTCTTTGTGGAATGAAATTATATAGCAATTGAGAGTGAGCACCTTGTCTTCTAATTCTTCCCTTCCTATCACCATAGTAGAAGCAAAATCATCAAGTTTGGGGGAATAGAAAAGTGTGCACACCAAGTGTTTGACAGATTATGTAAGTGAAGTTTGGGGGGGAAATCATTGATAAAGCTTCATGGGTCTCAATTCAATGGCGTCTCAATCCACAGCAAAATGACAAAGAGGAGAAAGTTCAAGGTCCGCACAACCAACACGGACCTTTGATCGCCGTAAATTCAAAAGTGCCGCCGTAGCCGACCGTTACGACTATATGGTAACTAAAGCACTTACACCGGAGCGGGGGTTGGCACCGGATCATGTGGATGGGGCGATGATGCAGCAAATATATCAGAAAGGGTGGAACAAGTTCACTGAGGAACCCGAGGCCGCCGTTGTAAGTGTGGTCAAAGAATTATATGCAAACGTCAAAGATAAGGCCCCTTTCAATGCTTTTGTGCAGGGGAGGCTCGTTCCTTTCAGTGCCGACGCCATCAACACTTACTACCAGTTGAGAGTGTCGAGACATTGTCAGTACATTCACTTACGTGACAACGATTCGGACTTTGAGGCTATTCTGAAGGACATGACTAAGTTGGGTACAACATCGATCAAGGGTCGGAAAGGAGGCACAGTTTTTCACAGCAAGGATCTCAGTAGGTATGGGAAGATATGGTACGCATTCTTGTGTGCCAAGCTATTTCCGTCCACACACACATCGGACGTAACCAAAGAAAAGGCACTACTTTTATATGCAATTGTGCAAGATTTCATCATTGACATCGGGGCCATAATCAGTTTTTCAATTCGCCAATGCTTACAAGGAAATTTCTCGGGCGGCTTGCCACACCCATCACTCATTTATGGGTTGTGACGTCAAGCGGGTGTTAGATGGTTCGATGATGAACCCACTCAGATGTCGCTGCAGTTACTAGATTCCAGAATGATTGCGCGGTATGCAGTGTGGGTTGGGAGTGAGTCACATCCAAGAGGAGTAGAATTTATATTTCCCTCAGCTTTGGAGGACGAAGCTGATGCTGAAGACACCTCGGATGATGCCGAGTTTCAGGAGGATGTGGCTATGGGAGAGCAAGAAATAGAGGCGACACCTCAACCTGACGCCATATCTAGCCCTCAGTTTCTTGTATTTCAACGCAAGGTGGATGAGCACAACAAGGAAATACGCCGAGAGATGCGCCGACTCGCAGCGAGGCAAGACCACATGTTTGAAGCTATGAATACATCTTTTGCTTCATTAAATGCGACACTCCAGAGCTTCAATCCAACTGCCCAATTCCCATACCAGTAGCCCATGCCAATGCCAAAGTTTCCACCGAGTGACTCTGAGGAAGAAGATCAGCCACCAGCACCCCAGACTTAGGCAATTACAGGGAAGTCCTCACTTATTTTATTGCGTTATCCATACAATGAGGACATTGTAGTTTTCAAGTTTAGGGGATATAGTTTTTATGTTGCATTTCATGTTTGCATGTTTAATGTAATTTGTATTGCACATTTAGTTTTGCATGATTAGTTTTAGGAATTTTAATGTTGCATTCATGTAATCATATAGTTGCATAGTAGCTTAAGAGCATATAGTTTTTGCTTATGCTTGCATTATGTTATGTTATTTTTGCCATAAAAAAAATTTAGTTAGAATTGTGTTGTTTTGCATATGTCCAACAGTTATTGTAATTCATTTTTATTTTGGTCGATGATGAGATTGGGATTGAGTAGATAAATACAGTACCCAATATTAGAACTGTGATGTAATTTTGAGTAATGAATTGAATCTTAAGCATGTTTGAAACTGATATAAAAAGGGTAGCACATTAATAACATATGTGTCGACTGAGTAGTTTAAATTGATACATAAATAGTTTCTAAAGGATAATGCTAGTGTAAATCATAGAATGACAAGAATAGGTGGTGAAGACAAAGAATTAAGCAAGAACCTAAGTTTGGGGGAAAAAGGTAAGGTATATAAGCTTTAGAAAAAGAAAATAATATTTAGTTGAGTCTTGTGGTGAGTTGAGAAGAAATACTCCCCATAAACACAAGCGTGAGATGGAGCGTAAAACGCACTCACCAACCATTTATCGAAAAAAAAAAGAAGACGGAAATAAGGGTAAAGAGCCCCCCGTCAATGAAAAAGAAAAAGAAAAAGAAAAAGAAAGCATGAATACCCTATTCGGACCCCTAATCTTGGTGAACGTTTGATTTTAGTTGGAACTCGTCTGTTTTTAAAAAATTTTAGTTTATTCTGTATGATTCCTAATAAGAGATTGGTTATGTATTGAATTTGAATTAGTAACAGTTAACATAGATGTTGAACACACACACACAATATCAGTGATGACAGTCTAAGATTCGAGGATTGATAAGAAGTTATTAAGTGGTTTCGATATGAAGTGTTGTAGTGTTTGCTCAATTTTTCTAAGGCCGAAGGAATAAATTTGATTCTGAGATACTGTTGGATTCGTAAACATTTAGTTAGATACATTACATCTCATTGCATTGCATATCATGTTAGTTTGTTTTGTGTTCGAGGACTAGCACGTTTTAAGTTTGGGGAATTTTGATAAGTGGATTTTATACCCGCGAATCGGTGCCTAATCCAAGCTTAATCGGTGTTAATTCCTTATTTTCATGTTTGTTTTTACTTGTTATTTGTTATTTTGTGTGTAGGTGTGGTGGCATGGCATATGATCAAAACAAAGGTGAAATTGTGGCAAGGAATGGAGAAAAAAAGAGCAAAAACAAAAGTCAGAAAAATATCCTACCCCCGCCGGGGCTGGCATATTTTAGCCTTACACCCCCGCCGGGGCGGAGGGTTTTCAGGTCTGCGTGACAGGAGCCTAGCCTGCCGGGGTGGGCCATTTACAAGCATATACCCCCGCCGGGGCAGGGGATCCCGAAACCTGACAGTCCAATTGTGATTCAAACTCTGTTGGATCGTGGACTTTAGTGCTTGGATAGCATTTGGACTCTAAATAACATGGAACGACTAGAATTCATGTGTTTGATATATATGGAGCAATGATCAATAAGATCATCATCATGCAAAGCAATTAACAGAGATTAAAGACAGATTTTCATAGCGAGCATCGGAGTGAAGATTGTGAAGAACTTTCATATCGATTGCGGATTAAGGATAAAGTGAAGGGTGTTCTGCTTTATTCTTCTTCTTTAGTTTTATATTTGTAATTGAAAGATGATATCTTTAATTTATTCAGTTATTATTTCATTTATGATGAACTAAATACTTTTTTGTCTTAAGACGGATCTTTAGGTAGAACGATGGTTATGTAATCTTTGATCTTTAGTTTAATAAGTTATTATCCAGTTTATCTATATTAATTTGATCTTGAATTTATGAATTGTCTGATCAACGATTCTTTGTGGACTTGTATGGATTCGAGAGATGAAATACGAGTTAATATATCATGTGTTCTTGATTTATGTGAATGAACAGAATTTTGATGAATGTTAGGGTAGAGATATGCTTAACATCACATGTAATCAGATAAAGAACTTGAACTTAAACCTTCTTTAATTGTAATTTACATAGAGTTATGGTGAGTTAGTTGATTAAAGTGTTTAACTTGATTCTATCTAATTTGTGGACTGAAGTTAATACGGTATTAGTACATCGTGAGGTGGCTAGTTCTACATACGTGTTCTTGATTAATAAATTGGGATAGTGAATTAAACTGGAAAAAAGGTGTAATAATCAGAGTGATACTTAGAGTGAAGTCAGAAGCCTAATTCTCCAATATTTGTTTGAAATATTCAGTTTTTAAGGTTTGTTGGTTGTTTGGTGATTTTAATATATTTTTAATACTCTTAGTTACAACCTAAAAATTGATTAGTTTAATAAAATTAGGATTAATAGAAAATTGGTAATTGTGAGGGTTAATTTCTTATTAAAGTCTTTGAGGGAACGATACTCTACTTACTATTATATTACTTTATTGACTACGTATACTTGCGTGCTGTGCGTAATTAGATTTTACCCAATACACAGCGAGTCTGTTATCGCTCTTCATGGAGAATAGTACCCTTTTCCACTAATTACCTATCTGACCATGTGGTTATCTCGCTTTATCTCCCCCAGCTCACTAGTAAATGGTCACTCGGCCCTCATGTTCATCATGGTCACTCAACTAGCTTGGGGTTTGTAGGTTCCCCTTGATCCTATCTTCTTGGGGACTTTATATCTTCTCTTGGATGAAACTGTTCTTGCTCTGTAGGAATATGTTGGAAGGTACCCTTTTCTAGATTTATTTATTCTTGTAATAATTATCTTTCATACTGCATTTTCATTTCGCTCATCAATGTTTTCCCATTTATTTAAGTATGACATGAATTGCGTCATCCCGAATTCTTTTTTTTAGATCTCCTTTTTGAACACTTTTTAAGCCATTCTACCTCTTTGCACTTCTCTAAGAAGAAGAAGAAACTTCCACCATCTTTCACATCGCCGAATGTTGTTTCTAGTACCTCTCAATGGATTGATCATAGGGCTTCTTAGGACTTACGAATCTACATCAACAATTTTTTGCTTTTTGTTGCTCATCCTTACATCATTGTCCTAGAGGGCGGTCTTTTATCTGATTTCTATAGGAAAGACTTCCGCTCCTTCTCGAGCGTCGAAGGCTTGCATGGGTCATCACTCTATTGGTTCTTGTTTCTCCGAGCTTCTGAACTTTCCGACTTTGTCGGCACCGTTATTTACTCATTTCAGAGAGTGCCCTTGATAATTTTGTCTTTGTATCCACTCATTTTTATGGGAGCTTCCAAGACTACCGAATGCTCAATATGACCCTCTCCCCTTTGTCATTCCTGATGCTTCTCGAGAGGGACGTTATACTGTTAGTGTGCATAACTTTTGGTTTGTCAATCTCAAAATATGGCAAGACGATACTATGCTCCACTCGTTGTTAGTTTCTCCTCCTAAACATCTTCGGTGGACCAAGTTGTTATGTTCTCCCAAGCTAAATACCCGTTTAGAGAGTTGGTCGACTAGTAGTAGATTTATTGGGTGTGAGGCTTCAATGCCCAAGCTTCCTCCTTTTCCTTCAATAGAAGATCTCCTTCGGAATCCTCCCGATGCTTCTCTGGTTCATGTTTCATCTCTAGTACTTCCTCGAGCTCCTTCCCAGGGATCCTCTGCTGCTGAAGAAATGAGAGTTACCCGTTCTAGAGAAAAGGCACATACTACTATTGTTTCTGAGGTGTTGCCCCCTGTAAGAGCTACCGTGAGCCCGGTTTGTCATGATGTCATTAGGTGAACGACGAATGAGACCACTCTTATCTTGAAACCATTGTCAAAGCGCCCACATGATGATGTTGGTTCTAGCATACCGGCAGCCAAGGATCAGGTTAAGAGACGCATAAAACTTTTGGTAAGCTTTATGTTATTTTCATTTATCTCTTTAGATATTGCCATAATTGCCTTCATGTTTTTCTCATGTCATTATTGCCTTGTTTTTTAGATTGTCGAGGATGATGATGAAAGAGATGTTGATGATGATGTTCTCATTGGATTTCTTAAGGGTACTGCGAATGAGGAAGCGGACTCCAATACTTGTGAGGATGCACTACCTATCATGATTGTCGTCGAGCCTTCCTCTTCACACGATGATTGTGTTAGCCTTAACGCTGACGATTCTTTGTTTGATATGGGCTCGGTTCCTTCTGTGGGTAGTACAGTTCCATCTTCAGTCTCACGTACAACATCTTCTCTTGACAGGCTTGAGGGTACTAGTGACACCCATGCTGAGGCTGATGGTATTATGAAAGTACTGAATCCTCTTCCCCCGAAGGAGAATCCTTCAGAGCTTATTGTTGATTTTCATCCTCCCCGTAAAGATTCTATTGAGATTTCACCTGACATGGAGGATACAATGGCTAGTTCTTTGGGTGGGCCAACCGATGTTTTATTTTATGTGGAGTCTCACGACACCTTATCGGTTGGGTACCTTGTGAATATTCTCCTTAGTTGACATACACCTTATCGGTTGTTTATTAATTTTTCTTCTTTTCTTCATAAAATTATTGTAGAATACTAAGTTATTATTATGATAAAATTAAAAACTAAAATGTAATCATGCATTAATTTATTTTAATATATACATACATATGTGTGTGTGTAATTACTATTCAGTCATTATATTTTCTTATATATATATATAGCTATTTAGGAATATAATTTTTATAAAACAATGAGTTTTAGAGTGTAAAGTTGAGTAGAGATTTAAAAGGTAAAATTATAAACATTGTTTTAAAGGTAGAATTTGTAGAACGACTAATTAATTAAAGTTTAATAAGAAATAAAATTATTATAAAATAATAAGTTATCGTTAAATTTTTCAGTATTATAAACTAAAAAAAATCGCCAACAAAGTAAAGTAAACTCATATCATATTCAACGAAGACACAACATATACGAACATAAAATTTAAACAACTTCGCATAAGGGATGTCCCCAAAAAAAAACCTACTTCAAAATTAAGCTACTAAATCTTATGATATATACTCTACGATTATTTTTGATATTGTAGGATGATTATACTAAATCAAACTTTCCATGGTACAGAAACATTCTTTTTCGTAAGGAAGGAAATAGTATTAATATATACTCAGTGGCGAAGCCACATAGAACTTTGTGGGGTCAATCGATTCACTGGAAAAAAAAAGTGCTTTATAATGTAAGGTAAATTTTAAGTATTATATGTAAATTGACCCCACTAAAATTTTATAAATTTTCTATTATACAGGGTCAAATTAAAATTTTATAACTTTGTCAATCAAATTTTAACCGCATGACTCATATCCTCTTAATATATGTATCTCTCTCTATAATATTTTGAACTAAATAATAATCTAATTTATATTATTTTTAAAAATAAATAATGAATTACTTATGAACAGTTGGGATTAAAAAAGTCTGTTACGAGTCAATATAGTGTATATATACCATATATTATTACTCATTATATTTTCATTGTAATATAGTGTGTGTGTGTGTGTGTATATATATATATATATATATATATATATATATATATATATATATATGCTTGAAAGTATAAAATATTTAAAAAAATTGGCTCGGGGGCGCTGCCCCCGAACCCCCGCCAAATTATTTTTAATTCAATAACAATTTCGACCTCACTGACAAAAGTTTCTGCTTCGCCACTATATATACTCCTATTTTGTTCATCTCTTTAAACTAAAATAAAGAGACTAACAGAATAAAATGAATCCCATCTACTCACATAAACCCTATACAAACACCTTGTATATCAAGCAAACATCCAAAGTCCTATATGTATATACACTAACTTTTTAATTGAGCAATAATGGCCTCAGGAATGCATGCGTTGATGATGCTTTTTAATTGCTACAGTAAGCCCAACCTTCAAATCACCTGCTTCATAGCAATATAAATACCCAAAAATATCGAATAATCATGGTAACAACAAAAAAATTTATTAACCCCAAAACAAATTAAATCATGCAAAATGAACAAACAATTTAATTATCTATTTTATTTTAATTTTTGTCAATTTGTAAAATTTAAAAATTTTGTACAAACAAAGATAACAGATAAGTATAAACTAACCAAAACTTACCACTGATTGGAAGAACGAAGACTAACAGCTAAATTATGTCTTGTGGATTGGTCTTCTCCCCCTCATCTTTGGTGAGTTGTGTACATATTTACTGAACCACAGTTGATGATGATATTCTTCTGCCTAATTTCTATTATCATTTTTATTTATTGAATAGTGAATGTCCCTTTAAATTAGTTGGGCAAAATGATTCGATTTTAAGGGATTAAGTTTTCCATTAAGGTGGTGCTCACGATACTACCCATACAACACTACTGACAACCAGACAGATATCAGTAAAGAAGAAGTTTTCTGTTAAGGTCGTGCTCAATTAGGTAATATATTTTTTTGATAGAACTTTCTAGATATTGTCAATAATGTTAAATATAAAATAATAATACCATAAGATGTGATGCCCCACGTTCTTGTACTTTCAAACACTATTATGGTACTCACGATACTACCCATTCAACACATCTACCTAGGCATATCTTAATGACATAATTATAGTTATAATAATCTTCGTCTAGTTCCAAGTTCTTATAACCTTTATAAATACAAACATTATATCCTTCAAAATATTACATAACAGTACTAATATTAAAAGTAATACATAAACATTTCTAGTCATTCATTTTCCTTTTTCTTTTGTCTTTACTTGATCCTTCGGCCTTCTCTGATTTAACTAGAGACATTTAATTTAGGAAGAGTGAGCAACTAATTTCTCAGTAAGTAATAAAATTGTTTAACATCCAACATATCATGATTAGAACAATCTGATTATGAAGACTTCAACAATCGAAACACTGATTGTGAATCAGCTCAAACAAATAGGAATAAAAGAGATTCATTTAATTTAAATTTTTATTAACATATTGAGTGGTCATGAAGAACCATGAACTCATTACAAGGTTTATTAACAGTCGTTCAACTAAGAACCTTTAGAGTATTTACCAATCACAAAAACTGAAAAGCACTCTTTGCAAATACTTAAGGGGATCAACCTATTATATCATATGTTATGCATAACATTCAAGTCTTACACATGCAAAGTCGGTTATCTGACATAAATATTTATCGCTTTATCAAAGTTGTCCAACTCAGTCTTATAATAAGAGTTCGCTTCATAAAAATTTAGATTGGATTAGCATCAATGAATTTTTAACAATCCAATAATTCATCATTTCATATCAATGGTGTGTAGTCGAAACAAATGGTATCGACTCATATCTTAAAACAGTTCATATTTAAACGAGAACTTTTCAAAGGCACATAAGTGCGGAAATTGAACACAAGCGAGCATAATCAATTTAATAGATTATCTTACCTAGAGAAACTTGCACAAATATATATAAATTTTTCATAAATAATAATTTCTCAAAAGAATAAACTTGCACACAATAGTTAACTAGTACAAGTTAGGAAACTTTCTTAAAATGAGGGAACTTGGCACAATATACAATGTTTGTGTAAGTTAGGAACTTACCTGGATTATGTAACTTTTCCATGGTTACGCTAATAAAACCTTCCAAATGTTTACCTATAACATCCATAAGGATTTACTTAATTAAGTTATTTTTTCCTCTTAATGATTATCACTGGTATTAATTCAATAATTTTTCTTTTGACTTAAATCAATCGTAAATGTCCCTTCATATTATTTTCATAAAAATATATAATTGACCTTTACATAGTCTTATACGCCCTATGTCAACATATATATTTTAGCCGGTAGAAATTATCTTAATAATTTCTTACTTTACTTTAATTAATTATTTTACTTCCATGTAACACCATTTTCTTCATTAAGCCTCCTTAACAAATTTATTATATTTCTTCCTCCTGGCCACATATACATAAAAACATTCCTATTAACACATGTATTACTAGAGTCCTATATGTATATTACTTGTTATTCAAATGTGATAGCCTTATCAGATTACTCGTATATATCCTGGTGGTGTAATCCCCATGTATTCGGATTGGTGTAACTGCTCACTTCTAGGATAAGGCTCATTTATATCTTCATGTAACAGATTATGTAAATCATCTATAAATAGCATACATGGTCACCACTGTTTGGTAGTGTGTGACTTAACAGCATTAAGACCTCTTGTACGTTTATGGTATCAGAGCCATAAACTTATCAATCTTCCATCACAATGTCTTCTTCCTCTGCCTCATCTCATGCACCAAACCAGATCATGTCTGCCTGCTCAAAAAGTCGCTTTATGGCCTCAAGCAAGTACCTCGTGCGTGGTATTCGTGTTTACCAACTTGTCTTACCAAACAAGGCTTCCATTCTTCTAAATGTGATACATCCCTCTTCATTTTCAGTCAGCATGATATTCACTTATATATTTTAGTGCATGTTGATGATATAATTATCACTTGGTCGAGTGCGTTAACTATTAACAACTTGATTTCATCCCTAAGCCAGGAATTTGCTCTAAGGACTTGGGTCCTTTGAATTTTTTTCTTGGTTTGGAAGTTCAGTGCTCCTCTACTAGTGTATTTATTTCGCAAAAGCGCTACATTGATGATCTTGTGGCTAAGGCTGGTATGCACAATGCTAATCCTGTTGCAACGCCACTGTCCCCTTCAACACCCTTGACAAAGTCTGATAACCCATTATTTCTTGATACAACCAAGTACCGCCAGCTTGCTGGGGCACTACAATACATACTCCTTACACGGCCTGAACTTTCCTTTGTGGTTAATAAGTTATGCCAATTCATGCATGAACCGCGTGAGGCTCATTGGGCTGCTGCGAAAAGGGTGTTGCGCTATCTTAAATCCACCTCCATGTGTGGTCTATTTCTATAACCACTTACTTCTCCATTCCACTTACATGCCTACACTGACTCAGATTGGGCAGGTGACCACGATGATAGACGCTCCACCGGTGGTTATGTCATTTACTTGGGTAGAAACCTCATCTCTTGGTCTGCTAAGAAACAAAGAATTGTTGCTCGTTCTTCAACAGATGCTGAATACAAGGCCCTTGCGGATGTCTCTGCTGAAATTACATGGCTGAAGTCTCTGTTGCATGAATTGGGTGTTCAACATATTCCCTCCCCAACTATATGGTGTGATAATGTTGGTGCTACTTACCTTGCTGCAAACCCAATTTTTCATGCTCGAACCAAACATGTAGAGATTGATTTTCACTTCGTTCGGAAAAAAGTTAGCACTGGTGATGTCGTTGTTCGCTTCATCTCAACGAAAGACCAAATTGCAGATATTCTGACAAAGGCTCTGCACAAAACGCGTTTTCAGTTCCTACGCGACAAGCCCAATGTTGTTGCACCACCTTTCGCTTGAGGGGGAGTATTAACACATGTATTACTAGAGTCCTATATGTATATTACTTGTTATTCAAATGTGATAGCCTTATCAGATTACTCGTATATATCCTGGTGGTGTAATCCCCATGTATTCGGATTGGTGTAACTGCTCACTTCTAGGATAAGGCTCATTTATATCTTCATGTAACAGATTATGTAAATCATCTATAAATAGCATACATGGTCACCACTGTTTGGTAGTGTGTGACTTAACAGCATTAAGACCTCTTGTACGTTTAATTCCCCATGTAAAAATAATTTTATTGTAATTTTTTAGT
This sequence comes from Panax notoginseng, assembly GCA_016801055.1. Taxonomy (NCBI): domain Eukaryota; kingdom Viridiplantae; phylum Streptophyta; class Magnoliopsida; order Apiales; family Araliaceae; genus Panax; species Panax notoginseng. The sequence goes on from CM029022.1 coordinate 50,311,836, forward strand.
TTTATTTTATATTTTTAAAGGCCATTTCAGTTCAAAACTTAGCAAATTTTGCTATATCAAACTTAATTTCAAAAATCACCAAATTTGGTTAATATCTTACGCATATCAAAGTGTGCTTCCAGTTAAAATTTCATAACCATCTGAGTTATAGAACTCAAGTTATAGCAGTTTTAGTGTTTAAAACCCTAATATTTGATTGGTTATATCTCACTCATCCGAAGTCAGAATGCGTTTATTTTCGAACAGGAGTTTCGTTATACCATATTGTTTAATTAACCAAAAAGGCTTAATTTTTCTCACTAGTTAAGTAGACAAAATTGCTTTTAAAAATAGGCAGAATGTTTTTACAAATTTTTCAGTTTTGTCCTACTACATAGAAATATCACCATAAATAATCTACAAAGAATTTAGGACTCAAACCACTATCAAAATTTAGCTAAATTCCATATTTATCACACAAAATTGGAATCATCCAAAATTCGAAGTATATTAGGAGTTATGTTTGTTACAATCTCAAGTCACATTTCTAAAATTTTGACCTAAACCAAGTTAAGTTCCTTTCTAGGTTTTCTTGCTTTCCTTCACCATTTTTCTATTGTCTAAGCTATTTACCATCATTATCCAATATATTTAGATGTATATGAATATGATACATGTTTATATTCATATATCCAAGACTTTCACAAGAAAATTGAATATAGGAAGGTTTTAGGTATTGCCTTCACTTAGCTAATCTTCTTGGCTTTAAATAAACATTTATTATATAGGAAGGTTTTAATTCTCTCTTGGACTCTCTCAATTGGCATTGCACTTGGGCTTGTCAACTAAGTTTAATTCCTTAACTTCTTTTGCCCCTGTAGTAGCTTACTTGCTTTAATAAATTTGGACCTTCTTACATTGCACATAAGGCTGATATCCAAACTTTGTTAGTTAATAATTTAAAAGCTTTAATTCACTTAACCTTTAATCAACTTGATTATATCATTTCTCTCTCTAGGCTTTCTTTTTTATTCCTTAGTTAGTTCAAACTAATTAAATTAATTAACTTTGTCTAACTATTAATTTACGTCTCTCATCACTTAAATAAACATTAACACATATATTCATTCATAATATTTGCACAAAATAATTTCCAAATAAACTTTATTTCATTAATAATTATAGATAACCCTGTTTACAATGCTACATGATCTTCTCGGTTATTACATAGTTAATTTATTTTTTTCAGATAGATTTTAATTTCTGGAGCATTAAAAGAGTTTTGGTTCTAGTAGCATAAAAAGAGTTTTGGTTTTAGTTAAATTCCAAAAAGCAAAAAATTAAAGTTTGTGCAATCATATATTTATTATATGGATATAGATAAACAAAAATTAGTGAGATTTTAAAATTGTTTTAATTATAGTTAAATTTTAAACCTATGTGGAACGAGGGATAAGCAAAGATATTTCAGTAAAAACAAAAATTATTTAAACAAGATATAGAAGAAAAAAAACATGCAAGAGTTTTTATAGCAAAGGGTTAATATTTAATTGTTATATATATATATATATAGGGTAAAGTTCAGATAACCACTTGGGGTTTGGGTACTTTCCCACTTAACCACCTGTAGTCAGTAAAGCTACATTTAAACTCCCGACTTTTTGAGTTGAAGTGAAAAAGTATTTTTCGTCTTAACTCCGTTACTTTAGTTGGATAAAGACTTAATTACCCTCCATATATATATTGAATTATCTGGCTAAAGACTTAGTTCTCCGGTGACACCGCCCGAAACTTCCGATTCTCCGATCGAAGCATGGCAGCCTCAGAATTCCTGTTTCCAAATAAACCCACGTTAAATTTTGCTGTAAAAGAGAACCATTTTGGGGAATTTGCAGTTCCAATTACCTGGTGAGACGATTTGATGGATAAAGAAAAGGGGCGTCTTCCTGCCGGAGATTACCTGAGAAGGTAATTTCTGGCGTGGCGAGACAAGTACTGGAAGGACTGCACTATCTGCATGGTATACAGATAGTGCATAGAGATATCAAATTTTTTAATTAACAGAAGAGGAGAGTTAAAGATTGAGGATTTTGGAGAGAGTCGAGTCGTGGCAGGAAGGCCAGAAGAGTGCCAGTTGTATGTGGGAACCTAGGCTTATATGAGTCCTGAAAGGTTTGATCCAGAGAGGTGGAATGGGGAATGTTGTAATGGGTTTGCCGGAGATGTGTGGTCACTTGGAGTGGTGGTGCTGGAATGTCTTGTGGGGCGTTTTCCATTGATTGATCTGGGTCAAAAACTGGATTGGGCAACGTTAATGTGTGTAATTTGCTTTGGGGAGAAGATGGTTATGCCGGAGACGGCATCACCGGAGTTTCAAAGTTTTGTTCTTAGGTGTTTGGAAAAAGATTGGACGTCTAAAGGGACGGTGGAAGAGCTTCTTAGTCACCCTTTTGTTACTGGATGTCACAATGGTTCTGTGACGCCCCCAAAATAGGTATACATCACCCATTTTGAGTCGCCAGATATCACACTGTAAAAATCAAATACAAACTTCTTTTATACAACTGTTGAACTGTCGTGCAGAGTAAGACAACACATAAGCTGTGAGTTTTAGTACAAATATCTGTAACTCTCATGGTGTCTCGACCACAACACCTAACAATGGTACTTTACATAAAAGTACAGTCAATAACTATTTTAGAAATTAAAATCTTTGAAAAATGCTCAAGGAAACCTTCGAACATGGGAGGCCATGCATCTAAGTTATGATATATATCATATGTCCACAGAATTATCCTTGGTTGACCCAATAGACCCCAAAGAAAAATGAGAAGATTGCTATCATGTTCTTTCTAATGGTGAGTCTTCTCTTGACATATAATTATCTCTATTATCTTTAATTGAGAATAATATTTCAACCAAACTCCAAGATTATATAGGTAGTGCTCGTAGATATACTCAGCAAGTGAATGTGCACAACCCTGCCTTATGATAACACGAAATCGTAGGTCATTAGACATCTTGTATGATAGTTGCAAAATACTTTTCCAACGTTGGGTTCACCTCACCCTATTTGATTCACCAAATATAACTACTAAATGATGTATAAAATACAACACACTATTCTAAAGTTCTCAATAAAATTATTTTCATACTGTTTAGGGAGAACCTCCACAACTAAAGTCCACCGTTCTATTCCCCTGTTACTCCCGCTCGACCCAGCTACACTCTTATTACCTAAAAGGAATTGTGAAGCAGAAGGGTGAGAACAACTAGCCTAGTAAAGAATATCATAACTAAAGATAATTAAATTATTAATAGCCTTCATCAGTAATAAATCTGAGATTTAGAACATATGGTAGATGATAAAACTTTTCAACCATAGTTGCAGCAGAACGAGCAATCCATTAGAAGAGTCAAATAAATCATAAAGTCTATTATCTTCTCCATGTTAAAAGTCCACCAACAATGTTTTATCCTTGTAACATAAATCAACAGTTCCGGTCCACAATCATGTGAATAACTCATAATCATAATTGTAGTTCTAAATTCCTCTTCTCATTCAGGACGAATAAAATTTTCATAACTTGTCTTTACCTGAAACATCAAATATCATGGTTATACCAAATCACAGTTCTTGTTCATAATCATACTAATAAATTCATCTTTGCACTATAGGTCAAAGATATTCAACAACAGGTCATCTTTGCACTACATGCCAAAGATATTCAACAACAAGTCATCTTTGCACTACGAGCCAAAGATATTCAACAACAGTTCTTCTTTGCACTACAGGCCAAAGTCATACAACTGTAAAACCAATAAACAACAGTCTATCTATGCACTACGGGCCAAAGATGACTTTCATCACAATATAAGCATGAGGATCATGACAATGATATAAAGAATCAATCACATAAGATAAAGGATAAATTTTAAAGACTTTAAAATTTTAATTTATCCAAAATTCAATAATATCCAAATTATCAACATGATACTGCTTTGTGGAGTAAAATTCAAGAATAATATTATATCAAAAATGATTTGAACATAAAGTAATATTTCAACAAATATTTAACGAAGATAATAACATTATTCATTATATAATAACATTAAATTCATTTACTAATATTATTAATCATTAAATAATATTTTAAATCAATAATTTCATAACACCTTAATTCAAATGTTATAAATCGCGTAATAATCTCATAATCTAATATTATTACTATTACAACAATATTTTAATCATTTCTTAAACTTATAAATAATTTATTTTAATTGTTTACACTTTACTAATTAATGCATTTAATCATCTTAAAATGTCAAACTCATAAGATTTTATCACCAATAACCAAAACCCTCATCAAAAATCTGCATATACCTTATATAGGATTCTCAAGCCATAAAATCATAATTTTCACTTTTCTTACTTCGCATAACATATTTAATTCATTTACTCATAACTAGTCAATTTTCATGAAAAATACCAAATCAGTCCCAAAAAAAATTTTTCCCTGGGATTTAGCAGAATATAGTCTCATATTGAACATATATTTTTCTCGGAATTTTTAAAATTCATTTACTATTTTTCATATGGCCAAAACTGTCTAATATTTAGACATTTATCATAAACTGTACTTTTGTCCAAAAATTTTGAAATTTACAGAGTATACTGCTGTTATATACATGTACTCCCAATAAAAATTTCATCAATTTTGGAGTTAACCCCAAGGAGTTATAAGGGTTTACTTTTAAAATAGTCTTTTCCCATAAAATTCATAACTCCGAATCTATACATCCAAAAATCGTCATTTTTGGACACAATCTAGAAAACTCATCAGATTATCATTTCAAATTTTTTTAAAATTTTTGAGATTCAAAAAAATTACGAAATTGCCCCTGGTAGAAACCCCTTACTTACAACGGTTGAACGAAAATAATTTTCATATGAATACGAAAAATAATATCTCTTCAGAATATGAAAAACATAATAACTCTTACGAGTATTGAAAGAAAATAACTCTCTTCATGAATACGAAAGAAATAATACCCCTTACGAGTATTGAATAATATCTCTTTAGAATATGAAAAACATAATAACCCTTATAATTCCTTACCTCAAAAGAGCAGTATTTCTGACTGGAATATCGGATGTAATGCTGAAAGAAACTTGCACTTAATAGCAACTCTCAAAGTATCTAAATACTCATAAAATACGCTTGATGATATAGCGAGAGAAAGCTTATGATTCTGGTGTGATTTTCAATTCTAACTAAGCACCCTATTTATAAGAAAATACTAGAACGCCAAATGAGACTAAATTAATAAAATATTAATAAAAGTGTTTTTTATGCACACCTCTTTGAATAAAACTCGGCCACCACAAGTAGGGCCTACCAGAAATCAGTCAACTTTCACAACAACCAAAAGTGGGTTCCACCTTCTAGAAATCTCCACCAAAATTATTTATAAAAATAATTTTCGAATCAATCACATCTTAAAATTCATAACAAATCATACGTTAATTTTTAAATGTTCAAAATTTGTGGACATATACTCAACTTATATATGTATAACATATTCAAAAATTACAACGATCCAACGGTCGGATTAAAAATTATAACTCACACAATAGAGATTAATAAAACTGATTTTTTTCAGATTATAAGTCCTTCGGACCAGTTTCACTCAAACTGTTGCCACGAAAAATTCAAAAAAAAAAAATTGGGTGATTCAAATTTCTCCGTTTAGCTTATTTCTAGGGCTTTCTTTTGATATATAGCTCATCTCCTAACTCATTATACACAGAATTATAAATTTTACAAAATCAAGTAATAAACTAATTTTTCTGAAAATCTCCAAATTTCGTTCTTCATTTCAACAAAATACTGATAAAATACCTCAGCATTAATTCCTTCATTATATCCATATAAAAATAAATATTTTCTTATCATATAAATTAATAATTAATTATTCACAAATAATATTAAAAAAATCACAATTATGGCAATCAAGTCGTTCCCAGGAAAGAGGGGGCTTTCCGATAAGGATTTCTCCTTACTGGCGCGCAATTAGGTGACCAAACCTCTTCTTAGACAGAACTTCTTTAGACATTGTCATTAATGCTATCCAACAATATTATTCAAATAGTATGAATTATTGATCTGATAATGGTGATATTGTGCATTGACAATTATTGAAACAACAATAATATAAAATATCAACGTAGCAATTATTGAATCAATAAAATAAAATATTGAACAGTAATTACTGTAACAATTATTGAGTAATGCTTTCTTACGTAAGGATCAATAATTCAACAATACTATGCAATACCGTGTACTACTGTGTACCCACGCGTATTACTGTATTTTAATCACCGGGTATTCCAACAGTGTTAAAGGTAACAACTACGCCGTTATTTATAAAAACACAAACTTGTCGTTTTCTTCATCCGACCGTTTTCCGTTATGGGGCTCACAAATGACTGTGACATCGTACGAATATTCTCCGACAGCAAGAATATTCCACGACCAAACGAATATTCCCCGACAACAATGAATATTTTATAACCACTTGCTTATTCTGTAAAATTTGCACATTTCACCCATAACCAAAGCATTATATCAAATTAATACCTTATTATTCAAAATAATAATTAGAAAAAATTTGATTTTATTTATAAATAAGTTGGGGTCTTACAGGTTATATACAAGAGCTAATTGGCTATGCTTCAAATGGTTGAACTTGGCTAGGTCTTAAAACTTTGTTGTTCTGATAATTTAATTTTTTATATTTGAAACACTAAAACATAATTCTTTTGTAATAAACCTTACTTTGTGAAATTTAATATTCAAAAATATTATAGCCAAGCCAAATACACACAATACTACTTTTACGGAAAATTCTGAAAAAAAAATAATAATGAATATAAGATTTGTTGATCACCCATTTCAAAACAAAGCTCAATTGCAAAGTATTTAATTATAAAAACATAAATAGCAAGTAGTAGAGTCAATCTTAGAGCCCAGTTCAGGAGTACTCGGACTTGAGATCACTGGTAGTAAATTATGACATGCAAGCAACAAGGTGATTGATACTTTAAGGCAATTAAACAAATCCTTCCCTGTTCTCACAATGTTACAAAAAAAATCATAATAATAAAAAAAATAGTTCTCAAATTATTGAAACACTTCATGGCTCTCCCGCCATGTTCATCAAAACAAATTTTACAGAATAAAACCACCAAAGAAAAAGAAAAGAACTATCGAATATCATTAACCTGCTATTCCATGTTAACAAATTTTCACGGGACACATTCAAATTTCAAGCAACATTCTGAGGGAGCCCGTTAAGTTCTCACTCGAAGTAGTTTCTAAAGCATTGCCCCCAACTTTCCAGTTGATGCATCAACATTCATGGTCATAAACACTGTCACTATAAGTAACAAACAGCAACTCAATGACCAGCCGAGGGAAGGAAGATAAGAAAGGATCAATTCTCATAGAATCCACAACTACATGCTTCTTGAACTAAAAAATCTCCAGCTACATCTACTTGCAGTGAAGCTCAACAGATGAACAACAAATACTGGTCCATATATGATCAAGAAGTAAAAGATCTTAAACAGCTTACAGCTAAAAAGTATGCTACTAAAAGGTACTGGAGGCTCAAGTTTATTATTTGAAACCAATTAATCAAAACTACAGCAAGAAGTGGAGAGCTGATTTCTTATGATCCCAGAATCCAACAAGGTATGAATCTTGGAATTATTGGCACTAGATATTTGTTTTATGTTGATATGTATGCAGAGAGCCTTGCTTTATTCCTTGAAGGGGAAAACGTAAACAATTTTTACTCCAAGACTCAACCACACCATATTCCTTCATCACCCAAATGGAACAACACTCGCTCCACCTTAGCCTATCACATTGAAACAAAGCCAGTGACTCCCCAATTTTTGTTGTAAACATATTCATAGGAGATTTGTGCACCAATTCTTCTGGTAACAACATCTCATTAAACACCTCATCACGCATATCAAACGACATAATCAAACAGTACAACTTGCTACCAAGCCCTTCACTCCAATGATACGCAACCTAATGCCTCTCCACGCCCTACCCTTAACCGTATAAAGGTCAACTTTATGAGTCACATTATCTCCTTGAAAATACCCAATTCTAACAACCTTGTAATCATCATTCTTACAATCAAACCCAAAACCAAGAACAACCATATTCATTGACACTTGCTCTAACATAAAGCTGGGAATTGGAAGAGTCAATTTTCGTTTAATTGCAGGGTTCCATAAAATTACAGTATTTGTGTACCCAAATAAATCATCAGACAAACAAAGCAAACCATTGCAAGAACCCACAATTCTGAAGTAAAATCTAGGAATACCCCCAAATGGGAACTTGATTTTAACATCGGAATCTAAGTCGAACGAGTCGGTATCAAAATGTACCGAATAAAATTCTTTGTTTTGAATTGGGGAGTAGCTTCTAACGAGTCTGCGAGGTTTGTAGTTGTGATTGAAAAGGTCGAGGTGGTGGTGAGTGTGCATTGTGATGAAATTGGAGCATGTAATTAGAGAGCACCATAATTTGGATACACACCTGAATTGGAGCAGAGATTTTGGGGATAGCCATGAGCGGATTTGTACCACCACTTCTCTCTTCTTTTCAGTTTGGGTGTTTAATGTTTTGATAAATAATGGAAGAGGAGGGGGTACTCTTGTTCACCTTGTTTCCATTTAAATACGACTGTCTTCATAAGTTAATTTCATCCGTCGGAAGAGAAGGGGTATTTCAGACATTTATCATACTTTTTTTGATCGTTATAGAGAAGGGGTATTTCAGACATTTATCATACTTTTTTTGATCGTTATAGTCTTTTTTTTACCCGTTTTTGGCATCTGACATACACGCACGGTTAAATTAAATGAAAAATGTGACGTTTTCACTTCAACTCAAAAAGTCGAAAGTTTAAATGTAGCTTTACTGACTACAGGTTGTTAAATGGGAAAGACCCAAAACCTCAGGTGGTGAACTGAATTTTACTCATATATATATACATGATCCGCTTCTCCAGCGAACTGGAAGGAGCGAACTAAGAACGAACCGATTATAACGACAGTTTTTTCCGTTGCTATAGCATAGAAAGCCGGTTTTTTATGCTATAGCGACGGAAAAAACCGTCGTTATAGCCGATTCGCTCCCTCAAGTTCACTGGAGAAAGCCGGGCTATATATATATATTACTACCAATGTAAACTAGGTAGTTGGTATTCCCAATTAGTAATGTCTTTCAATTAACTTTCACTTAATTATGGAAAAATAAATTGAAATTGAAACATAATTTTTATTTTTTTATGAAGAAGTCTGGAGGAATTTCCAATGGATCATGGATGTATATATTGAAGCATTAAGCCCATGTCATTACATAAGGTGGTATTTAATAAAATTAAATAATTAAAATTTGAGTAGTTAATATATCTTAATAAATTAAATTATCTTATTGAAATAGCATATGAACTTAAAAAATTGTTTGGCAATTAAAAAGTATAAAATATATGAATGGTCAATTTTAAAGGTAAAAATATCTCAACTTCATTTTTCAAAAATCAATACTGATCTAAAAACTTAGAATGGATGGAGTACAATATTTATAAAGACTTCATAGATTTAAATTTTTTATTAGGAGACAGCTCTTAATAATTTATATTTATATCTTATTCTTATTGATTAAGATACTAATAAAATTTTATGAAATAATTTTATTTTCTTATCGAATGAAATGTGAAGTTTTTATGAAATATTAAGATAATCAAACATTGTGTTAATAAATGATAAAAAGCCCGGCCCAAGTATAGCTAAGGACTTCTCGTAAAATAGTAGGTTTTACAGGGGCAAAGAGGGTAGCCTGAAATTCTAGGGTTTATGCGCCGCGCTTATATATTTTTACCCGTCACTTACAACACTAGGGTTTGAACGTGTCAATCCTTTCCGTGGCAGACGCTGTTATTAATCCCTGAACCGAAAATGGTAAATGTTTCTCGATTCAGTTGTTGATTTGAAATTCTATTGGTTCCATGTTGTGATTTGTTTTCTATTTTTTTTGGAGCTCAAGTATTTTGAGATCTTTGAAATGCTGAAGTATTGAAATGATCAGTAGATTTTTGATAGAAATTTATCTAGTTATTTCGTTTGTCTTTACATTTGATGTTTGTTTGGTATCTTATATATAAATTTCTTTGTGTTATTTGTATATTTTAAGGTAATTGTGTGTATATGGGATGTATATATGAATCTATATCTCCTATTGATGATGAAAAGCTTATATTCAGTTTGGTCTGTTCAATTTTTACTGGGGATTTTTTCCCTGATTAAGAAACGGTTTTAGAGTAGTAGTTAGGTATATTAAAATCATTTTCTTTAGAATCTAACTGTTAACTGTTGAAGTATTCTATGAATGAAGGTGGAGGTAGTGATGACTTATTTTCTAACATAGGTAAAATTTTAGCATGAATCGTCCATGGGGTCGGGTTCTTTGTTATACAGTAGTTATTTTATTAAGGTAAGGTGTAATAATAGGCCTCCAATATCTTTTTCAATTTTAGAGGAATGTATTTAACATGAACTCTGTCTTGCTGCTCTTGTACTCATTTTGAAAGGGTATAACATTTGAATAGTGAATGCCCCAATTATTATTTAGGAAATATGTATCTTTAGGCCAAACAATACTGTAGTTTTATGGTGTCTGGGCATGTTAGATATGTTGGTTTCATGGTTTTAGCTTTGGTCAAATGGCTGAATCAGTTATATACAACAATTGAACAAGGCGTGATGATTTTTTTTATGAATTTTCAATGTTCAAAATTGTTAACCGCTTCTCTGTTCTTACAGGTTTTTAACAACAAAATGTCTAATTTATGACAATTCAACTTACCGGTTCATGAAAAGTTTTTTTGGAGTTTAGATAACATTGCAATCTATAAACTATTCTAAGTATCTGACAAAATGCTTGATATTTTCGTGTGATATCTAGATTGAATATAAAGAACTTAATTTCCCCTGAAGTTGTCTGTTGTTTTTACAATGGTGTCGGTTTGCTTCCATTAATGTGTCCAACTTTTTAATTATTTAGTGTCTTTTAATTTTGCTTTATGCGTGGTGTTAAGTTTTTCTGCTCTGTTTTCTTTTGTTCAGCCAAAGCAAATCCACGAGATCAAGGATTTCCTTCTCACTGCCAGAAGGAAGGATGCACGTTCTGTGAAGATTAAGAAGAGCAAGGATGTTGTCAAGTTCAAGGTTCGTTGCTCCAAGTACCTTTACACACTGTGTGTGTTCGACTCAGAGAAGGCTGAAAAGTTGAAGCAATCCCTTCCTCCAGGTTAATATGTAGTTTAATTTGGAGTTCCCCTTTTTCTGTTGATTACTATGCATACTTGTTAATATCTTCTTATGGCTGACCATGACCTTTCTTTATTCTAATTAGAGCATCACACATATTTCTAAGTCTTACCATTTAATGCGAACAGCTGGATTGATGAATTTATTATACTCCAAGGAAAAAACTATGGTCTTTAATTGATATTTTCTAATAATGCGAACTGCTGGATTTAATGAATTTATTATATTCCCAGAAAAACTATGGAATTTTCATTGATATTTTCTAATAATGTATGTTTTGCAATTCAAAACTGTATTTAGCTTCGAGTTGGTTGACTAACTTTTGCTAAATCGTTGGATGTATCTGATAAGACAGTTATTTTGGGAGAACCAAGTCCCTCCTAAACTGATATACTGTGCCTGAATCTGAAATACGTAATATGATATGTCAAATGAAATTTTAAGAGTTGTTAAAGGTTATTGATAATGATTATTGTTGAATACAAATGAGCTTCTATATTAGATATATATATTTTTTTAAAATAATTTTAGTAGTTAGATATTATTAGCTTAAGATTAGATTGTGTTTGATAAATCATTCAGCTAAATCATCTGACTGATTCAGTTATTTAGACGATTGTTTTTCAAAACAAACGCATTTAATGGTTGACCGATTCATCCATTCAAATGTATTTGGTCCTAAATAAACAGTCTCTTAGTTGGCAAACTTTTGCTAAATTGTTGGATGTATCTGATTAAGATTAGATTGTGTTTGATAAATCTGAAAATTAAGATCTGAATGATTAAGATGCCTTAATAAATTAGATCATCTGAAATGTTATGAGGTCTAAATTTAAAAAAAAATTGATAATTAAAAAGTAAGTTGTCTCTTAATGACACTATTTTACCATTTTAAAGGGTAAAATTTTATTTAATAATTTTAAATATTCAATTTAATAAAAATGAGTGCATACTATTGTTGAATATATTTATATAAAAAAAATTATAAAAAAAATTTATTAAGAGGTACCTCTTAATTATTAAGATTTTATTTTTTGTCTTACTAATTAAGAGGCATTCAGAGTTAACAAAAAAACAAACAAATAACATCATGTCTCTTAGCGAATAAGAGACAGTCTATTAAGAGGTAATCAGATGTAAACAAACAGCACCTTATTTTGGAAGAATTAGGCCCTCCTAAACTGATATACTGTGCCTGAATTTGATGACATATTCAGATATTTTGAAATACTTAATATGATATGTCAAATGAAATTTTAAGAGTTGCTAAAGGTTATTGATAATGATTATTGTTGAATATAAATGAGCTTCTATATTACATATATATTTTTAAAAAAATTAATTTTAGTTGTTAGATATTATTAGCTTATCTGCTCTAGATAGATATTTCTCACTATTGATTCATTCGTCTTTCCAGGTTTGAGTGTGCAAGACCTGTGAGCAGATGAAGTGAACTAATTAAAAGAGCAATGTTGCCTAGTTCTTTTTTTTGTTTAATTTATGCTATTTGGCATTAGTTGGAAACTTATTTTGCAACTGAAATGGATTTTTATTCCTTGAATACCAGAAGGTTTATTGTTGTTTACAAGCTATGTGCAATATGAACTTGTTTTTCCTATGATATGGCTGCTGATTGATTACTAATGTTACCTATAATTTTGTCATGGTTGGATAGTTTAGTGTGTTAACAGTTTGGCTAGTTTACTAGGCAGCATATTATATGTTAAATTTCACTGGGACAATGCTCAAATTAGCTATACTATAAGCAATAGAATTATTGCATTACTGATTTTGGAGCATGTTGTAAAAAATTTACGGGTTAATTGAACTGAATTTTTTTTCATTCAACTCATTGAATTACAATTTTTTTACAAATCGTTATAAATTCTGTTAAATTGTTTGACTTTGGACGGAAAATTTACACTAGTTGTCACATAAGAGAGAAATTTTATATGTCTGATATTTTTTTTGTGGCATGCCTAGATAGAAATTTGTATAAATTTAATGTTAAATTTGTAATGTCCCAAATTCAGGTACTTGAAACCCGAATTCGGTGCTTTACGATACCATTTCTATGAGCGGAATAATAATAATAATAATAACGATAATATAAAAGTCAAACTTAATTTACATAATTATCAGAGTCTAGCTTCTAAGTACGTTACCTTTAAACATTCATCACAATTCATGATAGATAATATATATCATAATTGTCTTAATAGTAATATTAAACTATTACATAAGATAATATTTGCATTCAATTAGCAACATTTTTCTTTCTCTTGGTCTTAGCAGAGCTCTCTAGTCGTTCACACTTAGCTGAAAATATTTAAATTAAGCAAGGATGAGCATTTGAGTGTCCAGCAAGTAATAATAATTATATATATAAGCTGAAAGAATTTAAATGTTTTCTTTATACCCTTCTACAACGATTCAATTGTTGTGAAGTAATCTGTACCAATGATAATAATATATCAATTCTATACCATATTTTTAAAACTACGTACTGACTATAAATAAGGCTAATGTGACGTACTATGAACATAATTTTCATTTTTGAAAAGGTTAAACAGAACTTCATCTGTAAACCGTCATAACTTACGGGCACGGGAGGTGATCAGCCTGTTGTACCCTGCATTGATCAATACTACATGCAAGAACGAGGGTATCGTTCACTCTGTCCGCCTTGGGCGCATAAAAGTTTTCCCGTGTAGGGATGTTCATACTTGTCTGGGTTCCAAATCAAAGGTTTTATCTTGTTTCAACAATAATATATAATTCAACATACATATATATATATATATATATATATATATATATATATATATATATATATATATATATACGGGTAATTGACAAAGGTATATCAACATGTGATTAAATACAATGATTATCCAAGTGGGGACACTTGTATAATCATTTGCAGAAATTAACGAACAGAATATATATATCTGAATTACCATATACTAACATGTTGATAATCAATGAGCGTATATAATATAAGGTTAATAATTTGTACAGTAATAATATAATTCGTAAATATTCTTACTCATGTCCATTGCATAAAGAAAATGCAAAGGTAAGATACTTGCCTGATGCGCTGCTTATAGTTCGTAACTTAGTTCTATCTTGTATATCACGACCTATCATTAATAAGATCGTTCGTTCGATTAGAATAACATACTATAACACATAACACTGCTTATTACAGTCAGCACATACCCTAATCACATTGGCACATATGTTTGATAACCATTGAATCACAAATAATCACATATCTAATTAAATTATCTAAGTCCAGATCAATTTCTGAAATGTGTCGGTGTACCGACGACATTATCGGGTAATTATCGAGTCTAAGACTCTGTTCTGTAACTCAATATCCGTACGTATCAGTCATATTATTTTTAAATGACTTATAATAATTTTAAAACATTTATTATTATTTATCATGAATTTTCAAACCTCGGAATCATTATTAAATGATTTAAATACTAAATAATTCTATTATCATTAATATCTAATTAATATTAAACTATTAATGAAATCATTTTCAAAATATTAAAGTTATTTATAATAACTCAAAATATTTTTAAAGTATTAATATTACCCTTAAATAATTTTTAAAACATTTAAAATCATTTCTAAATAATTACCATTAATATTAAGGTATTAATATTCTATTTATCAAAATATTAAAAGTCATTATTCATAACTTAAAATATTTTTAATTCATTTATATCCTTTTAAATGATTTTTAAATTAATAAAACTATTTTTAAACTATTTATTTAATATAATTATTAAATAAATTTACTATTTTTAATAATAAGTTAATAATTATTAATATTAATTTATTAATAAAATTATCCTTTAAATATTAAAAGTTATATTTTATAACTTAAAATATTTTTAAACACTTTATTTTCATTTAAAATGATTTTTATAATATTAAAATTATTTTTTAAACTAAATTATTAAATAACTTTAATATCATTAATAATAATTAATTAATGAAATTCATCTTTAAATATTAAAAGTTATATTTTATAACTTAAAATATTTTTAAATACCTTATTATTATTTAAAATGATTTTTAATATAATAAAATCATTTTTAATTAATTTATTTAATTCATTTAGTAAATAAATTAATTACCATTAATATCAATTTATTAATGAAATTTATCACAAAATATTTAAAGTCATTAAAAATAACTTAAAATATTTTCTTATATCATAATATAATTTTAAATAATTTTTCAAATATTAAAATTATTTTTAACTAATTTATTTAATATTATAATTAAATAAATTTAATACTTTTAATATTCTAAAAATATTAAATATTTATGAAATATATTTAAAATAATTAAAAAACTAATTTTCAGAATTTAAAATAATTTTTAATAATTTATTTTGTATTTTTAATAATTTAAAACTAATTTTTTATTTTTTTTATTAATTTCTGGAAAAATAAATAATATCTGTCGCTAAAGACCACCTATAGCGACAGAACCGTCGCTATAGGTGTTCTTGGTGTTTTTCAAGCAAAACCCAGAAATCAAGTTAGAGACCGGGCTAGCTACTTTGACCGAGATTAAATTCGTGTGTGATGTGTTTCTGGGCAATTTGTTGATCAGATCGTGTAGTGTTACTGTAAGACTACAAGATCCAGCAACAAAAATATTTATAACACCTATAACCAAGGAGATCTGAGCCTCCAAAAGTGTTGTCAGAGGCTGTTCTTCATTTCTGGGTTATCCAGAAATGAAGAACAGTTCGAGCATACACTTTTGGGATTCCACAACTTGAAATCCGTGCAATCTTTTAGTGATGTAATAAATTCAGTATGTAGCCAACATGACAAGGAAGAGTTATATCACAGTAGATCACTAAAACAACAACCTATCAAGCAGATTCGTACTGGTCAAACCATGTCAGACGACATGGTCAAGCATTTTCTGGGTTACCCAGAAAAAAGCTTTCATGATCGTTTGACCTGGTTTGACCGTCCACTATAATCACACAGTTTGATGATTAGGATATTATAAGGCATAATATTAGAGTTCATATACAAGAATACAAACTAGATACGACAATCAAACTAAAACGTCTAACAACACAAAGATCTGGGCTGTTCAAAAAAACTGTCAAACACGATTTTTAGGTTCTGGGTTGTCCAGAATTTCGTGCAGTCAACGTCGGTCAATGGGATTTGACCTTAAATATCTTTGATTTCAGACATCAAATGGCTATTCTACCACTTGCATCTTAAAGACCATATACCATGCTACATATTGAAGTTTTAAAACAACACAAACAACAAACGAGCAATGATTTATAAGGCCTGACATAGGCTGTCAGACACGAAAATATTTTTTTGCAGATTTAGGAAATCTTCAAATCCGAGTCTCTAGATGTTATGGATCTAACATCTAGCAACTCAGATCATCATTAGACACCTTATATAACATATTTAACACAAAAAAATAACATCAAACATCCGATTTTTGGACAGATTATAGCTAAGGTTTTTATACCTTGATGATCAATCTTTTGATTTCTGGCTTCTGTTATGATATGGTTGATCGTGGAGCTTTGATTTGGGACTAATATAGCTTATATTTTCGGAGGTTTGGAGCTTGAGAGAGAAGGTTTGGGTGTTGGACAAAATAAGTTAACAAATTAATTTTTTTTCTTTCTCTCCAATCTATTATATAATGCTAGATGCAATGTAATGGCTGATTGAGTGGCTGAGTTCAGTGTTTCTAAGTCACATTTTTCAAACAAGTTGGTCACCAACCCATCCTATTGTCAAAACCTACATGTTAGCCAAAATAATGCATTTATGGGTATAATGGTCATTTGATTTGGATTTTTAAGGGCAAAATGGAACTTGGCAAACCCTTAGGGTTTGACCCTTAGGGTTTAACCCTAAGGTTTAACACAAAATAATAATAGGATTTCCAATTAGAGTTTGCACAAAAATAAATAAAATCAAATAAAAATTAAATAAATTTTAGTTTCTAAAATTTTGAAATTAGGGTTTCCTAATTATGATTAATTATCTAATTATCTTATACAATAACATTAGGGTTTAGATCATATAATTATAATTAATCTTGCTAAAATAGCAATTAGGGTTTACGATTTTGATAATTAGGGTTACCAATTTATAATTAGATTTTCTAATTATCAAATTAGGGTTTAAAATTTTAGGGTTTTCAAAATTAGCAATTGAAATTATAAAACTTACTAATTAATTACATTAACACAATTACCACCAATCTCGAACTCTAATTTAAATTTCAAATTAGGGTTCCTCATTTTCAAAAATTATTTAGGGTTTCTAAATTATAATTAGGGTTTATCTAATTAATCAAATCATTATATAATACACATCATAAAACATATAACACCGTTATAACAGTCTTAAACTCACAGTTGATTTTTAAATTAGGGTTTTCCCAGTAAAATTAGGGTTTAACCAATTAATTTTAATTAAACACCATAATTGACCAATCGTCATCAATACATACATACAGTACATATTTATAGCACTGAATAATCAAAATATAATTAATATTATATTATTATTCTTATACCTTGACAATAATTCAAAATTAGGATTTGGATTCCATATCTGATTTATTCTTCATATTTAACCTTAATAATTAAGGTAAAATAATTAACTTAATAATATGTACAAAATTCATATAATAAAATAATTATTATAATTATTCTAAAAATCACTCCATATATTATTTAAATAATATATGATTATATTTTCATGAAAAATAGTTAATAAAGCATTTCTACTATAAATTAATTATTATAGGAATATACTTTATAATAATCAAAAATTCTAAAATAAATTTATTTGTAAATATTTAAGTAATAAATATATTTTTATTTACCACATAAATACATATATACAATATCTTGTACAAATCATCATCTTTAAAAAAAATTTATACGCAAAATTTCTTATTTATTTGTGTAGAAAATATCGGGTTGTTACAAAATTAATCTAAAATCAAATAAATAAAATAAAATAATGCATTCAAAATAAAAGTACAATAAAAATAATTTTTTAAATTTTATTTTAATCATTAATATTTGTACAATTTTAAATAAATTATATAAATTACATATAATTATATAATTTATTTTTAATTTAAATAACTCATTAAATTTATTAATTTAATTAACATCTTTTTTAGATAAAATTAAAATTAGTAATATAACATATAAAATGTATGACATGTTATTGTATTAAGATATATTACATAAAAAAATTAAAATAAGAAAATTTTGGGTAAATTTTAAATTTTAGTAATGTCTTTAACATTATTCATAAATATTTTATAATAAGCACAAATTAAAAATTAAAATTTATAAAAATAAATTAAAACTTCAAAAATATAACTAAAATTTTGAAAATTAATTATTATTTTTATTTTTGAAAACTAATATAATTATTATATATATTATGAAGTCATTAAATAAATATTAAATATTAAATATATTAACAAATAATTAAATTAATTAAAAATATATTAACAAATAAGTAAAGTAATTAAAAATATATTAACAAATAAGTAAAGTAATTAAATAAAATATATTAATTAAAGTAATTAATAATAAAATATATTAATGTGTAATTTTTACAAATATATTTATAGAAAATTAATGAATTCTTTTTTTTAAGAACAATTACATATAATAGTACATTTTAATAAAATAATACAAAAAAAGTGCATGAATAAAATATTTACAAAATTAAAAAAATGCAATACTTAATTACAAAAAGAGTGCAATCTTATCCCTTTAATTATGTACACGAATTTCTCCCCATCTCTCCCACAATTTTCTCCACATCTCTCCCACAATTTTTTCCCCATCTCTCCCATGATTTTCTCTCACTCCATTTATGTTTCTCTTCTTCATCTCCCTCCTCCCTCCCCCCGCCTCCCCTCCTCCCCTCCTCCCCTCCTCCCGTCCTCCCCCTCCTCCCGCCACTCCCTCCCCACCCCCCCCCCTCCCCCCTCCCCCCTCCCCCCTCCCTCTCCTCTATTCCCGCCCTTTCTCCCCCCACTGCCGCCCCCCTCCCCCTCCCGCTCCCGCTTCCGCCTCCCTTTGCCTTCCCCCTCCTCCGCCTCACCACCTCCCCTCCCTCCGCCTCCCTTTCTCCTCCCCCTCTTTCCGCCCCCCTTTCTCCTCCACCCTTCTCCCCCCCACGCCCCACCCCCTCCTCCTCCCGCCCCTCCCTCTCCTCGATCCCTCCGCCTCCCACCGCCATCGGTGTAAAATTCCAACTTATTAATGAATAAAATCAAATTTTCTCTAAATATTATTGTGAATAATAAGGGGTTAATTTGATATAATACTTTGGTTATGGGTGAAATGTGCAAATTTTACAAAATAAGTAAGTGGTTATAAAATATTCATTTTGTCAGGGAATATTCGTTTGGTCGTGGAATATTCTTGCTGTCGGGAAATATTCGTACGACGGCGCAGCCTTGTGTGGGTTCCATAATGGAAAGCGATTGGATGAAGAAAACGACAAGTATAAGTTATTTATAAATAACGGCGTAGTTGTTACCGTTAATACTGTTGGAATACCCGGTGGTTAAAATACAGTAGCACACGGTATTGCACCAATTATTGATTCTTACGTAAGAAGGCACTACTCAATAATTGTTACAGTAGTTATTGTTCAATATTTTATTTTATTGATTCAATAATTGTTACGTTGATATTTTATATTATTGTTGTCTCAATAATTGTTGCTGCACAGTATTTTTCATTATCAGATCAATAATTCATATTATTTGAATAATATTATTAGATAACATTATTGGCAATGTCTAAAAAGTTCTGTCTAAGGAGAGGTTTGGTCATCTAATTGCGCGCCAGTAAGGAGAAATCCTTATTGGAAAGCCCCCTCTTTCTTGGGAACGGTCTGGTTGTCATAAATGTGATTCTGTAATATTATTTGTGAATAATTAATTATTGATTCATATGATAAGAAAATATTTATTTTATGTGGATATAAATGAGGGATATATTTTTGTGGTTAAAAATGAAGGAGTTAATGTTGAGGTTTTTATCAGTATTTTTGTCGGAATGGAGGTATTAAAAATCAGGGTTTTTGAGATATTTTGCGGGGGTTATAATTTTTAATCCGACCGTTGGATCGTGGTAATTTTTGGATATGTTATACATATATAAGTTGAGTATATGTCCACAAATTTTGAACCGTTAAAAATGAACGTATGATTTATTATGAATTTTACGAGATGACTGGTTCAGAAATAATTGAATTTTCGGAGTTTATCATTTTAATGGAAAATTCTAGAATTGGTGGGCCCCACTCTTGGTTGGTGAAGAAATGTGCTGAGATTTTTACTCAAATGTGGTGGGTGGGAATAGTAGCAAGTAAAGCCATCAGGTTGTAGATTAAGTCTGCTTCGGCGTGTTAACATTTTCTTATAAATAGAGGGCTAAGTTAGAATTGAAAATCACACCAGAAACAAGTTTTATCTCTTTCTCTTTCTAGATTATTGAGTGTATTTTGTGAGTATTTAGATACTTTGAGAGATTCTATTCATCAGAGCAAGTTTCTTTCAGCCTTATACCGGTATTCCGACCAGAAGTACTGATATTTTGAGGTAAGGGATATTATTTTCTTCTTAATGATATTATTTTCTTCAATATCATTATGCTGAAATATTGATATGAGTTTTTATCGAATTTAGAACTTTTTGCGTCGGGGTTACTATTCATATATACGGCACTATTCACGTATACGGTACTATTCACGAATACGGCACTATTCACCGAAAAATAAATTTTTTTCTTTTTGTCCAAGATGTCTATTATGGTTACTATCTTTGATTGTATCCATATTTTGATCTTTATTTTTGAATTCTGCTTCACAATTGATTATTATGAAGTATTATTGATTTTGGATAAACTGTTATACGAATCCCTAATATTTGTCCTTCTGTCTCACTGGATTCGTTCTCTTTAAGATATTTTTCATTATCCTCAGTCCTAAATGATGATATTACTAAATATCTTTGGCCTGTAGTGCAAAGATGTATGATTACTTGATGAATATCTTTGGCCTGTAGTGCAAACATGAACAGGTGTTGAGATGAACATGACTGACAGGTGATACAAATGAATATCTTTGGCCTGTAGTGCAAAGATGAATATTTGGATAAAGATGATTATTAATTGATGTTACAGGGATAAAATATTGATGATGGACTTTTAAATCTTAGAAGATAGTAGAATTCTTTCTCTACTTGACTCTTCTAATGGTTTGCTGTTTCCGCTGCAGTTGTTGATCTAAAACTTGTTGTCGATTATATTCTATCAGATTTTTCCCTGTTGAAGACTAACGATAATTTTTTTGTATATTATCTTAGTCATAATATTCTTTACTGGGCTAGTTGAGCTCACCCTTTTCCTTTTTGTTCCATTTTCTTCTCAGGAGATGAGAACATAGCAGGATCTAGTCGGGGTATGGAGTGATGGTTCTAGAAAGATATTTTAGCAGTCCTCACTATTTCTGTAAAATAGTGTTTGAATAATTGTAATGAGGATTTATTTGAGTGTGGATATTGTCTAGAAGACAATATTTGTATTTAAACTCACAGTATGTGTTGTCGTATTTTGCACGACAATTGTATTATTGAAGTTGTAGTTTGCTTTCTGTATCATGTATTTGGCGACTCAGAATGGGTGTTGTATACCTATTTTGGGGGCGTCACAGTTGGTATCAGAGCTTAGGGATATGATCCCTGGCTGAGATTTGAGACAAGAACTAGGAGGGGAGAGACGGAGAATTCCTTCGCTAGTATGACCTAACTAAGTTTATTTGGTATTTATTTGGTCGGTCAGAGTATAGGGATAATATATGACATAACTATTAACCCTTGTTTTATGGCAGTATTTAAGAATGGCAGCTGAGAACGTTAATAATGGAGTAAATCAGACCGTGGAGACACCTTTGATCACCACCCAGGGGAACGTGCAACAGGAAGGCAATATTCCTCCTGTAAATAACGTTACCGAGCAAACGATGAATGATGGAATGTTTAGGAGCTTTTTGTAGTTCATGCAAAATCAGACGAGGGAGACTCGTGTGCATAATACGGGTGGAAATGATAACAACGCGTGGTTTGTCACAGCTAAGCAGTTCAAAGAATTGGGACCACCAGAATTTAAGGGAAAACCGGATCCGATCATGGCGGAAACGTGGGTCAAGCAAATTACCAAGATATTCGATGTTTTGGGATGCACGGAGGAACAGAAGGTTCCATTCGCCACCTTTATGTTCCGTGGTGAGGCAGACTACTGGTGGGAGCCTGTGAAGCGTACCCAGCCTGACGCACTCAACATGTCCTGGGAAACATTTCAAAAACTGTTCAATGACAAATACTTTCCTGAAAGTATTCGTCATATGAAGGAGGTGGAGTTTATCAGACTGGAACAAAACAACATGACGATGTCCCAGTACGAGGCGAAGTTTGCAGAGTTATCCAGGTTTGCACCTCATTTGGTCGAAAATGAGGAACGAATGACAAGGATGTTTCTGAGAGGTCTAAAACCCGATATTCGGCAATATCTTATCTCTCATAAATTTTCTTTATATTCAGATGTTGTAAACAGGGCTCAATTATTAGAGCAAGATAATGAGTATGTGCAACCGAGGGACCACAACCAGGGTCATACCGGTGGCGACAGTCATTGAAGCAATGAAAACCAGCAGGGAGAAAAATATTCGGACAAAAGCGGTAACCACTCTGGTGGTAATCGTGGTCGTGATAATAGAAGGAGTGAGTCGGGAGGAGATTTCAAGAAGAGTAGGTACAACAATGATAACGTGAAGACGTCAGCACAAACATCAACTGTTTCTAGGGGTGGAGAACGACCACCGGTCGTATGTTACAAATGTGGGAAAGAGGGACATATCAGCCCAAACTGCCCACAACAATCAAAGGTATGTTATAACTGTGGAAAGGAGGGTCATATAGCTCGAGAGTGTTCTGTAGCAAAACCAAGTTCAGCGGGGATGGTGACTCCAAAAGTTGTCCCGGATAAGTCGAAATCAGCGGTTCCTGAAAGGGCGTTTGTCATAACTGGCCAAAACGTGAGAAACCCGAACGAGGTGATCACGGGTAAGCTAATCTTGAATTCTTGCGAAGTTTATACTTTACTAGATACCGGTTCTACCCATTCTTTTATCTCTCCTGCTTGTGCTCAACATTTAAACTTGACTCCGGAGAAATTAGACTTTAACTTATCTGTTGAAACTCCGTTGGGTGAAACCTTCGTTACATCTACAGTTTATAAATCTTGCATGATCCAAGTTGGCACTATCACATTACCTGTTGATCTTATCTCTTTAAAGATATTTGCTTTTGATGTGATTTTAGGAATTGATTGGTTAACCACTCATCATGCTAAAATTGATTGTTTTCGTAAGGTTGTTAGTTTTCATATTCCTAACCAACCTGTCATACGAATTCAAACTACTAAACCACTAAAATCAGTCACTGTCATATCAAGCCACAAAGCTATTCGTTTATTGAAAAACGGATGTCAAGCTTTCTTAGCCCATGTTATGGATTTGAACAAAGACAAGTCAGATTTGAATAATATTTCTATTGTTAGAGAATTTCCCGATGTATTTCCTAAAGAACTTCCTGGTCTACCCCCAAAACGTGAAGTTGAATTCTTTATTGACCTTAAACCCGGTACAAAGCCCATTTCTAAAACTCCATATCGAATGGCTCCTATTGAACTTCAGGAGTTAAAAGTCCAACTACAGGAGTTGTTGGACATCGGTTTTATTCGTCCTAGTACGTCTCCTTGGGGTGCTCCTGTTTTATTCGTAAAGAAGAAAGACGGGAGTATGCGACTTTGTATTGACTATCGAGAATTGAACCATGTCACCATCAAGAATAGGTATCCGCTACCTCGCATTGATGACCTGTTCGACCAGTTACAAGGAACACAATTCTTTTCAAAGATCGACCTTCGTTCTGGATATCATCAGCTGAAGATTAAAACTGAGGATATTCCAAAGACTGCCTTCAGAATTCGGTACGGGCATTATGAATTCTTAATCATGTCTTTTGGATTGACTAATGCTCCTGCTGCCTTCATGGATATGATGAACCGTGTATTCAAAGAATATTTGGATCAGTTCGTTGTTGTCTTTATTGATGACATCCTCATCTATTCCAAAAGCCGTGAAGATCATGAGCGCCATTTGAAGCTGGTACTGCAAAGGCTTCGTGAAAATAAGTTATATGCCAAATTGAAGAAATGCGAGTTCTGGCTTGAGGAAGTAGCATTCCTTGGGCACGTGGTGTCAAAATATGGAGTATCTGTCGACCCGGCGAAGATTGAAGCCATACAAAGTTGGGAGCAACCGAAGTCGGTAACCGAAGTACGTAGCTTTCTGGGCTTAGCTGGTTATTATCGGAGATTTGTGAAAGGATTTTCTCGAATCGCTACTCCGTTAACTCAGCTGACTCGGAAAGATACAAAATTCGTATGGAGTGAGGAATGCGAGAAGAGTTTCCAAGAACTCAAGAGGAGACTCATTTCGGCACCTGTTCTGACAATACCATCTGGTTCGGATGGATTTGTTATCTACAGCGATGCTTCAGGCAAAGGGTTAGGATGTGTTCTCATGCAACATGGGAAAGTCATAGCCTATGCCTCACGACAACTCAAAGAATATGAGAGGAATTATCCTACTCATGATTTGGAGTTGGCAGCAGTCGTTTTTGCGTTGAAGATCTGGAGACACTACCTGTATGGGGAGAAAGTGGAGATCTATACAGATCATAAAAGCCTCAAATATTTCTTCACCCAAAAGGAACTCAACATGCGGCAGCGACGTTGGCTCGAGCTGTTGAAAGATTACGATCATACCATCCAATATCATCCTGGAAAAGCAAACGTAGTAGCTGACGCATTGAGTAGAAGATCATATGCGGGTACGAGTGCAATGTTGTTAACACAAAGGCCCATTTTGTATGACTTGCAAAGGATGGAGATAGAGATGAAGGCTCCAAGTACCCACATGATGATATCAAATATACGAGTAGAACCGACTTTAATCGATAAAGTTAAAGCTGCTCAAGCTACGGACATGGAGCTGATGCGTATGAAGAAGAAAGTGCAAGAAGGTGCTATTCCAGAAGCAAGAATCGATGAAGAAGGAATACTTCGAGTCAACTCCAGACTTTGTGTTCCTAACGATTTTGACTTGAAGCATAGAATAATGATGGAGGCACACAACACACCGTTTGCAATCCATCCTGGGAGTACCAAAATGTATCACGATCTTCGACATACATTTTGGTGGAGCAATATGAAAAGAGAGATCGCGGAGTTTATCTCGAAATGTTTAACTTGTCAACGTGTAAAAGCGGAGCATCAAGTACCAAAGGGTCCATTGCAACCACTTGAGATTCCGAAATGGAAGTGGGAACACATTACTATAGATTTTGTTACGGGTCTTCCCAAGGTTTCTCAAGGCATAGATGCGATTTGGGTTATTGTTGATAGATTAACCAAGTCCGCTCATTTCTTGCCGATACGTGAGACTTATTCCCTTGAACGTCTTGCTAGTATGTACGTGAACGAGATTGTGAGATTGCATGGCATGCCAGTATCCATAGTTTCGGATCGTGACCCAAGATTCACTTCACGATTTTGGGTTAGCTTGCAGAAAGCTATGGGCACGGATTTACGATTCAGTTCGGCATACCATCCTCAAACGGACGGACAATCAGAGAGGACTATTCAAACTCTTGAAGATCTATTAAGACTTTGTGTCCTAGATCTCAAAGGGAGTTGGGATAAGTACCTATCATTGGTGGAATTCTCCTACAACAACAGTTATCAGGCGAGCATAGGTGTGGCTCCATTCGAGGCGTTGTATGGAAGAAAATATCGTTCTCCAGTATGCTGGGACGAGGTGGGTGAAGCAACATTGTTGGGACCAAAGTTGGTACGCATTACTACAGAGAAGATCCAAACGATTCGACAACGTATACAAACGGCACAGGATCGACAAAAGAGTTATGCGGATCTTCATCGGAAGGACGTAGAATTTAATATTGGGGATCATGTATTATTACGTGTTGCACCATGGAAGGAAGTTACAAGATTTGGGAAGAGAGAAAAGCTCAATCCAAGATTTGTTGGTCCATTTGAGATTCTTGAGCGAATAGGAAATGTGGCATATAGACTCGCATTACCTCCAAGCATGTCTCGTGTTCATAATATTTTTCACATATTTATGCTTCGTAAATATGTTAAAGACCCGAACCACATTATTGAGTTAGAACCAGACGAGATAGCTGAAGATTTAACGTACGAGGAGGTACCTGTTAAGATCTTGGATAGGAAAGAGCATGTCCTACGCACGAAGGTTATACCACAAGTTAAGGTTTTGTGGAGAAACCATGCTATTGAAGAAATGACCTGGGAGTTGGAATCAGAAATGAAAGCGAGGTATCCTCACCTTTTTGAAACATCAGGTACGTACGTCAATTTCGAGGACGAAATTTCATAATGAGGGGAGGTTGTAAGACCCCAACTTATTAATGAATAAAATCAAATTTTCTCTAAATATTATTGTGAATAATAAGGGGTTAATTTGATATAATACTTTGGTTATGGGTGAAATGTGCAAATTTTGTAAAATAAGCAAGTGGTTATAAAATATTCATTTTGTCAGGGAATATTCGTTTGGTCGTGGAATATTCTTGCTGTCGGGAAATATTCGTACGACGGTGCAGCCTTGTGTGGGCCCCATAACGGAAAGCAATTGGATGAAGAAAACGACAAGTATAAGTTATTTATAAATAACGGCGTAGTTGTTACCGTTAATACTGTTGGAATACCCGGTGGTTAAAATACAGTAGCACATGGTATTGCATTAATTATTGATTCTTACGTAAGAAGACACTACTCAATAATTGTTACAGTAGTTATTGTTCAATATTTTATTTTATTGATTCAATAATTGTTGCGTTGATATTTTATATTATTGTTGTTTCAATAATTGTTGCTGCACAGTATTTTCTATTATCAGATCAATAATTCATATTATTTGAATAATATTATTAGATAACATTATTGACAATGTCTAGAAAGTTCTGTCTAAGGAGAGGTTTGGTCATCTAATTGCGCGCCAGTAAGGAGAAATCCTTATTGGAAAGCCCCCTCTTTCCTGGGAACGGCCTGGTTGTCATAAATATGATTCTGTAATATTATTTGTGAATAATTAATTATTGATTCATATGATAAGGAAATATTTATTTTATGTGGATATAAATGAGGGATATATTTTTGTGGTTAAAAATGAAGGAGTTAATGTTGAGGTTTTTATCAGTATTTTTGTCGGAATGGAGGTATTTAAAATCAGAATTTTTGAGATATTTTGCGGGGGTTATAATTTTTAATCCGACCGTTGGATCGTGGTAATTTTTGGATATGTTATACATATATAAGTTGAGTATATGTCCACAAATTTTGAACCGTTAAAAATGAACGTATGATTTATTATGAATTTTACGAGATGACTGGTTTAGAAATTATTGAATTTTCGGAGTTTATCATTTTGATGAAAAATTCTAGAATTGGTGGGCCCCACTCTTGGTTGGTGAAGAAATGTGCTGAGATTTTTATTCAAATGTGGTGAGTGGGAATAGTAGCAAGTAAAGCCATCAGGTTGTATGTTAAGTCTGCTTCGGCGTGCTAACATTTTCCTATAAATAGAGGGCTAAGTTAGAATTGAAAATCACACCAGAAACAAGTTTTATCTCTTTCTCTCTCTAGATTATTGAGTGTATTTTGTGAGTATTTAGATACTTTGAGAGTTTCTATTCATCAGAGCAAGTTTCTTTCAGCCTTATACCGGTATTCCGACCAGAAGTACTGATATTTTGATGTAAGGGATATTATTTTCTTAATGATATTATTTTCTTCAATATCATTATGCTGAAATATTGATATGAGTTTTTATCAAATTTAGAACTTTTTGCGTCGAGGTTACTATTCACGTATACGGCATTATTCACGTATACGGTACTATTCACGAATACGGTATTATTCACCGAAAAATAAAATTTTTTCTTTTTGTCCAAAATGTCTATTATGGTTACTATCTTTGATTGTATCCATGTTTTGATCTTTATTTTTGAATTCTGCTTCACAATTGATTATTATGAAGTATTATTGATCTTGGATAAACTGTTATAGGAATCCCTAATATTTGTCCTTCTGTCTCACTGGATTCGTTCTCTTTAAGATATTTTTCATCATCCTTAGTCCTAAATGATGATATTACTGAATATTTTTGGCCTGTAGTGCAAAGATGTATGATTACTTGATGAATATCTTTGGCCTGTAGTGCAAAGATGAACAGGTGTTGAGATGAACATGACTGACAGGTGATACAAATAAATATCTTTGGCCTGTAGTGCAAAGATGAATATTTGGATAAAGATGATTATTAATTGATGTTACAGGGATAAAATATTGATGATGGACTTTTAAATCTTAGAAGATAGTAGAATTCTTTCTCTACTTGACTCTTCTAATGGTTTGTTGTTTCCGCTGCAGTTGTTGATCTAAAACTTGTTGTCGATTATATTCTATCAGATTTTTCCCTGTTGAAGACTAACGATAATTTGTTGTATATTATCTTAGTCATAATATTCTTTACTGGGCTAGTTGAGCTCACCCTTTTCCTTTTTGTTCTATTTTTTTTCTCAGGAGGTGAGAACATAGCATGATCTAGTCGGGGTATGGAGTGATGGTTCTAGAAAGATGTTTTAGCAGTCCTCACTATTTCTGTAAAATAGTGTTTGAATAATTGTAATGAGAATTTATTTGAGTGTGGATATTGTCTAGAAGACAATATTTGTATTTAAACTCACAGTATGTGTTGTCGTATTTTGCACGACAATTGTATTATTGAAGTTGTAGTTTACTTTCTGTACCATGTATTTGGCGACTCAGAATGGGTGTTGTATACTTATTTTGGGGGTGTCACAACCGGTCCATTCTTTATTTTTACCGGTAACGAAATCTTCCGATAAAGTAACCAATTCAGTTTTATTAGGTTACTAATTTATTTTAGATGTGATGCAGTTGGTAACCAAATTTCATGTAGTTGGTTACCAAATCATTTGATAATGTAACCAATTCAATTTTATTAGCTTACTAATTTATTTTGAATATAATGCAGTTGGTAACCAAAATTTATGCAGTTGGTTACTAAACCTTCCGATAAGGTAACCAATTTAATTTTATTAGGTTACTAATTTATTTTGGATGTGATGCAGTTGGTAACCAAATTTTATGTAGTTGGTTACCAAACCATTTGATAAGGTAACCAATTCAGTTTTATTTGATTACCAATTTTATTTTAAATGTGATGCAGTTACTAGTCAAAATTCGTATAAAGATAACCATTTCAATTTTTGTGGGTAACCAAATCGTCAAAAGAAATTCAGAATAGCAACTCCGGTGGTGGCGGCGGCGGCGGCAGCGGAGGATAATGAACATTAGCTCCTTCATAATTTTTTATTTTTAATTTTCTCATTTTGATTTGAATTTTGAAATTGTTGTTAGAGACAAAAGATTTGAATTTGAATTATTAATTATGGCAGTTAGTTGTCCTTGATTTTAGGTTTTTTTATTAATGTGAATTGTACTATTTTTGTAATATGAGTCTTAATTACACTCTTTTTGTAATTATTTAGTTGATACATTTTTCTTATAATTACTTTCTATTTGTTGTATACTCATGTAAAGGACCCTTTTTTTTATTATTCAAAACTTAGGACCGTGTTAATTACACAGGAGCCCAAAATTTGTTTCTTCAAAACAGAGGATCATGGGTGATTATGGTTTTCTTCTACCATAATAATTGACGAAAAGTCCTCCAACTGTTTCCATATATTCCACTACTACTCTTTTTCATGGGTTGAGACTTGAGCCGATGCACCTGAAACTACATCCTTCTTTGTGAAGTTAAGTTCATGTACAATCAGAATTGAAGAATACTTATCCCAAGGAAAGAATATCAACACTCGAAAAGAAGCCCATAAAAAATAGATTTTTTCACACTAAAAGTTCCTTTCCATTTCCGTGAA
This sequence comes from Panax notoginseng, assembly GCA_016801055.1. Lineage (NCBI taxonomy): Eukaryota > Viridiplantae > Streptophyta > Magnoliopsida > Apiales > Araliaceae > Panax > Panax notoginseng. The sequence continues at coordinate 50,342,440 of CM029022.1, forward strand.
TAATTAATACATCACAGCGAAATTCAAATTGATCGAGCTAATCAAATAAAAATAAAATCAGAACCAAATCAAGAGCAGAGATTTGAGATCCGAGCAGATCAACTTCCAAAATCAGATCCGAGCGGATCAACTTCCAAAACCCTACCCCAGCAAATCTAAAACCCCCGAAGCCAATCCCATACACCCCCACCTCAGATCATAGCTCCGAACTTTGCAAACATAGATCGGTAGATAGGTTTTTGAGAGGCCAAAGTGGAAGAAATAAAAATTAGAAGAATTAGAAGGATAAGAATAATAATAATAATAATATATTTTTATTCAACTCAACTTCTCTCTCATGCCACGTATCGCCACATCATTTTTTTGTTAAATGGTTAACAGACATAGACGGCAAAATCAATTTTTGTAAATAATATATAATTCAATGAGTTGACTGTAAAAAAATTTAGTTCGATGATACATTTGTAAATCGACACCTAGTAGAATGAGAAAAGTGTATTTAACCCAAAAATTTACTGATAAAATGCTACAATTTGTATAAGTAAATACTCAAACTACTGGATTTGATGAGTATTGTATATTATTTAAAATGTATTATTTATTGTAAAAAATATAATTTCATAATTTTTAAGTAATCATCTCAATTTAATTTTGAATTTAAAAATAATCTTATAAATTGTAAAAGAATTCTTGTCATTTTTTAGTGCTGCTAGTTAATCCTTGGACATGCCAAGGGCTGACATGACATGGGAACCCTTTTGATATTCATAATGTATTGGCTTCCTCTAATAACTTTACCGTATATGATATTTCTAGCCTTCGTAGTGCTTTGTTCATCTAAACGCTTGAAAATTATAAACGAATCAAATGCAGTTAAATATTTTATTTATTTAAAAATAATTTATTTCAAACGCAATTTATTTAAACTCATAAACATTACGTTTGGAATATCTATATAATAAAACAGAATCTATTTTAAATTTTTTATTTGACAAACCACAAGGACGGTTCAGATTCATTCTAACTTAATTCTTCCCACTTAATCTAAAGGCTCATATTTTTTTTCGTCCAAATCAAATTCACCCCTACACCCTACTTTCTTTCATGTTCACGCACAAAATCTCTCTCTCATCTCTTCTTCACACACACAAACAAATAATAATAATAATAATAGTACTAATAATAATTATAATAGTACTACTACTAATAATAATTATAATAATAATAATAATTATTATAATAGTACTAATAATAATAATAATAATAATAATTATAATAGTACTAATAATAATAATTATTATTATAATAGTACTAATAATAATAATAATAATAATAGTAGTAGTAGTAGTAGTAATCTTACTAATCTATATAATAAAGATTCAGATTCATTCTAATTGATTTGAGCAGAAAAGCACAAGTACGTTTCAGATTCATTCTAATTTTAATTCAAAATAATAATAATTATAATATAATAATAATTATTATTATAATTATAATACTACTACTACTACAACTAATAATAATAATAAAAAATAACAATAATAATAATTATTGTGGTGGTGGTGTGATGAATTATGATAATTGTTATTGATGATTGTAAGTTTTGTAGACAAGTTTAGATTTTTCTGGATATCTATTTTTAAAGAAAAATTAATTATTGTGGTAGTATGGTAAATTATGATAATTGTTATGTCTGATTGTAAGTCATTTTAAGTTGCAAAGAATCTTTACGTAATATAGTATTTTTTGAATTTTAATTTAATTTTTCGTTACATCGTGACTTTAGTCACGAGCAATTACTATACCCATAATATAATACAAAGAACTTAGGTATTTATGCCTTGCATTAATTCAGAGATATAAAGTGTTAGGATACTTTTGTTAAGGCAAGAGTTTTACATATAGAAAATGGTAAAATATAGTTGTAATTTACTACCTGTGATTTAAAAACACCCACTTAGCCATTGATGGTTTAAAAAATTTTACAAACTCTCACTTCAGTATTAACACCATTAACACGAGGAGTTAAAGTACCAGAACACCCTTCTTAATGTTTACTTTGCACATAAATACCTCATTTTTTACAAATCAAATTTAAAAAAAATCTCCAATCATCTTAGTTAAGCTCAAATCAATTGAAACACAAATAAAATCTTGATGTATATTGATCAGAATATATTGAAAAGAACAAATTTTAAATCGTCTTTTTTAAAAATGTGTTCAATTTTTAAAATGAATGAAGGTTTTTTTTTATTTAATTTTTTTTTTCTTTCAAGATGATCGAGAGCGACCCTTTAATTAGTTCAATTTTTTTTTGACAAAAGGATATTCAACCGGGAGGGAGTCCAAGAAGCTTCCGTGTTTGAATGGAAGCTTCCAATTTGAGAGAGGGAAATAAAGCTCCTTTCACGTAAGGATAGAACCTATCTTATTCTCTTGTGAGAGAATATCATATAAAATTATCAAAAATTATATATAAAAATAGTGTTCTTCTTTGACAAAATACTATGATCAAAAAGCAGCGTGTTGGTTCATTTTATAGTAATAGTAATATAAAATGTCATAATTTATTATCCTGTCACACTATTAAATTAAAAATATATATATTCTTACGAGATGTACATGGTATAATAAAATAATAATTAATATTTATAAATTTTGTAAATAAAATCATTAAGAAATTTCTATTTCTTCTTCAACAACAACAAAAACCTCAATAATTGCACTGAATTAAAAATGGGCTTGAATATAGACAAAATTGTGGCCGCTTAATTTCAACATAGTAGTTAAAACTTATAAAGACACCTAATTAAAATTAGTGTGGCATATTTGACCTTTTCAGAATTTGACCACTTGTCTTTAAATGTTTATTATTATAAAATTGTATTTTGGCGGGTGCCGGGGTTGGACTTTCACAGTTTCACTTCCCCCTCTCTCATCTCTCATTCCCCTCTCGCCTGCACAGGTACAATTAACAATCTCTCTCTCTCTCTCTATATATATATATATATATATATTTGTAAAATTCGGCTAATTTGTCTATGATAATAAGTTACACGAGTTTGATTATATATCTGTATATGATTACCTACTCCACAGTCTCAAATATTCTGTAATATGGAGTTTTGAAATAGGTAATATACATATTTTTATATGTGTGTTTGTGTCCTCAAATTTGAATTTGTATTGAAATAAGGGGATTATTCAATCTCTTTAACATATCTTGCAGGAATTATTACTATTCACATGACACAATGAAATCACACTCTATATGCTAAATCGGTTTCTACACATATAATGTCTTTTTGTTTGAATGTGCCCTGTAATATTTCATGTGCTTTGTCCTGTGGATTTTTCCCCTTATGGAAATGTTATTCGTTTCTTCTGATTTTGGGGATCCTTGTTTGATTGGTGAACAATTAAGTTCTGGTATCTGATTTGATAATTTTCTACAGAATTATCATAGAATGTATATTCCCTTTGTAGTTGTCTTGGTTGTTAGATAAAATATTTTTCTGAGTGATAGAACTGAAAATGGTAGGTAGTTGAGGCTTAATTCACTCAACTTCTTGATGCAAAAAATACAATAAAGTCAGTGATATTCTTCAATTTACACTATTGAAGAATATCCTACCGACAACTCTATGAATTTATGGATTATTGTTTACTACTATTGTATTCTGCAGTAATACAATAAGTTAGAGGATTGAAGAAGAAAGAATAAGGAAATGAATGTTTCCAATATTTTCTGGGGAATGCTACATGTGCCCCTTTTAAATAGATGTCATTTGAAAAGTTACAAACTTCCACTAACCGCTGCAGGTTTAGTTATTGTAGCGGTTACAAACCGTTACAACTTTTGACCTATAACCAACTCCAATCGTTGTTCCATAAACTAACTATCATTGTTGTTGTTGTATCTATTATTACAACAACAATTTCGCTGATTTATTACAACAACATATAGGCCATTTCTATGGCGCTTAATATATATTTCATTTTCTCTTTTCAACTTCATATATAAAATAAACCCACCCAAAATTTAATTAGAAATTTGAAAATCATTAACAGTTGGGTGATGCATGACTACGAAAGACGTCTTAGTATGTATGTGTTAATGTTGTGTCCAGTTTCTCGTGACAGAATAAAGTTGTTTTTATTGCCTTAGTAATGAAAGGAGCTGTTTTGGTGATTCTTACCTGCTAAATTAATATAATTGCTTTGGCGGAAATGGTTGTAGTCTAGCTCCCTGCTATTGCAATAGTTGCTGGTTGTGGTCTTGACCCCTCTTGGTGCTGTTTTTTCTGTAGCGTTTAGTCCAGATTTGTTCTTGGTTCCACTAGTTTGTAAAATATATATGTGCCTTCAGTTGATGTCAGTGGCTATAGTCACTATTGTTGTTGTGGTGTTGTTGACTTCATGTCCAGATGATTGTTGTCTTTAATGGAAGCTTTGGTTGCGGTAGAGTTAATTTTGCTGAGGGTTCGAATTTCTTCTTGTTTCTCTGATTATCTCAGTTTTCCTTTTCCTATCCTAATCGTCTTGACGATAAACTTCTGTGGTTTCCAAGGCTATTCCATGCTTCATTTGTATGAACAGACTTTAGGGTAGGTTCTATAATTCTATTTTTTTCTGGTGCTCTAATTTTTTAACATGATCTTTTGTTTTTGACGGTCAACATATTGTCTTAAGTACCAGAAAAAAATCAGCTATTCTTACTTTTCAACAGCATAAAATATTGGTTCGCTCATCTTTTACAAATTTCGGTAATTTATTTAACAAAATTTACAAGTATGTAAGTTATTGTGCATTTGTAGATAGATCATAAATAGGTCTTGTCTCAGGACAAAGTTCATGTCTTACAAAGTATTTATTAAATTCAAATTAATTTCATCGCATTACAGCATCTAAATGTCTAAGTTAACAAGGAACAACAGAAGATTATTCCATTCTTATACCATTCCATAGCTGCAACTAAACAAAGGAATGAAGATGACCCTTCTACTCTAGCATCATATCTATTACATTCCATCTTGCTCTCCATTCTACCTTATTTCATAACCTGCTCAGTAAACAATGTGTGAGCCCTTGCTTTGTGTTCAGGGATACAATGGGAGCTTTCTGTTCCACAAGTTCAGATTCTCATAGGAAATCCTCACGTGTTCGTAGCAACAAATATAAATCTGATGGTATGGGACCTCAGCCACTTGAGTTGGTGGAGTCAACGAAGAATCAGACTAAGTTTTCTCCTCCAAAAGCTCGAAAAAGCACAGAGAAAAAATCAGACAGGCCTTCAGAAATAAAGAAATCAGTTTCTAATCATGAGGCGAGCATGACAGGAATAGGAAGCAATAATGATGATTTCTATGACGGGATACCTCGCTACCCAAGGGCTCAATCCCAGAAATGTAGATCAACGAGAACCAAGCAGGTAGGTGACAGAAAGGCTGGTGCTTTCACCTATTACTTTCTGTGTGTTGTTGATTCATTGTGCACTTCCTTCACTTCATAAAAACTATCAAGTGATACCGAAGTATGTTACGTAATACATTGATCAAGGTATTGTGTCAAAGGCCATTATGATAAGTTGATACAAACATAAGTAAAATTGTCTTTCAAATGAGTTCTACTAAGCATAGATTAAACCTAGGAAGCAAGGTTTCAAATTCAAGGTCAGGATTTAGTAGACATACATCTCTAATCAAATGAAAATTTACAAGCTCTCATATGTTTGCATCATCTTTGTATCCGTAAGGTTGTATTTTTCAAAAAGAATCCCTATAGATATACTTTTTAACCCTATACGGTGACTAGCTTAAACACCCGACTCTCCCTTTTCCACTTAAATAGTTTATATACATGAAACTATAAATGCCTATAGTTATATGTATATACGCACATGCATTAAAATTTCAATGCCAATAACTAACAATTCATGATAAAACATAAATTAAGATATAAACATTTAGTATATAAAACATTATATTAATTACTATAATTAGTACTAGTATTAGTAACACATTCAATTCTTGTCATTTTTAAGTATTAAAAAAAATAAAAGAACTTTAAACGAATCCTACGAAAAATCCTGTTGAATCTAGAAATTCAAGAATCCCCAAATCTTCATTTGGGGATTCGCCAACCTGTGGAAGAATCTTTGTTTCGTAGGATTAAACCTGGATGCATCATCCCTACCCTTTGGTTGGTACTTAAAACTCTATGATTTAGATAAAAGAAGATTTTAATAGAAATAAATGATGTACAACGACAGAGGACAAGAAGTCCACTCGGAAAAGGAACACAAAACTACACCTCAACAGAGGGCATCCCCATTCCTTATAGATTTCAGAAATAGTTAAACTTTAATAGCTCCCAAAGCGGAACCCCATAAAGCAGGAGTGTGCGCTACTTTGTCTCTCAAAATTTGGAACTGGATTTATTGATAATGAAAAATTGTGTAAATGACACACCTCCATCAGATCTTGCCATCCTTATTTTTACTAGATGCCCTGAACTTCGTTAAAAACAGTGCTCAATGGATGAAAAATGCACCCATGGTTCACCAAAAATCCCAAATAAATCATTTTTAAGTCGCCCTGGTATAGGATAATGCATTAACAAAATAAGCACGCCTCAGGAGAATGTTCGCACATGATTTAAGTTTAAGTTAAGTTCAGCAGTAACCAACACTGGTATCACTACTCCACTTATGCCCCCTCCCCCAATGCGGAAAAGAAAATAGAAACTTAAAATGATAACTGATCGAGGAATTTATGTCTCTTTCTCAACTATAAAATTTCATGATTATGGCTTGAGCTTAAGAAAAGCAATGCATGCGACATTATAGTAGTCAAAATAAGATCGGTACTAAAGAGAAATTAAAATTATCAGTGACGGGTGTATAGATACTTTTCAGGAGACAAAAGAGTGACCGGATAGTTTGAAAATTCATGTTTAGAAAATAACAATGGAACATCAGATATACAAATCCCTTTTAAGAGAGAGTTTAGGTGAAAATTGTTTGATATTAAAGAGGTGATTAATGAAATGTTTCCCCTTTTTTAGTAAAATTTTAGCTTGCTTAATGTACTAGCCAGATTTGGTTATCATTTTAACCTAGAAATATGGTATGTGTTAGATGTACACTTGGAGTCAAATAATATCAATTTGAGAGCTAGCTGCAGTTGCTTTGACAAAGAAAAACAGTTTTTGATAGTTGCAGAGTTGTAAAGGAGAAACAAGAATTAACGAGGAATTGTAATTTTCTAAAAGTGTGAAAAGTTAAAAAAGTGAAAAAATCAACGAAGATAAAGTTGAACATTTTTTTGATAAATAACAAAGCTCTAGCATATTCCTTTTGTTGCTTTATACTACATTTCATGTTCAAGGTACTCAGGTACTCGTCTCTTTTAATTTATTTGGTACATTAGTTATTCAGAAATCGTGATGTGGTTGTCTAATTTTTGACAGACTTTCACCATTAGTTGAGCATAAATCTGACTTAATTGCTCTACATTATATTATGCTATTAACAACCTTAAAAGTGCTGCAAAATTGCAGGGTTCAGAAGTGAGTTCACGTTTAAGCAGAGCTGGTACCTTAGGGCTTGAAAAGGCTGTGGAAGTCTTGGACATCCTTGGGAGTAGCATGACCAATTTGAACCATAACAATGGCTTTGTTTCTGGGGTGACAATCAAAGGCAATGAACTTTCAATTCTAGCATTTGAAGTTGCGAACACAATCGTCAAGGGTTACAGTCTTATGGAATCAGTTTCAAATAGAAGCATACAACAATTGAAAGAAGTTGTGCTTTCTTCAGAAGGTGTGCAACATTTAGTGTCAAAAGACATGGATGAACTCTTAAAAATGGTTGCCACTGACAAGAGGTTGGTATTAGAGAAATGTATACCGATTTCATTGTTGTGACTGTCTTTTTTATTATTTTTTCTGTGTTCATTCTACAGTCTAAACTATTAGTCTAGTATAAGCTTTATGTCTTGCTATAAGTAGTTAGTGTTGTTATTTATAAAATTAACAAAATGGTTATGATGCATCCTCTATTTTCAATTTCAACTAGTATACTTTGTTATTTATTGGATTTTTTGGGTTCCTTCTTACAGGGAAGAGCTGAAAATTTTTGCAAGAGAAGTGATTCGTTTTGGAAACCGTTGTAAAGATCCTCAGTGGCACAACTTGGATCGTTATTTTGAGAAGTAATTTACAAAATTTTCTTTCACAGACTAGACCATCTTATTGATACGGATTTTAATTATCTTTTCACTCAGTGGGTGCTTATTTAATTTCCAGACATAAAAGAGAACCGCCTAAGCAGTTGAAGGACGAAGCGGACTCGGTGATGCAGCATTTTATGACCTTGGTTCACTATACTGCTGTTAGTATCCTCTTTACATTACTAAAAGATGTCTATGATTTTGTGGTATCAGTCTAAAAAGACTAATAGAGGTCATGAAAGATCTTTTTCTTAGAAAAAGAAAACAAGGGCGAAAGGCAAAAGGCCTTTCTGAACTACTTAACTACCTAAAAAGACGACTAAAACCAAACTGTAGTATGTTTCTTTCATTATCCCTAGACCCTAGGACACTAATTTGAGCCCATGAAATTCTATAAATCAGATGCACTTTAAGATCTTTATACAATTTATTCAAATAAATTAGTTTACAAGAAACATGGTCTACAAAATTAATGTCATATGATCAAAATTTGAACTTGGGTGTCAACATTACAGCTGATATTTAAGGAGAACTAAGTTGGGAGTTACATAAATTGTTTCAGTAGAAGGAAGTGTTATAAAACAGTGATAACAACTATTACCATCATATTTCAATATTCATGTACTTGCATGATGGCATAGATTAAGATCCAAAAATGGCTTGCAAGACAATAGATACGAACTATCTAACCTTCTGAAGTCCAGATTCTACTATCAGAAGAGGCTAACAAATATGGAAAGAGTTCAAGGTATTAAATAGGAAAAACAACGTCTCTACCTACCTATCATTAAGTTTCCAAAAAGTGAGACGATAAGTTTAGGAAAAGTGGAGGAAAGAGGAACATTGCATTCCCAGACATCCCAGAAGCAAATATGAATTTAATCCCAACTTTAAACAAAAAAGTAAATAAGAAGAACCTATCTAACAGCCGAACTTTAAGGGCCCTACTGACCATTCTAATCAGTCTGTATCATAAAAAGTTGGGCTCCATTGAGATTTTAGATTCTAAATAGACATATGAAATGGAGCGGTGCTTATTGGTGCATAACTGTCGTATGTATTGTGTGATCATTTATCAATATTCAGATTACAAGTCAAACACTGATCCTTTTTTTTTGTTTTTTGTTTATAAGTAAAAACTTCAATTTTAAATGTACACGGTAGTTAATGTGGCCTTGAGTTCCTCATTTAAAAGGAAACCACTGAATCTTTTAACCACAGGAGTTATACCAGGAGCTGAATACATTAGGCAGACTGGAGCTAGATCATCAGCACAAGAATCAAAAAGAGAATCATTCAAGTGAGACTCAAAGAGGTAACTACAATTTCCTTACTTAAAAACTTTGGATGAATAGTTGTGTCCTTACTCTTTGATGTAACTTGGGCGATAGCTTTAGTGCCTATTTCCTAATATATTATGATTTCATCAAATGAGTGAACATGACAAACAGGAGAAGAATTTAAAAAATGAGTGAACATGACAAACAGGAGAAGAATTTAAAAAATGAGTGAACATGACAAACAGGAGAAGAATTTAAAAGGGTGTAATTGCTTAAATTTGATATAATATAAGAGAAATAAATATAGGTAATTGACCTAACATTACTCAAGGGGATTGTCCAAAAGTAAATGGAAGGCATGAAGAAGTTGTACTGGAACTGGTTTTTGAAGAAGAATTGATGTGTATATAAAAATAACAGGAAATATATTTTTTGTAGTTTTATTATGGTTGTTTGATATCTATTCTATTGATGGAATGGCTTTTTACCCATAACCATGCCAATGGCAAGATGATGTAGCCCAACTTTTCCATTAGATCATCACTGTGAATAGGTAGAAGAGGACGAAACTATAAAAAAAGGATGAATCTCAAGGTGAGAACATAAGGTCCTTTTTATATTTTTTTGGAAATCATGGGTGTCTGAATGTTTAAGAGCACTCACTAATTCCACAGGTAAACATCCCTTACACAAGATTCTTGCACCAGGCAAAATCCAAGCATAAGCTTGTATGGGTACCCCTTGGTGATCATGTTATCTCCCCTTTGCATGATGGAGCACATGCCAATGGACCATGCACCAATCATTTTAAAATTTTAATATGGTATCAGAGCTCATTTCGTAAGGTTTTGGGTTAAGTTTTCTCCCTTTCATTTGTTCCTTCTTTATGTTAGTTGACCGTGTATCTGTTTGGTTTGGGTATGTTTATGTACCTTTGTTCGTCTCTCCATCTGCAAGCCATGAGGGGAGATGTTAAAGCATGATATACATTGTTACCCAAATTTTCTAATAGCTTAAGCTTTTGGTGTATCAGGAAACTTGATACTCATATGTGATGTCCTATGGTCCAGTATATGCATGAAGGCCATTTAACCTTATCTTTCCCTTGATTTTGTTGAAACTTGTGTTCAAACTTCTGTTGAAAAGATGCAACGCACGGCTTATGTTGTTAATGTTTTTCAATTAACCTTTGAATGTTAAGGTATTCAAGGATATTATTATGTCTGAAATGTATGGAAGTATTTTCTGTGATAAGCAGGTGAGGACCTTGCAACTCTGAGGGTAAAATTAAAAAGCCAAAGGAAGAAAGTAAAAGCATTGAAGAAAAAGTCTCTTTGGTCAAAGAGTATGGAAGAGGTAGCTGTTGATGCTGCTCTATAGCTTTACTTTGGAACTTATCCAGTGATTTTCCAGTGTGGAAGTTGTATATTCTGCTAATGCAACGTAGTAGATATTCCCTTTCAAGGCTCTCTGATTTATTATTAGCATATATAAATGCAACTATAGAATACATATGCATGTTCCTTAACCTCTTATTGCTGTCCATATTCCTGATATGTCTGAAAACTTCTCATTGATTATAAAGACTTTAATGAGTCTACTAGTCGAGTCATGTTTTGACGTTTATGTCAGTTATATCTTTGTTCTAATTTTCAGACAGAACTTGAGAAAATAAAAACAAATCCTTTTTTCTTATTATTACATTTTCCGTAATATTTTATTTATTTTGTTTTGCTGGTCATCCCTTATATAAATATCAAAAAGATTCTTAGAGCACCGGCTCAATTCTGTGAATTACAGGTGATGGAGAAACTTGTCGATATCATCCTCTTTTTGAATCAAGAGATAACCAATGCATTTGGCAGTACAAGTATGTATAATCTCAACCTTAGAAAGTTTGTTATTTTCCCAGTGCATTCTGAATTTACAACATTCCCTAGCTTATATAATGCTTGCGATATCAAGAAAATATCAGAAAATAACCACAATATATATGATGTTTAAACTTTCCATATTATAGGTTGATGCTACTTCCTCTTCTTTCTTCTAATGTATCTCAAAAGTTCCTCATCAGAAAAAATCAAAAAATGAAACACACAAACAAGCCCTAAGTGGCAAGAAAAGGATTTAAAGGAGCTGAAGTAGTAGTAGCCCTATTACAGTTACATACATATTCCTGTCTATTGTTTTATTGCTACGTATGACCTGTAATTTACGAATATTAAGGTGTACATGTTTATAACGAATTCAATACCTGTTCTTTATTATTCTATTCGCTCTGGCATCACTTGATTGAGCATTATGGGCAGTGTTTTTGGTAAACAAGTAAGCAGCATATCATCTGTCTTATTCTACATCCTCTTGCTAAATTTAGAGTTAGGAACATGATTTACCATGTGATGGCATGTTATGTGTGTGTATGTATCTTAGATACAAATAACTTGGAAGAGAGCATATTGTCATTTGTGAAGGTTTGATAGTAACTGTGATTAGAGAAGAAGTGGTATTTTGTTAATTTGGCATTAATAGCATTAATAGTGAGTGACACCCCTGGAGGAAGTAATAGTAATTGAAAAATTGTCAGAAGCCATTGTGGTGCCGAGCATGTTGGAGGCAACAGTTGTTGGAAATACCATCTACGGTAAATATAAGAATGGAATGATGTAGTTATTATGATGGCAGAAGAGGCAGTGGGAGAAATCAATATCTTGGAGATGTCCATGAATGTCACTCAATTTCTTTCCCCCATAATGTATCTCTTAATAGCTTATTTTTCCTTTCGAAACCTCCACCAGGTTTAGCAATTTCTGATGGTAGGTAAACTGATCTTGCATAATGTGTTAGCACGTGCATCACTTCTTGCTCCTCTCTAAAGAAGGTGATCATTGCATTTTTATATTTTGCAGATGCTAAAAATTAGGAACTTTCTCCATGTATGCCAATATTTGCATGGTCAATATTCACGTCATGAGCCATTCTAAATGCCTCTTGGATGCTTAATTGCACATCTAAAGATCAGTTTCTTTACTTCGTTTAGTAACTTTTGTATCCTTATAACAGCACAGATTAAATGGTTAACTAGCTATTTACTTGTCAGACTTCAAAATAAGCACAAACTATGCTCTATATTATGCAAGTTGAAATAGTTTCAGTTAAATATATTACGGATAATGCACTGTCTACAGAATTTGTTCAACAATCTTCATATACCTCTATATATTTTAAACATTTTGTTTAAAATAATATCCCATTGATAACCTGCAGATGCTAATACTGAATCAAATGGATCTTTGAGCATTCAACAAAGATTGGGACCTGCAGGTCTTTCTTTGCATTATGCTAACATTGTCCAGCAGATTGACTCAATCGTGAGTATATCATCTCTTCCCTGCTTGATACTTCTATCAATTTGATTCCATATTTCATAGTAATTCCTACCACTGCTTGTGAATCTATTGTGATCCATAAATTTCATCGAAGCTGATGGATTTCTTACAACTTGCTCAGGTAGCCCGATCCAGCTCTGTGCCTTCTAATGCGAGGGAAATACTATACCAGAACCTTCCTCCCAATATAAAGTCATCTCTGCGGTCCAAACTGCAAACCTTTCATGTCAAGGAAGAGGTGCTCTTTTATTTTACATCCATCTTCATATTACTTGGGCCTTAGGAAGAATACGAATACTTTATAATTGACATAACACAACTTACTGTTAATACCAATTGGAGAAACTTGATGATTTTCCTTTACTAGACCTAAATATTCTTTTCATTTTGTTTTTTTATTCAGAAATTTTTGGATATAGCCAGTACTTCTATGGATTCCCTATAGCAATTTTTTTTTCTTTTTTCTGCAGCTCACAGTTACAGAAATTAAAGCCGAGACGGAAAAAACTTTGCATTGGCTTGCTCCTATAGCCACAAACACATCAAAGTAAGATACTCAACTTTGTGCAATTATCATATGACCAGTTCACTTCATTATCCTTCAAATATTGATTATCCTTCGGTTGTTTGTAAATTACCTGATATAGGGCTCATCATGGTTTCGGTTGGGTTGGAGAATGGGCAAGTACACGGTGTGTGAAGAGTTCCATTCAATTGTTATCCATTTCCCTTCCCCCTTTATGATAATTCTACATAAACTAGTGAAATATTGCCTCCGTTCCAAATTATAAGATCAATGTTGACTTTTCAAAAGTCAATTTCAAACATTTTCAAATTCAAAATTGACTTAAATTCATTTAGTTTATGTCAGTATAATTATAAATATCATAAACTACCTAAAAAGTACTATTAGTTATAAGATTTATTGTTTTCAAAACTTTATTGAATCATGTCAATTTTAAATTTTAAAAATGTTTCAAATTGGCTTTTAGAAAGTCAATATTGATCTTATAGTTTGGAACGGAGGGAGTATATGCTATAAATTAAGGGAAATAAGCTGGATTCTTGCTGTGCAGGTCCGAAGCAAATCTGAAACAAACTGGCGTGCTCGAAATCACTCGAATTGAAACACTCCACTATGCAGACAAGGCGAAGACTGAAGATTGTATACTTGAAATACTATTGTGGCTCAATCATCTGACTAAGCAAATTAAAGTTGTTGCAAAGAGTGGTGGCGTGGCGTCACCCTTAAAATCCTCAATCCAAGTAACATCCCCGGAAAAAGGTCAGCAGCCAACGCTTGAACCTGCTAATCATTCATCACCAATGCAAAGCTTTGAAAATGAAGCTATGCTGCTAGATATTAGCAACAGAAAAAGGACTCTAGGACTGAGTAAGAGTCAGAAAATTGAGTCCACAAAAATCAAGTGGATAAAGCATGACAGGCTAAGTAAAAGTAGTGGCCACGTCCCGAAAAGCAAGAGCAATGATTTACTTCCTATGAAGATGCATTCTTCCGGCATAGCTGTTACTGGTTTCTGTTGTGACAAAGAGAAAACTATGGATGCCATTGATGGATTGGGGACAACTGTTTCATACAAATGATAATTTTTCAGCATGAATGTAAAAAAGTGATCACCAAACTTAGTTAAGCAACCTACTTGTATATGTGTTGTTAATACCTGGTTTTGAACCTTCTTTATGTGTTGTTAATACCTGGTTTTGACCCTTCTTTTAGCAGTGCCATGTGATTCAGGAGCAAGTTAAGGGGCATGCATCTACTTTGTAATTATTAGTACTTATTTTTTTGGCATGAAAAGGAACTCATTTATTTGTATAGACTACTAATAGGGGATCACAATTTTTTCCTGCCATTTTACTTTGGATGCTGGATTATTGGCCTTCTTTTTTATGAACTATCCTAGGCACACTATGATCATGAGTTTTAATATAGATATTTTGCAAGTCTGCTCAAAATAAACCCTAATTTGCTTGCTAGGATTTCTTTGTAAGTTGTCATGATTATTCTCAAGTGTGTGTGTGTATATATATATATACACACACACGAGAGGATCTATTGCCAAAGGTAACTATTCAGTGTTTATTGGTTAACTCATTTTTTTACCGTTCATTTTCAGATTTGATCGGCATGATTTAAAAAATAATAATCATCCATGATATATATATATATATATATATATATATATATATATATATACACACACACGAAGCTGTTCAGAAACGGACTCAAGTAACGGACCGAAGGACGGACCAAATGAAAAAAAAAAAAGAAAAAAGACGCGCGGGTCTCAAATAAAAAAGGGGAAAGAAACACGGGTCAAATAAAAAAGGGGAAGAAATTCAGATCTTTCCTCCTTTCTCACACTTGCCGATCCACAGCAATCCTTCCTTCCTTCTTCCTTCCAATTGCCGATTCTCTCTTCCTCACTCACAAAGAGCCGGGTCTTCCATCTTTTCTTTCCCCGATTCTCGCTCCCTCACAGATCGAATGGTAAAGCTAAACAGATCGGAAGGCAAAGCTAAACAGATCGGAAGGTAAAGCAGAGGCAAACAGATCATATGATATGTTTTTCTCTTTTTAATTCAATAGTACTATTTTCTTACTTTGTTGCTTGCACAACTCAAAACCCAAAAAAGAAAAGTTTCTACTTAAGATTTTTCCTTCAACTTCTGGAACCTCTAATTGCCTAAACCTTTCCTGCATCTTCTATGCTCATTTTTTTTTGTGTGCATAAATTTGGTGTATTTATATCGCACATTGTTAAGTTCTTTATTTAAATAGTCTGAGAAATTTGGTTTTTGCTATATGTTGGGTGGGTGTTACCTGAATACAATCAAGTGATACGAGGGAATATAAACATCATACAATGATACTGTAATATTTTAACTGGGGCATTAACTTACATAACAACTTGCAGTTATTTAATATATTTGGGTTGTGGTTTTCACAATTTTATCATATTCTGAAAAGTTAATTACCAAATTTGATCATTATAGGTTTTTAATCGTAATGGGTGTGGTTTGGTTGGCCAAACACGCGACAAAAGAAATTGTCCCATGCTTACAAATCGATAAGAAATTTACAAATTTTGCATTTGTTTTCATAGTTTTGAAGTTGTAGATCATTGGATTTATTATATGTCGTTTTTGTTGCAGGTATTCACCTTGTCATGACGGCGCAACTCCCAACACAAGTGTAGATAATGATAGTTATTCATCTCTAGGTGATTGAAAAAATCCTCTCATAAGTCTCTTGTTATGGTTCCATTATGCATACTGCTTCCTGTTATAGGCATACTGCTTCCTTTTATTTGTGGAGTTCCATTATAGTTCCATTATGCATATTATGTCTAAACTGCTTCCTGGACATGGTTGTAGGTAATTGTCAAGCAAGTGCATTTGATTATGCAACTATGACCAGATGAGGGCTAGTGATGATCTGGAGAAAGTGCATTTGATTTGTCAAGCAAGTGCATTTCAAGTAGCTATTGTTGGAATGTTGATGATTTGTCAGCAAGTCTTGGTGCATACCGTTTCTGTGTTTTTGTTAGTACAACTTTTGCTTGTGTTTTCGAACCAAATTTAAAGAGAGATGGACTCTTTTAACAGAACTCTTGAATGTTATAACAGAGATGGACTGCTGTAATGATGTTGGTAGTTTATTCTATAGTGGGATTTGTAGTGGTTACTTTTTGTCACCTCCTGTTATTTACAATTTTGATAGCCTTGGATTTTGATTGCTAAAATATCTGGGTTTATAATTTTTGCTTTTAAACAGTTGCACCATCTTTTGTTATGTATGAGAATTAGCCTTCGATGGCCACAACAAAACTTGATAATATGTATGTGCAAAAAAACTTCTATCCAAACTTGGTACAAAGATTCAGGTAAACATAAGCTACAATTTTCCAAGTTCGCAAAGAAAAGAAAGAAAGAAAAATCATACTGCGGCAGCAATATCACAAAAACAAGACATGTGGTATAGTTTCAAGGAAGAAAACGAGTAAGAAAGCAGGAAAACACCAGGCCAAGTTCAAACATAATACACAAGCATAACAATACTAAGTGAGGACATTAATTCAACAATTGCATCTACTCTTCTTCTTCTTCTTTTTTAAACAAGTAATACTACTTAGAATTGGCTAAAATTTCCACCAATCTCAGCAACACCTCTCAGTTTAACTGAATGAAAGAGTAAAATAAACGCTAATACTTGGCTAGACACGGCAAGTTTAAGAATATTTCCTCTAGTTACATTTCTAGTTTATGAAAATCTTAATGTGCAAAGTGCACAAAATTACAACCGAATGAAAAATACATAACATTAACAATTATGCACAAATCTCATACATAACGTGTTGGTTAAAGAATGAAAATTATCAAAATTACAACCGATTTAATAACATTAACAACAACACTGCATACATAACATTAACAATTATGACAAATCGTTGAGTTAGTTGCAATTGACGTATTTTAATTTTCACCATCGCTAATTCGTTGGAGTCGTTAGCGTTCGTTGAATGAGTTGTTACATTTAAACGCTCGGATGTGTCCATTTGCAATTTCCCTTGATTATGCAACACTCGAACATATTCGTCACACCAACTGATGAAGTTACCACATTGCTGCAAAGTTTAGGGACACAAAAAATTTATTCACTTGTGTAAAAAGAACAAATATACAACATTCAAATCCAAAACAAATATACAAAAAATTTATTCACTTGACAAGCCCAGAAAGTTCCATGTCTGTTTAACATTCAAATCCAACTCTCCACATTCACCTGCAAACCCAAAACTAAAGCAAAGAGCTTTCACATTTGAACTTTGTAGCATAGTATCCAACACCAAAGGAAGAAAGACTGCTTACCTACCAGACGCACAAAGTAAATCTTAAGTATCACCTTAACAATTGAAAAAAAAAAACTTTTTAAGAAGTAGCCAAAGTAACAGAAAATTTTAGAACCAAATATCAAGTGGGATCTCTCAATTTAAATTTCTACAAGGATGCAACATGATTCAACTTGTGAGGGCGGTAACATTCAAATACCAGGACAACCGAGGAACGATAACCTAATGATAAAAGGATGCAGCATGATTCATTTTACTGTTAGTTGGACAAAGGAATCCTTATACTGTTTACCAAGCCAAATGACCTCAAAGAAAATGAATAAAAAAAAATCAGTTACCCCTTCAGATTACCAAATTTGAACAACACTGACCCTCCTAAATAAAGGACAGATTCTATTTTTTGGGTTTTGAGTTGTGCAAGCAACAAAGTAAGAAAGTAGTACTATTGAATTAAAAAGAGAAAAACGGATCATGTTGTAAGACCCCAACTTTTATAAATAAAGATGAATTTTCTATAAATATCATTTTTGAATATTATGGAGTTAATTTGATATAATGTTATAGTTGTGGGTAATATTTATAAATTTTGCAAAGTACGCAAGTTGTTATATAATATTCGATTGGTCGGGGAATATTCGTTTTAACAGGGAATATTCGTACAACGGCACAATCATTGGTGGACCCCACAATGGAATTATTGTCGGATTGAGAAAACGACAAAAATATTTTATTAAAAATAACGGCGGAAGTTTTACCATTGATACTATTGAACTACTCGGTAGTAAAAGTACAGTAACACGTGTGGTTGCATAGTAGCACACGGTATTGATTATTAATGCTTGTGTGAGAAGTCACTCAGTTTGATTCAATTATTGTCAATTAATAATATGAATTATTTAGCGATAATGAAGTTTTGTTTTACTCGTATTATTAACGTAATAAAACAGAAACATCTTTTTATATAAAACAGAATACTTTATTAAAGTTATTCTATAAATAGAATATATTATATTTTATTTAAAAGATTTTTCTTTAAATATGGACCGTCAGATTAAAGTAATCAATCTGGATCGTTCATGGATTAGTTACTATACATTCTATTTTTCTATAAATAGCAACTCATTCCTTCATTATTTCTTACGAATTCACTGAACTCTAAAGAGAGAAACTATAGAGAGAGAGAAGAAAAGTATTCTGCTACTTAACTACTTCCTTATTTCAGTTTTTCTTCAAAACGGTAAGGGGTGTTATTCTTTCTTATTCATGAAGAGAACTTTTGTTATTCCATTTCTTATTATTCTGTTGGAATAACCTGTATACGCGGTCTACCCTATACTCGGGACATTCTTCTATTATTCAGTTGGAACATCCTGTCTGTGTGTTTTACACCGGACCTGGTTCCGTTTTTATTATTATTCTGTTGGAACATCCTGTCTGTGTGTTTTACACCGGACCTGGTTCCATTATTTATTATTCTGTTGGAATATCTTGTCTGTGCGTTTACGCCGGACCTGGTTCTATTATTTATGATTCTATTAGAATAACCTGCATGTGCGGTCTATCGCATGCCGGGTGATTTCTTTTGTTATTCCATTCTTTATTATACTCAGTTGGTTAAGTTTTAACTTCTATACTCCATGGAATTCGTGGAATATCCTTGATAATTGCGTTTCATCCAGTATCTTTTCATGAAAATATTATTCTAAGCATTCTTGAATTTTACTCCACAAAGCAGTATCATGTTGACAATTTGGACGTTGTTAATTCTTGGATAAATTAATTTTTGAACTTGTTTTATTGAATTCTTATATCATTGTCATCATCCTCATGTTTATAAAATGTTGAAAGTCATCTGTGGCCTGTAGTGCATAGATGGACTTGGTATGATTATGACCAGGGATTATTCAGTATAATCATGACCGTAATGTTACAAATGATGTGGTAAAAGTCCTCATTGGCCCGTAGTACATTGATAGACAGTTGTTGGCATGATCATGACCATTAATGAATACACAAATATTCTTGGCCCGTAGTGCATAGATAATTGTGGTCGTGATACTAAAGAATATCCTTGGCCATAGTGCAGGGGTGATTCGATGATGTGGATTATTTTGTTAAGTTGAGTCCCAGCGATAACAGTGTTGAAAAACCTTTTAAATCATAGAAGATAGTAAATTTTATTCTCTGCTTGACTCTTTTAATGGATTGCTTGTTCCGCTGCAGTTAAACTTGATGTTCGTTATATTTTATCAGTTTAACACTGTTAAAGGCTAATGATAATTTATTCTGCATTATCTTAGTTATAATATTTCTTACTGGGCTAGTTGAGCTCACCCTTTCTTTCACTGTTCTCTTCAGGAAATGAGAATATAGCTGGGACGAGTCGGGGAATGGAGTGATGGACCAGATGATAGTATTAGTAGTCCTCACCATTCTGTTAAATAGTGTGACAATAATTGTAATGAGGACTCCTTTTGAGTTTGTATAGTCTCTAGTAGACAATATTTATATTTAAACTCACAGTTATGTTTTGTCGTGTTGTACACAACAGTTGTATTAGTAAGTTGTATTTATATTCTGTACCATGTATCTGACGACCCAAGATGGGTGATGTATACCAAATTTTGGGGGCGTCACAGTTGGTATCAAAGCTTAGGGATATGATCCCTGGCTAAGATGTGAGAATAGAACTAGGAGGGGAGAGACGGAAAATTACTTCGCTAGTATGACTTACCTAAGTTTATTTGCATGGTATTTAATTGGTCGGTCAGAATATAAGGATAATATATGACATATCAATTAACTTTTGTTTTGTGGCAGTATCTGAAAATGGCATCCGAGAATGTTGAGAATAGCAATAAAGCACAGGCGACTGTTGATTCACCACATATCAATAATCGGGATAATGTGCATCAGGAAGGCGACAATCCTCACGCAAACAACAATACTGACCAAATGATGAATGATGAAATGCTCAGAAGTTTTATGCAGTTCATGCAACAGCAGGCGAGAACGGCTCCTGTTCAAAATATAGGTGGAAACACTGAAAACTCTCGGACGGTCACAGCTAAACAGTTTAAGGAGTTGAGACCACCGGAGTTTAAGGGAGAGCCAAAACCACTTATAGCGGAAACATGGATAAAGCAGATCACCAAGATATTTGATGTCTTGGGATGCTCTGAGGAGCAAAAGGTTCCCTTTGCCGCCTTTATGTTGCTAGGAGAGGCAGATTACTAGTGGGAATCGATTAAGCGTACTAAACCTGCCGCACTGAAAATGTCTTGGGAGAAGTTCCAAGAGCTGTTCAATGACAAATATTTTCCCGAAAGTGTTCGTCACATGAAGGAGGTGGAGTTCATCAAATTGGAGCAGAATAATATGACCGTATCGCAGTATGAGGCTAAATTTGCTGAGTTGTCCCGGTTTGCATCCCACTTGGTGGATAATGAAGAGCCAATGACGCGAATATTTTTGCGAGGTTTGAAACCTGAGATACGTCAACATCTTATTTCTCATAAACTGTGTTTGTATTCAGATGTTGTGAATATGTCTCAGTTAGTGGAGCGCGATAACGAGTCAACGCAACCGAAAGAGAGCAGTTGGCAAAATGATAATACCAGTGAGAGGAGTCATCGAAGCGGTGACAACAAGCGTAGAGGGAATCAACAGGCCAGAAATGGTAACCACTTCGGTGGTAATCAGGGCCAAAACAATAAGAATGGTCATTTCAAGAAGAGGAGATTCAACAATGATGGAAAGACGTCAGCATCAGTACCCGTTGTTAAGGAAGGAGAACGACCACCTATCATATGTTTCAAATGCGGAGGGGAGGGGCACATCAGTCCAAACTGCGCGATACCGTCTAAAGCATGTTATAATTGTGGAAGAGAAGGTCATTTAGCTCGATTTTGTCGTTTACTAAAAATAAGTTCAGCCAGGATGGAGACACCAAAGGCCATCCCAGAAAAGTCAAAACTGGTAGTGCAATGGAGAGCGTTTGTTGTGACCTCCCAGAAAGCAAGGAACCCGAATGAGGTCATCACGGGTAAGCTTATCATAAACTCTAACGAAGTCTATACTTTATTTGATACCGGTTCTACCCATTCTTTTATTTCTCCTACTTGCGCTCATCGATTAAATTTGACTCCGGAGAAATTAAACTTTGACTTATCTGTTGAAACTCCATTGGGAGAAACCTTCATTACATCCACGGTTTATAAGTCTTGTTTGGTTCAAGTTGGTACCCACACATTACCTGTCGATCTTATTTCATTAAAAGTACTTGCATTTGACGTGATTCTAGGGATTGATTGGTTAACTACTCATCATGCAAAAATTGATTATTTTCGTAAGGTTATTAGCTTTCATATTCCTAATCGACCTATTATGCGAATTCAAGCAACAAAACCATTAAAATCAATTGCTGTCATCTCAAACCATAAAGCTATTCGTTTATTGAAAAACGGATGTCAATCTTTCTTAGCTCATGTCACGGATCTAAACAAAAATACGTCAGTTTTGAATGATATTTCTATTGTTAATAAATTTCCTGACGTATTCCCTCAAGAACTTCCTGGCCTACCCCTAGAGCGTGAAATTGAATTTTGTATCGACCTTGAACCCGGTACAAAACCCATTTCCAAAGCCCCATATCGAATGGCTCCTATTGAACTTCAGGAGTTAAAGATCCAACTGCAGGAATTGTTAGACATTGGCTTTATTCGTCCTAGTACTTCTCCTTGGAGTGCTCCTGTTCTATTCGTGAAGAAGAAAGATGGAAGTATGCGACTTTGTATTGATTATCGGGAGTTAAATCATGTCACCATCAAAAACAGGTACCCATTGCCACGTATTGATGACCTATTTGACCAATTGCAAGGATCACAATTCTTTTCAAAGATCGATCTTCGTTCTGGATATCATCAGCTGAAGGTTAGAACTGAGGATATTCTAAAGACGGCTTTCAGAACTCGGTACAGGCATTATGAATTCCTAGTCATGCATGTCCTTTGGATTGACTAATGCTCCTGCTGCCTTCATGGATATGATGAACCGGGTATTCAAGGAATATTTGGATCACTTTGTTAGTCGTCTTTATTGATGACATCCTTATTTATTCCAAAAGCCGTGAAGATCATGAGCAACACTTGAGGCTGGTACTCTAAAAGCTTCGTGAATACAAGCTTTATGCCAAGTTGAAGAAATGCGAGTTCTGGCTGGAGGAGGTAGCATTCCTTGGGCACGTAGTATCAAGTCGTGGAATATCTGTTGACCCGGCAAAGATTGAAGCTATTCAAAGCTGGGAGCAACCTAAATCAGTGACCGAAGTACGTAGCTTTCTTGGTTTAGCTGGTTATTATCGGAGATTCGTGGAAGGATTTTCTTGAATCGCTACTCCATTAACTCAGCTGACTCGGAAAGATACAAAGTTCTGTTAGAGCGAAGAATGTGAGAAGAGTTTTCAAGAACTCAAGAGGAGACTCATTTCAGCACCTTTTTTAACAATACCATCTGGCTCGGAGGGATTTATCATCTACAGTGATGCTTCGAGCAAAGGGTTGGGATTCGTTCTCATGCAACATGGAAAAGTCATAGCCTATGCATCAAGACAACTCAAGGAATATGAGAGGAATTATCCTACTCATGATCTAGAGTTGGCAGCTGTTGTCTTTGCACTTAAAATTTGGAGGCATTACTTGTATAGGGAGAAAGTGGAGATCTTTACGGATCATAAAAGCCTCAAATATTTCTTCACTCAAAAGGAACTCAACATGCGACAACGACGTTGGCTTGAACTGTTGAAAGATTATGATCATACCATTCAATACCATTCTGGAAAAGCGAACGTGGTAGCTGACGCATTGAGTAGAAGATCATATGCAAGTACGGGTGCGATATTGTCAACACAAAGGCCCATTTTGTGTGACTTGCAAAGGATGGAGATAGAGTTAAAGACTCCAGGGACCCATGTGATGATGACGAATATACGAGTAGAATCAACTTTAATCGATAAAGTTAAAGCTGCTCAAGCTACAGACCTGGAGCTGATGCGTATGAGGAAGAAAATACAAGAAGGTGCTATGCCAGAAGCAAGAATCGATGAAGAAGGAATACTTCGAGTCAACTCCAGACTTTGTGTTCCTAACAACCCTGATTTAAAGTATGAAATCATGATGGAGGTACACAACACACCGTTTGTAATCCATCATGGGAGTACCAAAATGTATCATGATCTTCGTCATATATTTTGGTGGAGCAATATGAAGCGAGAGATAGCGTTGTTTATCTCAAGGTGTCTAACTTATCAACGAGTCAAAGCGGAGCATCAAGTACCAAAAAGTCCATTGCAATCACTTGAAATTCCAGAATGGAAGTGGGAGCACATTACCATGGATTTCGTTACCGGTCTTCCTAAGGTTTCTCAAGGTATAGATGCGATTTGGGTCATTGTTGATAGATTGATCAAGTCTGCTCATTTCTTACCGATACGAGAAACTTATACACTTGAACGTCTTGCTCGTATGTACATAAACGAGATTGTAAGACTGCATGGTATATCAGTATCCATAGTTTCTGATCGAGACCCAAGATTCACTTCATGATTTTGGGTTAGTTTACAAAAAACTATGGGCACAGATTTACAATTTAGTTCGGCATATCATCCTCAGACGGACGGACAATTAGAGAGGACTATTCAAACTCTAGAAGATTTATTAAGACTCTGTGTCCTTGACTTCAAGGGAAGTTGGGACAAGTTCTTACCATTGGTGGAGTTTTCCTACAACAACAGTTATCAAGCAAGTATTGGCATGGCTCCATTCGAAGCATTGTATGGAAGAAAATATCGTTCTCCAGTATACTGGGATGAGGTGGGTGAAGCAACATTGTTGGGACCAGAGTTGGTACGTATGACTACAGAAAAGATTCAAGCGATCCGACAACGTATAAAAACCTCACAAGATCGACAAAAGAGTTATGCTGATCTTCATCGAAAGGACGTGGAATTTGATATAGGAGATCATGTATTCTTACGTGTTGCTCCATGGAAAGGAGTTACGAGATTTGGAAAGAGAGGAAAGCTCAATCCTCGATTCATCGATCAATTTTTAATCCTCGATCGAGTAGGAACTGTGGCTTATAGACTCGCTTTATCGCCAAGTATATCTCGTGTTCATAACGTTTTTTACATATCCATGTTACGTAAATATGTGGAAGACCCGAACCACATTATTGAGTTAGAACTGGACGAAATAGCGGAGGATTTGACGTATGAAGAAGTTCCTGTTCAAATCTTGGATAAGAAGGAACATATTCTACGCTCCAAGGTTATACCTTAAGTCAAAGTTTTGTGAAGAAATTACGATGTTGAGGAAATGACTTGGGAGATAGAATCTGAAATGAAGTCAAGGTATCCTTACCTCTTCGACATACCAGGTACGTACCCTAATTTCGAGGACGAAATTTCATAAGAAGAGAAGGTTGTAAGACTCCAACTTTTATAAATAAAGATGAATTTTCTATAAATATCATTTTTGAATATTATAGAGTTAATTTGATATAATGTTATAGTTGTGGATAATATTTATAAATTTTGTAAAGTATGCAAGTTGTTATATAATATTCGATTGGTCGGGAAATATTCGTTTTAACAGGAAATATTCGTACAACGGCACAATCATTGGTGGACCCCACAACGAAATTATTGTCGGATTGAGAAAACGACAAAAATATTTTATTAAAAATAACGGCGGAAGTTTTACTATTGATACTGTTGAACTACTCGGTAGTAAAAGTACAGTAACACGTGTGGTTGCATAGTAGCACACAGTATTGATTATTAACGCTTATGTGAGAAGTCACTCAGTTTGATTCTATTATTGTCAGTTAATAATATGAATTATTTAGCGATAATGAAGTTTTGTTTTATTCGTATTATTAACGTAATAAAATAGAAACATCTTTTTATATAAAACAGAATACTTTATTAAAGTTATTCTATAAATAGAATATATTATATTTTATTTAAAAGATTTTACTTTAAATATGGACCGTCAGATTAAAGTAATCAATCTGGACCGTTCATGGATTAGTTACTATGCATTCTATTTTTTTATAAATAGCAACTCATTCCTTCATTATTTCTTACGAATTCACTGAACTCTAGAGAGAGAAACTATAGAGAGAAACTATAGAGAGAGAGAAGAAAAGTATTCTGCTACTTAACTACTTCCTTATTTCAGTTCTTCTTTAAAATGGTAAGGTGTGTTATTCTTTCTTATTCATGAAGAGAACTTTTGTTATTCCATTTCTTATTATTCTGTTGGAATAACCTGTATACGCGATCTACCCTATACTTGGTGACATTCTTCTATTATTCTGTTGGAACATCCTGTCTGTGTGTTTTACACCGGACCTAGTTCTGTTTTTATTATTATTCTGTTGGAACATCCTGTCTGTGTGTTTTACACCGGACCTGGTTCCGTCTTGTTATTATTCTGTTGGAACATCCTGTCTGTGTGTTTTACACCGGACCTGGTTCCATTATTTATTATTCTGTCGGAATATCTTGTATGTGCGTTTACGCCGGACCTGGTTCCATTATTTATTATTCTGTTAGAATAACCTGTCTGTGCGGTCTATCGCATGTCGGGTGATTTCTTTTGTTATTTCATTCTTTATTATACTCAGTTGGTTAAGTTTTAACTTCTATACTCCATGAAATTAGTGGAATATCCTTGATAATTGCGTTTCATCCAGTATCTTTTTATGAAAATATTATTCTAAGCATTCTTGAATTTTACTCCACAAAGCAGTATCATGTTGACAATTTGGACGTTGTTAATTCTTGGATAAATTAATTTTTGAACTTGTTTTTATTGAATTCTTATATCATTGTCATCATCCTCATGTTTATAAAATGTTGAAAGTCATCTGTGGCCTGTAGTGCATAGATGGACTTGGTATGATTATGACCAGGGATTATTTGGTATAATCATGACCGTAATGTTACAAATGATGTGGTAAAAGTCCTCATTGACTCGTAGTGCATTGATAGACAGTTGTTGGCATGATCATGACCATTAATGAATACACAAATATTCTTGGCCCGTAGTGCATGGATAATTGTGGTCGTGATACTAAAGAATATCCTTGGCCGTAGTGCAGGAGTGATTCGATGATGTGAATTATTTTGTTAAGCTGAGTCCCAGCGATAACAGTGTTGAAAAACCTTTTAAATCATAGAAGATAGTAAATTTTATTCTCTACTTGACTCTTTTAATGGATTGCTTGTTCCGCTGCAGTTAAACTTGATGTTCGTTATATTTTATCAGTTTAACACTGTTGAATGCTAATGTTAATTTATTCTGTATTATCTTAGTCATAATATTTCTTACTGGGCTAGTTGAGCTCACCCTTTCTTTCACTGTTCTCTTCAGGAAATGAGAATATAGCTGGGACGAGTCGGAGAACGGAGTGATGGACCAGATGATAGTATTAGTAGTCCTCACTATTCTGTTAAATAGTGTGAGAATAATTGTAATGAAGACTCCTTTTGAGTTTGTATAGTCTCTAGTAGACAATATTTGTATTCAAACTCACAATTATGTTTTGTCGTATTGTACACGACAGCTGTATTAGTAAGTTGTATTTGTATTCTGTACCATGTATCTGACGACCCAAGATGGGTGATGTATACCAAATTTTGGTGGCGTCACACATATGATTTGTTTGCCTCTGCTTTACTTTCCAATCTATTTTGCTTTACCTTTCGATCTGTGAGGGAGCGAGAATCGGGAAAAGAGAAGATGGAAGACTCGGCTCTTTGTGAGTGAGGGAGAGAGAATCGGCAATTGGAAGGAAGAATGAAGGACCCGCGTTTCTTCCCCTTTTTTTATTTGAGACCCGCGCGTCTTTTTTCTTCTTTTTTCATTTGGTCCGTCCTTCAGTCCTTTGCTTGAGTCCGTTTCTGAACGGCTCCGTATATATATATATATATATATATATATATGTAAGTCAAGCATGTATTTGTTATAGGTGAAAAATATGCAAATAACATCATAACCATCCATTATATAAATTAAGGGCTCAGATTTAAAACACAATCACGTCATCCGCTAGTTCAACTAGCGGACGCATTAAAAAAACTTTTCGGACCATATTGCCCCCATATCATCATAACCTACTCGACGGAGCTTTAGACACCTTCAAGAGATATTCAGTTGCACTCCGTTTCTGAGTTTTGAACAGAAAAAAAAAGAATAGAAAACTTAAATTAGAACAGAAAAGAAATGAATAGAAAACTTCAAGTTTTCCTTTGTGTTGTTTTTGAGTTTTTAATAGAAAAGAATAGAAAATTTAAAATTGAGGACATGAGTTATAATTTAAAATTTATTATATTAAAAGTTGAGGGTAATATGAGAATTATAAAAAAATTACTTATTCCAATTTCTTTTCCGTTCAAATCAGGCCAATTTATACGAAAAACTTTGGCAAAAAAAGTGGCCAAATTTTCTATCCATTTCTTTTCTTTTCCGTTTATTGAAAAACTCAGAAATATAAGAATTGGAAATAAAACTTAAATTTTCCGTCTATTTTTTTTCTTTTCTGTCAATTTTAAAACTCAGAAACAGAGAGTTAAAGAAGAAGATATTGATATATGTAGTGTAGCAATTTACTTCGTTTTTTCTCCTCTCAGATTGCTTATACATACATACATACATATATATATATATATATATATATATATATATATATATAATGCTTTAGTTTTATATAAGATATAACGCAACTACAAAGGTTTGACTTGAAAAATGTTGGGTTTGAAGGTAGTTGTTAGTTGCTATGGAATAAACTTTTGCATAGCGGGAATCCATGAATCTTCTCCAGTCCAAGAGAATTACCTGCTTTCACTCTTCGCTTTTGACGCCTTAGTTTAATTCTTCTTCTCTCCCTCCCACTCCTATCCTCGCAGTATAAGATTTACAGTGGGAATTTATCTATCATTTAAAATTCTTTTAATATTTTTTTTGGAGGATATGTAAAAGAAATTATGATGAATAAATATGATAATAATATATGGTTTGTATTTTTTACTACTGGAAATTCGTGTGAGATTTTTTATTTTAACCTGAAGGCAACCCCATATTTTGTTTCCTTATGTGATTTGAATTCTGTGATTTGGATTGTATTTTGTTTCCTTCTTTGATTTGGATTGTATTTTGTTTCTTGTTGGCTTATACATCCGTTAGTTATGTATTTGGTTTCTTGTTAGGCTTATACATCCGCTAGTTCAATTAGCGGATGACATGTGGGAATTATTTAGCGTAAATGGGACTGGGGGTAATTTGGGGCGATTTTTTTTTAATGTGTCCACTAGTTGAACTAACAGATGATGTGATTGTGTTTTAAATCTGAGCCCTTAATTTATATAATGGATGGTTATGATGCTATTTGCCCATTTTTCACCCATAGTAAATACATGCTCTGGATCATTTCCCTATATATATAATATAGGGTAATATGATTATACTCGTCGTTTTGACATATTTTTTTTTTAAAAAAAAAACAACTTCTCTTCTTTTAAATCAAAAATTAAAAATAAATCTACCAAAACGACATAGTTTTGACAGACAATGCACAAATAAAATATATACAATTGTGTATGACTATTATTCTCATATATATATATATATATAATTGGTTTTGTTGGCTAATAATATTGTTTGGATAGAATGGGTTTAGAGTGCCTTCTCAAATTCTTTTGAAGATTGTAACCAAAAAGTGTCAAAAATAATAACCAAAAGGTAGGTGTGTAATCCTTTTCTATATGCCTTTCATGACATAATGGACACAATTTTGTGATGATGCTGACAGACGGACAGACTGAAAGAGAAGAATGGGTTGTCTGATTAAACTAATTAAAATTGAAGAATGATGGGCCAACAGAACAAAAGGGGTTACCAAACTTTTCCTGAGCAACAATAAATTAATGCTTCCCCATTTTTAAACAAATGACCTAGAAAATTATTTTAAATTCAATATTATGTAAGAAAATGAATCTCATCAATTTTAACTTTATCTCAAGTTTTAATCTTCATATTCTTTAGAAAAATTAAAAAATATAAGATTTCCAAAGAGGAATATCACATACATTATAGATTCAAATTTATTTACATTAAATAATTTGCTTATGTTATAACTTCCCACTCTAATATACTACTCCCTCTTCTAAAAGATATTCAAAATACATTTTACATACAAATTAAAAAAATAAAATAGAGAAAAGAGAATAGAAAAAATTTTAAATTTATTACGGTCCCACAAAATTACATATAGTTATGAGTGGACCCTACTAAATTACATATTTTTCCTTTGTCTGTGTACTTGTTTTCATTATTTTGAGAACAAAATTAAATTACACTTGATGCGTTTGTGAGTTTTGATGGATGAGATGAGAAAAACAAGTATAGGAGGGGAAAAGATGAAAATGAATTATAATTTTACTTTGTCATGTTTGTGAGTTTTAAAAAGGAAAAGAAATGATGAGATTTTAATTATATTTTTCCTTGTTTGTTAGTTTAAGGAGGGAAGGAAAAATATTTTTATTTTTAAACTACATTATTACTATATTATCCTTACATGTTAATATAATAAATGACATGATTTATTTTGAAAGATTACTGTAAGACCCCAACTTTTATAAATAAAGATGAATTTCTTATAAATATCATTTTTGAATATTATGGAGTTAATTTGATATAATGTTATAGTTGTGGGTAATATTTATAAATTTTACAAAGTACGCAAGTTGTTATATAATATTCGATTGGTCGGGGAATATTCGTTTTAACAGGGAATATTCGTACAACGACACAATCATTGGTGGACTCCACAACGGAATTATTATCAGATTGAGAAAACGACAAAAATATTTTATTAAAAATAACGGCGGAAGTTTTACCATTGATACTGTTGAACTACTCGGTAGTAAAAGTACAGTAATACGTGTGGTTGCATAGTAGCACACGGTATTGATTATTAATGCTTATGTGAGAAGTCACTCAGTTTGATTCAATTATTGTCAGTTAATAATATGAATTATTTAGCGATAATGACGTTTTGTTTTATTCGTATTATTAACGTAATAAAACAGAAACATCTTTTTATATAAAACAGAATACTTTATTAAAGTTATTCTATAAATAGAATATATTATATTTTATTTAAAAGATTTTTTTTTAAATATGGACCGTCAGATTAAAGTAATCAATCTGGACCGTTCATGGATTAGTTACTATGCATTCTATTTTTCTATAAATAGCAGCTCATTCCTTCATTATTTCTTACGAATTCACTGAACTCTAGAGAGATAAACTATAGAGAGAGAGAAGAAGAGTATTCTGCTACTTAACTACTTCCTTACTTCAGCTCTTCTTTAAAACGATAAGGGGTGTTATTCTTTTTTATTCATGAAGAAAACTGTTGTTATTCCATTTCTTATTATTCTATTGGAATAACCTGTATACGCGGTCTACCCTATACTTGGTGACATTCTTCTATTATTCTGTTGGAACATCCTGTCTGTGTGTTTTACACTGGACCTGGTTCCGTCTTTATTATTATTCTGTTGGAACATCCTGTCTGTGTGTTTTACGCCGGACCTGGTTCCGTCTTTATTATTATTCTATTGGAACATCCTGTCCGTGTGTTTTACACCGGACCTGGTTCCGTCTTTATTATTATTCTGTTGGAACATCCTGTCTGTGTGTTTTACGCCGGACCTGGTTCCGTCTTTATTATTATTCTGTTGAAATTTCCTGTCTGTGCGTTTTACGCCGGACCTGGTTCCATTATTTATTATTCTGTGAGAATAACCTGTCTGTGCGGTCTATCGCATCCATGGTGATTTCTTTTGTTATTCCATTCTTTATTATACTCAGTTGGTTAAGTTTTGACTTCTATACTCCATGAAATTTGTGAAGATATCCTTGATAATTGCGTTTCATCCAGTATCTTTTCATGAAAATATTCTTCTAAGCATTCTTGAATTTTACTCCACAAAGCAGTATCATGTTGACAATTTGAACGTTGTTAATTCTTGGATAAATTAATTCTTGAACTTGTTTTATTGAATTCTAATATCATTGTCATCATCCTCATGTTTATAAAATGTTAAAAGTCATCTGTGGCCTGTAGTGCATAGATGGACTTGGTATGATTATGACCAGGGATTATTCGGTATAATCATGACCGTAATGTTACAAATGATGTGGTAAAAGTCCTCATTGGCCCGTAGTGCATTGATGAATAGTTGTTGGCATGATCATGACCATTAATGAATACACGAATATCCTTGGCCGTAGTGCATGGGTGATTCGATGATGTGGATTATTTTATTAAGCTGAGTCTCAGCGATCACAGTGTTGAAAAACCTTTTAAATCGTAAAAGATAGTAGAGTTTATTTTCTACTTAACTCTTTTAATGGATTTCTTGCTCTGCTGCAGTTAAACTTGATGTCTATTATATTTTATCAGTTTAACATTGTTGAAGGCTAATGATAATTTATTCTGCATTATCTTAGTCATAATATTTCTTACTGGGCTAGTTGAGCTCACCCTTTCTTTCACTGTTCTCTTCAGGAAATGAGAACGTAGCTGGGGCAAGTCGGGGAACGGAGTGATGGTCCGAATGATAGTATTAGTTAGTAGTACTCACTATTCTATGTAATGGTGTGTTAATAAATGTAATGAGGACTCCTTTTGAGTATGAATACTGTCTAGAAGATAATATTTGTATTCAAACTCACAGTTTATGTTTTGTCGTATTGTACACGACAGTTGTATTAGTAAGTTGTATTTGTATTCTGTACTATGTATCTGACGACCCAAGATGGGTGATGTATACCTAATTTTGGGGGCGTCACAGTTGGTATCAGAGCTTAGGGATATGAACCCTGGCTAAGATGTGAGAATAGAACTAGGAGGGGAGAGACGGGAAATTCCTTCGCTAGTATGACCTACCTAAGTTTATTTGCATGGTATTTAACTGGTCGGTCATAGTATAAGGATAATATATGACATATTAATTACTATTACTATTATTATAATAATTATAATAATAATAATAGTAATAATAATTATTATTATTATAATAATAACAATGGTAATAATAATAATAATAGTACTAATAATAATAATAATAATAATAGTAGTAGTAGTAGTAGTAGTAATAATAATAATAGTAATTATAACAATAATTATTATTATAATTATAATAATACTAATAATAATAATATTAATAATTTTAATAATAATTATTATTATAATATTAATAATAATTATTATAATAATTATAATAATAGTAATAGTAATAATAATAATAATTATTATTATAATAGTAATAGTAATCTATATAATAAAGATTCAGATTTATTCTAATTTTAATTCAAAATAATAATAGTTATAATATAATAATAATTATTATTATAATTATACTATTACTACTACTACTAGTACTAATAATAATAATAATAATAATAATAATAATAATAATAATAATAATAATAATAATAATAATAATAATAATAATAACTTTTATTATAATAATAATAAGAACAATAATAATAATAATAATAATAATAATAATAATAAAATAATTATAATAATAATAATTATTATTATATTATTATAATAGTAATAATATTAATAATAGTAATAAAGTAATAATAATTATAATAATAATAGTAGTAGTAGTAGTAATAATAATAATAATAATAATAATAATAATAATAATAACAATAATAATTATAATAATAATTATTATATTAATAGTAACAACAACAACAATAATAATAATTATAATAACAATAACAACAATAATAACAATAATAATAACAATAATAATAATTAATGTGGTGGTGTGGTGAATTATGATAATTGTTATTGATGATTGTAAGTTTTGTGAACAAGTTTAGATTTTTCTGAATATCTATTTTTAAAGGAAAATTAATTATTGTGGTAGTGTGGTAAATTATGATAATTGTTATGTCTGATTGTAAGTTATTTTAAGTTGTCTTTAGGTAATATAGTATTTTTCGATTCATTACGTCGCGCCTTTAGGCACGGGCAATTACTAATAATATAAAAAGTAGAAAGCTTGACCTATTATGGAATATATATTAAATTAATAATAAATTTCTTATTGTTGGTGACATATTTAAATTAAACTTGAATCCCAAAGTTCTATTCAAATTAATATTTGAAGCAAATCCTAAATTTAAATTGTTAATACAATTAAATCCTAATATATAATTTTAATTTTTACCAAACTAAAATATTAGCAATATAATAATTATCCTTTTAAATTCATAATAACTCTATAATATATTAAATTAATTATACTAATATTTGAATAAAGAAACCTATACAGTTTAATAAGTTACTCTAACAAAAATTTATTTTTATTATGTAGTTTTTTGTTAATTTTATTAAACAATAAATTCAAATATATGAGTATGTAATTGTGCACAATATAACAATCTTACCGCGTGATATAATCAAATTCCGATTATAAAGACATCGATATATGAGATTTAATATAATTACAAAAGTGACCCACAATATTGCATATTTCTTCTAGAAAATTATTAATTATATGAATAATACTATATATACAAACTATTCTATAAATATTTTATAAAATGCTGATGTGACATACATCACCTCAACATATTGTGTGGGGCTGAAGACTACATTGAAATAATTTGTTGATCAATATGCTGAAGTGGAGTATGCCACATCAACAATTTATAAAATATTTGTAAAATAGTTTGTGTCTGTATCATTACTCTAATTATATTTGAATAATGCTAGAGACACAAACTATTTTACAAACTGCTGATGTGGCATACTCCACCTCAGCATATTGTGTGGGATCGAATATTACATTGAAATAATTTGTTGATCAATACGCTGATATAGAGTATACTACATCAGCAATTTATAAAATATTTATAAAATAGTTTGTATCTGTAGCACTACTCATTATATTTAGCCATGTAGTTGGTAACAAAAAACAATTAAACATAAAATCACAAATATATCATTTCCCCATTTTTAGATATGGGATGTAAATCATTTTTAGATATGGGATGTAAATCACATCCGTGCAATAACACGTGTTTAATGACAAAAGAAACTAAAAGAATAATCACAATAAGAAAATTATATTTTTATTAAGCCAAAAAGAGAAATAAGAAAATTATATTTTTATTAAGCTAAAAATAGAGGTGTTAAGGTATTTAATTATTATATCTCATAAGATTAATATATTAATTTTTAGAATATCAAAAAATCAATTATACGTATATATTCATTAAAAAAAATAAAAAATCTTAGGTATATAAATATCATACAAAAATCTTATAATAAATAATTTGTTAACCTGACCAATGATTTTATGGTAATGAAAATTTAATAAATTAAAAAATATAGACCCTCAATATATATAAAAATAAAAATTTATATTAATATATATTTTTGTATAATTTTTTTATTCATATGATTAAATTTTGTTAAAAATTGAGATAAAATACTTTTATGAAATCAGAGTATTAGGGTATTTATTTCAAACTCTTTTATTAACATGTTTTTTTGGTGGAATATGAAAATACATTAATATACATGTACTACATTGTAATAAGTGCGCATTAGCGCGTAAGGCAATTTCTCTCTCTAGAAAAGATGGAAGAAAATGATGCAAATGATCTGTAAGCATCAACCTCTACAATGGTTTCCCTTTCTCGTTCTGGGGTTTGTTCATCTCTCTCTCAAATATTTGTCTTCAATTTTCTCTCTCTAAATACATTGATATATACATGAATACACGAATCGTGGTGTTGTTATTTTTGACAATTTCTAAACAATTTTGAATGGCTTGGCAATGTCTAAGTTTTTGATTAATTTCGTACCCATTTAAGAAAATGACTGCTTGTAATTTAAAAACTTGGATTTGCCTCTTTATGAATGTAGTTGACTGTTTTGATGTATTTTATGTTTACCCTTGATGTAAAATTCCGGTCAGATTGTTGTAAATATTTGCCCTTTTGTGTTTGGTGTTTTGAGAATTGTTATTTATTTATTCTGGGTGATAATTAGAACTGGTATGATGTGGTGTGGGTAAACTCTGAGGAGGTTGATTTTGATGTTTAAGTTTACATTTTTTGCTCTTTCCGAGTATGTTGTTCATTTTAAAAAAATGTGTTTAGTTTGCAATATTTTTCTTGTATAAAAATGTGTGTCCAATGATATTAGTGAAATGAGTTGCTTCTTGTACTACATTTCGACTGTATTCCCCCCCCCAAAAAAAAACAAAAAACAAAAAAAGGAATCAATTTGGATACATTTTAACGTAATGTCAGGCAAACAAATGGGTCGAGAAACCTTTGTAGAAAGATAATTCAAATTCCGTGAGATATTGCGATAGACGGATGTGATTACTCTGAGTTGCTGCTGCTGCTGCTGCTTTTGTAGATGGACTTTAGGATTTGATAAAATTCAATGACTCTTCAAGTAGTAGGGGTTTAAACGCATTAGATTTGTTTTTATTACACGACAATGATCCCCAACTTGTCTTTCTTTTCCTCAATTTATATTTTATATTTATGACATGTTTTAGGCTGAACTAGAAGAAATTTTACACGCCCATTTTTTTGTAGCACTTTCTATGACTTATATTGCCTTGGTCGTGACCTTCTGGTGTTAAACTTTGTTACTTTAGTATATTACTTTAGGGTTCCAACTTTCCTCTTTGGGCTGCAAAAGCATGTTAAAATTTGCTGCTACTTCTCTGGGATACAACTTGAATAATATTTTATTTCTTTTTGCAATTATTGTAGACGAGGAGGGCGATATGTGTATGGCCGGGTATGAATCAACTTTTCCTTAGAAAAAAACTATTGTATGGATTTATGGGCCTCTTCTCGATTCCGTTCAAAACTGTGCGGAGTGTCAGTCGATCACTGGGAATTTCTCATCTATGTAGCATTGTGAACATATCCTCCACATTGCAAATTGAACTGGTGCGCTGATCTCTTTGTTTCACAATATTAGCATATTGAACTGTTTGGTTGCTCTATTTTTCTATAATTCAACGAAAATTTGTTAATTTTATACTGTTTTTTGTTTATTTTCATAATACTGCTCCTTCGTTTAGTTCTCTTTAACTTTGTTTCTATTATCTTGGGTTTTTTGTGAGTGATACAGTTGTTTCATTTATGTCAAAATATTTTTGAAGGATGCAATGTAGCTGACAATTTTTTTTCTTCAAAATACTCATGATGTTTCTGCAGTATGAGTTGTGTGAGCTATAAAAAGGCATTTCAGTTGAATGTTTTAGCTGC
This sequence comes from Panax notoginseng, assembly GCA_016801055.1. Lineage (NCBI taxonomy): Eukaryota > Viridiplantae > Streptophyta > Magnoliopsida > Apiales > Araliaceae > Panax > Panax notoginseng. The sequence goes on from CM029022.1 coordinate 50,379,611, forward strand.
CTTTATTTTCGTAAGCTCTAGAGTGTATTTTGTTCCCTTATTCGTGTGCCTTTGGTTATGACTTACGAGAGTGAACATATATGATTGTGCGTGTTCTAAATGCAAATGATTTTGTGCATCTATACCACTGACCAAAACACGATGCTTGTATGCACACACAGAAACATGCAGTCACACGCATCCACCCACTAATTGTTCATAAATTTAAACAATATCCATACTTTATGTGTACCACTATCAACCTCTTAATGCTTTATTATATTACCAGGTCCCATGTCTCAATGACAATTATGCGTATATTTTGCATGATTTGAATACGGGCACTGTTGGAGTAGTTGATCCTTCTGAAGCTGTACCTGTCAAAGAGGCCTTGAGTAAGAAAAATCGAAATTTGACCTATGTACTGAATACTACTCATCATTTTGCTGGTGGAAATATGGAATTAAAAGAAAGATATGGTGCAAAGGTATGATAACCTTTTTATCTTTGTGCTGTAGTGTTGTTAATTTCCACTTTTTGTAAACTTGTATCTATCTTTAAGTGTGCTGCTTCAAAGAACATTAATATACACAGATTACAATCTCGCTGTATCCAAGTATGTACTGTACCCAGAACACTCCCCAATCCCTATGTATATCAGAGCATTCTCGGAAAGCCCCCCCCCCTAGCAGATGCCCAAAGAAAAGCAAAAAAAGACCAGCTATACAAATTCCAAAGCAATTTAGCAAAGAGATAGTTGTTTGTTAGAATCCTTGCATTCCGCTCGGTCCAGATACCGCAAAGAATAGCTAACACAGAAAGTCACTATTAAGATTACTATCCATACTTCTACCGAAACCTCTAAAAATGATCTGCAGAAAACTGAAAAGAAGGGCAAACCCAAGTCTCACTAAAAAGCATGCCTCAATTGGAGTAAGTTGGATATGTTCCCACATTGTTGCATTTTTCTTCCAGATAAAATTTTCCGACATTGTTGTATTTTTTTTTCTAGATGAAAGTTCCCCTAATTGTTGTACAAGGTTTTAAAAATGTGTTATCTATTGTTCAAGTTTTTGAGGTTATTTCTGGTATGAGGGCTAATTTGTCTAAATGTAGTGTAGCTGGGATCAATGTATATACGGGGGAGATTTTAGTGTATTTGTCTTTGGTTGGTCGTAGAATTGAGGAATTTTCGCGTGCTTACCTTGGGGTCCTGCTTGGTGGGAATCCTAGGTTTATCTCGTTTGGGATTTGGTAGTTGAAAGAGTGAGTCAACGTTTAAATAGGTGAAAAGGTGCGTATTTTTCCTTGGGGTAGGATTACTTTGATTCAGGCTTGCTTGTCTAGTATACCCCTATATTATCTTTCTTTTTTAGGATCCCAGTTACTGTAGCTAACACACTAGAAAAGTTAACGAGAGATTTTCTTTGGTCGGGAGCTGGTGCAGAGAGGAAGGATCATTTGGTTGGGTGAAAAACAATGTCATTCTAAGCAGGAGGGGATTTGGGGTTGGGTAATTTGGTCCTCAAGAATGTTGTTTTGATTGGTAAATGGTTGTGGAGATTTCCTTTGAAACCTCATTCCTTTTGGCATAGGGTTATTAGGAGCAAATTCGACATGCATTTGAATGGGTAGGATGTTAGACCCGAGATTTATGTTATTCATGCAAGGCCTTGGAAATTCATTTCCCAAGGTTATACTTCCTTTCTTCGACATTTAAGATCTAAAGTTGGGGATGGTCATCGAATTCGATTTTGAGAGAATTATTGGTTGGGAGATAACCATTTTTCTCATGTTTTAATCGCGTTCATCATATTTCTTCAATTCATGATGCTTCCATTTCTAACTTCATAAAGCGTGATGGAAACTTACTTTCTTGGGATTTTCATTTCTTCAGGAATCTCACGGATTTGGAATCTAATGAGATGGAATCTTTGCTAACATTGCTTGATTCATTCATTTATGTACCTTTTCTGATAAGCGTATGTTAACTTTAGATTCAATTGGTTCATTTTCTTGTAAGAGTTACTCCTCTTTTTTAACTCGGTCTATTGTTCCTCATCCATTTCCATTTGCTTCGTAAATTTGGAAAGTCAAAGTCCCTTCCAAAGTCAAGTCTTTTGTGTGGTCTGTGGTTTTACAAAGATTAAATATTAATGATTTTTATCAAGGTCGCAGGTTTTACAAAGTTTTATCTCCGAACATTTGTTTTATGTGCAGACAGAGTAATGAGACACATGCTCATTTATTTATGCATTGTCTTGTTACTTGGGGATTGCGGAACTCTCTTTGGAGTGCTAGGAGAGGAGTGGGTGTGTCCTGCTGCATTGTAAGCTATGTTATTAATTTGTTTTAGAGGATTTGTAAGCAAGAGGGATGCCAAAATTTTATGAAAGTGTGCCTTCTTTTTTATCTTGTGGGGAATTTGGAATGACCGTAATGCTAGGTTGTTTAGAGATAGTTATTTATCGGCAAAAGGGGTATTATCCCACTGTGATTGTCCATTTTTAAGCATTACACCATTGAACTTTAAAATTATGTAATGTACCCATTGAACTAATTAAAATTTAAGAATCACACCATTATGTTAAATTCAGTGGATGTCTATTTATTTATTACCCAAGTGACATTTTAAAAAAAATCCAAAAAAATGATGTGGTAACAAATAAGCAGGCACGTGGATATTAGTTTTGAAATTCACCCAACATTCCAAATTATAATTCCAAACAGAACTTCAAAGTAGAAATCTAAAATAAATGTTTTAAAAAATGAAACCTTTCTTGGCCAGCGGTGTCCCAAATATGGGCCTTGACGATCTTATCATCGACGCGAATACTTCTGGTCGCGAATTCAACACCGATTGTAGATTTAGATTCCAAACTAAACTCATTTTTAGCGAATCTGGTGAGAAGATTGGATTTTCCGACACCTAAATCTGTGATCAACACAACCTTGAAGAGATAATCGTAGTCATCGTCGGCTTTGTATGTCGCTATAGAAAGTTCTAGGAAGTATCAAATTTATGTCCGTTTGTTTTCAAAATTCTAACCCTTTTTCTCTCTCTAACAATGAAACGAAATTAAGAGATATAGATGTAAATACATATATGTAGTATGTATGTATTTTAGAGAGAGAAATGTAGCTAACAGAGGGTCAAAACTATAATATATATCTTCTCCGTTCACCATGCGGATTGCGGACACAGGATGTACATCTCATCCAACTTAGCAAAGTATTAACAACAAGCGGCAACCAACAAGACGCCCAGATTTGCACGATCTCATATCTGAATCGTGTGATTGAGATTTAGTATGGTGTAAAAAATCAATTATTTGTTCACTTATTTGAATCAACAAGAAGCTCAAATTTGAATCGATTGAGGCAGCCAACAAGAGGCCTAGAAATCCTTACAATCATCAGAAAACCCTTAACTTTAATTTCCCATATCTCTTCGAGGAAATCTCATTATCGGATAAATTTATCGAAACCCTTAGCTTTGATTTCAAAATTTTTTGCTGCTTAGATAGCTGGGATGCAGGGGACCAAATGAAGAAGAACTTAGGAAGAGAGAAAAATAATAAGAAAATGAAAGAAAGAAAATCAAAAATTATCTTTCTTTCTTTTGATTCTTAGGTGATTGCCAAATCATTGGCCACATCATTAAATATTTTATTTTCTCTTTTTCTCTCGCCGCCACATATGTAAATATGCAATTTAATTTAACGTCTGTCCAATTTCTTAGACGGAATGGTCTAATTAATAATTTTTAAAAAGTTCAGTGTGTTAATTCTATTTTTTTAAAGTTCAGTGGAGTAATGCTTAAACTCGGACAACCACAGTGGGGTATTACCCCTTTTTGCCGTTATTTATCCTTGAAGTTACTGAATGATTAGATTATTTTTCTTGCGTTTCTTTGGGCTTCTGCCATGGGGGCTTTTAGAGGTATCTCTGTTACTGATTTATGTAGAGATTGAAAGGCTGCACTTTTTTAAGTGCTTTCTTATTTTTTATCTTGTAGTTTACTTAGGTTGGACTTCTTGTCCCCCATTTATTGTATCCGTTATTCTTTATTAATTAAATTTCTTCTTTTATCAATAAAATAAAATAAATAAATAACAAACAATATTATGACCAAAAGAAGGCGTACTTGGAACATTGGAAAAAATCCTTCTCTCATGGTGTTCAGTTTTTTCCTATTCGTATTCAAATACCTTTATGCATGTAGATTTTGAGACCAGGGGACTCTTTTAACGGCCAGAAAGTTTTTGCCAACAAGAACTGAACATGATCTTGTGAAACTTCACCTCACTATATTCACTTTTGCTCTTTCTTAAAACCAAAAGTTCAGGTAACTGGAGTCTGGTATAGAGAGTAAATAACTTGCACTCCAAGTTTAGGGAACTTACATAAATGTTTACATATTTGGTCACTCTCCTTATTTTACGTGTGGTATTTATAGGTAATCGGATCAGGAGCAGACAAGGATAGAATTCCTGGCATTGATATAGCCTTGAATGACGGGGACAAATGGATGTTTGGAGGTCATGAGGTGCTTGTGATTGGAACTCCTGGTCATACTAAAGGTTGTATTTCATTACTCTATTTCTCCCGGGAATTCGTTGAATGTACTTGAAGAATGGATTCTAGTTTGAAAATCAATTAATGGAGTAGAATTCTATATAGCATTGGCTTTATTTTTATTTTATTACTGGTCATTGTTGGATTTCCAGTTGATGTTAGAAAAATTGCATTAGTTATCCAAATTGATGTATTTGTATGCATATTTTTTGCATCCGATTATGTTTTTAAGTTCTCATTGGTTTTTAAATGTAGTGGTGATTTAGAGTTATTCATAAATTTTAAATCGGGGTTAAGTTTTATATCCTTATAGCATGTCAGATGCATGGATGGATACATTTTTATTATGCCAATCTTCTACCATGTTCTATGGTAGTAGACTAGTAGTAGATGCTGCAACAGTTACACTTGACCAACTAGTTACTGATAAAGATCGAAACTTGTAAACAGGTATCCCTTCTCCGACATAATAAACAAAAAAAAACCGACTGTTCTTACTCTCCCATGTTCCACTAAAAGAGTCCCATTTGATATTTATTCCTAGTCAATTTGAGAAGTCTTAAAATTCCAAATTGACATGAATTTGTTTTATTTTGATTAATGCAATAGTTAATATTGTAAACTAGTTAAAAAGTATTACCAAGTACAAAAATGTTATTTTGAAAATGAAAATAAAGTCACATCACAATTTCGCAAACTGACTATGATCAAACTCAAATGGGACTCTTTTCGTGGAACAAGGGCCCGGGGGTGGGAATGTCAATTTGATAATATCTTTTGTTATATATTTCATGGTTCAGAGATACGGTAGTGAAATTTTTTTGTATGCATATGGTTCAGAGATACTGACTTCTGTTATATACGTAGCAGCTGGGGGAAGCTTGGCTGATTGTTTGTGGAGGGAGCTTGGGCACAGATTTGGGGTGTGTTCATGATATGAATACTTCAACACCACTTAGTCAAGTTTTTCTTTCTTTAATTTTTTTTTTTGTGTTTTGTGGGGGGGGGGGGAGTGTGAATCTGAGTGAGGGCTACCGTAACAGTTTATGCTTTTCAAGTAGTTGGTTCTTAATTATCATTGTGACATAGATAAAATCGTCGAATTTAATATGTTTCTTTCATTCGCAGACACAAGGAACTTTGAGCTGATGTTTTATGCCTTTGTGACTTTGCCCTTATATTCCAGATAATATCAAGTAAACACTGGTCACATTGGTGTATACATGTCCTAAAAATGGGGTTTGTATGACACCAATAAAAGAGTGATGCTTATGTAAGCTTTAGAGTTCTAAAGTAATTTATATTATTGTTATTTTTGCACCAAAATAAGATTAATAGAGTTATGGAATGCAGAAAGGTCATAAAATTATGAAATTGATTATCGAAGCACTTTTCATTACATTCCATGAAAAATGTAAAAATTGATAGTTAATATGTAGATATATAACAAGTACTCCCTCCGTCCCCCAAAAGATGACAGAAGTACAATTTTCACACAAATTAAGATAGTGAAAAAATTAGGAGAGTATATTTTTTTCCAATCTACCCTTGTCCTCGAGTAGTGTGATGAGTTGTATTTGTATCGGTTAATATATTTAATTGGGTTTTGGGTAAAGAGAGAATTAGTGATGTGACTGGTTGACTATTGAGGTAAGTAAAATAAGATAGTAAGTCGATGGTAATTTTGACTAAGTAAGAATTTATGTAGTACTTTTGTCATCCTTTTGAGATCAAGATTTTTTACCACTCAAGTCATCCTTTTGGGGGACAGAGGGAGTATTTTATGAGTTGAATAACTTGAATCAAGTACCGATCTATGATCCATGCTTTGTTTTCTCAGGAATGGAACAAAAAATTATCTACTCGTAAGCATTTTTCATGCTTTGTTTTAATATTGATTATGTCAAAATAGACCTGACCAGTAAACCTAGTTATATTAGTTATTGAAGTTTTCCTCTTCCACCAAATTAAATAAATAAATAAAGTTTTCCTCTTAAAATTCCTTTGATCTTTTAGTTTATCCCATTGAAGTAGTTGAGTCCATAATTACTTACTGTGTCAATGGTCAGTTCTTGGGCACGGTGACTCAAATTTCCCCAGCTTTAGATTTGTTTTTTTAAGCTGAGTTTGTTATTCTTTTTTGCTTTAAGAGATGTATCCTTGGTATGTCTCTTCTTTTGTAGACTTGTTGGGAGTGGCTGCCCAGAGTCAGCATGTTTGATTTCATCTCAATGTGAGTTTTGCGGTTGTTCAGTTGGTTCGTATTGACTGACAACTTCCCTGATATACTTGTGGTGCTTTTGTGTTTCCATTTTTCTCTTGCATGCATGGCTTCTGCCACTGGAGGTGGTTCTTCATTTTATATTCTCTGTACTTTGTAAGGAAACTAAGAAAAAGAAATCAACATTGAGTTGCTGCCTGTATCTGTTTTTCAAATGATTCGTTGAAGAACCAACAAAACTTAATATTGGTATTAATGCATGCAGGACATATTAGCTTCTATTTTCCGGGATTTGGATCAATTTTTACAGGAGACACTTTGTTAAGCTTATCATGTGGGAAGCTTTTTGAAGAGATCCCTGAGCAGGTAAATCTTTTTGCAGTGTATTATTTGTTCTGTCCTTGTTAGCTTTGTGAGGCCTGGACATCTGTCTTTCAACTTACCATCTAGTTTCGTCACTTAGTTTATACGATTTCATGATGCGAAGTGATCATTCCTTTATACTTTTGATCAATTTGTGTTGTGTGTTTGTGTTTTAAGATGAAGTTATAAATGCCAAGTGTCGTTTTACGTGGTCAAAGTTAAAAATCTCTTTGCTTCCTTAGACATTTTATCCAAAGGTAAGTAGGCTGGTCAACATGCTTCATTGCCATGTGAATGATGACGTGTGAGTGTGAGTAATGAGTAATCATTTCTTTACATATTGTAACTTGTAAGCTAATTTGAGTCTTGAGATTGATGACATAAGGTTGAAGTTATTCTATGTTATGGGATTTTTTTAACAATCCAAAGGGAATACTGTAACTTAATCTTTTAGTCTGTGAAGCCTAGATTTATGCCACTTGGCAGTTCCACTGAAGAGTTGATGCAAAATCACACTTCCAAATGATGAATTGATGATGAAAACTACTTGAAAAAACCACTGCTTTTTAAGAGAAAGTATGGTCCTTTGACAATAAATTTGTGAATGCTGACGTCATCCTGTCTTCAGAAATGTTACGTTTGGGAAGATAAATTCTAAAGGTGTATTTCGAACTAATTTGGCTTTAGAATCTTGTTACTAGATTCTCCACCTGAGTTTTCACTAAAGTAACTCGCACATGTTGATTTGGTGTGCTTGTAGACCTGGATTGGATTTATCTTGTTACTTAAACCCATTTGGAATTTCTTCCTTTTAAGGACTTTAGTAGCAATAATAAAGGTGTTGCGGGAGTGTGTTTCCTTGTCTATAAATATCTCTCCATATTAAAATCTGAATACAACCACTGAATCAATTAAAAGGGAGCCCTATGTTGTTACTTTAAAGAAGTTATGACATGTATATTAATGTGGCAATTGCAAATTATTAGAAGTAAGCATAATGGTAAGAGTATTTCATCATCTTGGACTGTATTGCACTACCTCTTTTACTGGAAAGGATGTGAGTTTGTAACTCTGTCGCTTAGTCCTTCAGTGACAAATAGCTGTATTATATTTGATCCATTATAGAAACATTCCATTCAATTCTCATAGCCTCATAAATCAAAGAGTTTAAGATGTTTCACTTATATGAAACTTATGAGCTGAGAGTTTTTAGATTTTTAAACATGAATATATACTATTGTGCGAGATAGATTTAATATATTTGTACTAATTTCAATTAAGGACATCATTTGTTATTGAGATTAAGAAAGGTGAATGGCCAATATGCTTTAAGATTTGTGTAGTGTTAAACTAAAACTTTAATGGCAACCTCCGTTTAATTTTTAAAAATGTTCCTGTACTGACAATAGGCAAACTAGATATAGAAGGTAGTTTATCTTTTCGAAGTTCAAATTACAAATTGGTTAGTTATTCTCGTCTTATTCTTTTTAAAGTATTACTTGTTTACAGATGTATGCATCCCTTAGGAAAATAAGTTCTTTGCCGGATGACACGAGTATATACTGTGGTCATGAGTATACGTTGGTAAGTCAATTTCCATTTCGGCCATTTTTAATAGCTCTTTCGTACATTTTACACTTGGATGTTCATGGGGCTACCACATGACATGTTTTTACAGAGTAATTTGAAGTTTGCATTGTCTATAGAACCTGGGAATGAAATCCTGCAGTCATATTCCGCCCACATAGCTCATCTCCGCAATAAGGGTTTGCCAACGGTAATTTCTGTAATTTTGCCAGTTCAAGTGTTTTTCATTTTCATTTTTGTTAAAATATGCTGCTTTTAATTTTTGTGGGCTGCTTTTAATTATGAGAGATGTTTTTAGATTCCAACAACACTGAAGACGGAGAAATTATGTAATCCATTCCTCCGCACTTCGAGTATAGAAATCAGGAGGTCGCTAAATGTACCTGTCACTGCGAGTGATGAAGAAACATTGGGTTTCATTCGCCGAGCAAAGGATGAATTCTAGGGTTTACATACTTTCTTCCTGTGCATCCATTTTACATTTTTTTTGGTTGTTTGTCCATGTTAGATAAAGCCCATCAGTAATTATGTGTATACTGGGTTGCTCCAAAGTTCATTAGGATTTAATTCCCCCCCCCCCCCCGCCCCCATCCCAAAAAAAAAAAAAACTTTTACTTTTTAAAGCAATAATTGGTTCATTGAGTATTATGTAGATCTTCTTTGCTTGGGATAGTAATGACAAATATGATCTGCTAGATGTTGCTTCTGTTGATTAGCCAATGAGTCATGATATGCATTGCAAGGGTTTTTTATAGAATTATGATTGTGATATATATCAATATATAAGACTGGGTAGTATTATAAAATTGGTTTATTATAACAAATAAATAGTTAAAATATTCTTGGTCAACTTTTTGCACATATTAAGAAAGAGGATAAAATGATAAAATTGTTCATATTTAAATTCTCATTTAATAGTTTTTAGAACATTATTAGTGATGTTTCATAAATATTTATAAAGAATAGAAATATAACAATTAATAATAAGGTATTATAGGTAAATTATTGTGAAAAATATATCATTTAAAATAAATAGATATTTAACTTGAGATTGCTTAAAATAATAATAAGACTTTTATCTTGGGACGAAGGGAGTATTAATTATAATTATCCACCTAACTCATAACTAAAAGGTTGATATATACTCTCTCCGTCCCTTAATATAAGACGTTTTAGAATTTCAAGTAAGCATTAATTATTTAATTTTTAATATTATTCCAAGTATTAAATGTAATTTTAGTTCTCTTATTATTTTTTGTCTAATAAATAATAATTTTTTTTAATACAAGGATAATATAGACATTTAATATTATATTTAATACTATATAATTATTTTCTTAATATTTGTATATAACTTTAAAAAGTTTTATATTAAGGTGAGGAGGGAGGGAGTAATTGAGTAGAATTGGTGAATGAGATAATTAGGTAAACATAGTGTTTGTTCCATAGGAAAAGTTTTATTTGTAACATTTATAAATGTTAAGAATGTACTTCATTACATGTTTATCCCTTAAAAAATTAGTTGATAGTTTAATAAGAGTGACATAATAATGAAATTATTATAGCAAATTTGAAATATTGTGTCATTTTATATTATTATTATAAAAATAAATGGCTATTTTTATTAACAAAAGAAATTGACAAGGGAGATTTTTATTTTTATTTTTTTTTGCGAAACGAATATGATGTAAATTTTTTTGAGAAATTCAAAATTGTTGATATCTTACAATTTTAACAATTTATTTATTTTAAAAAATAAGACATAGTTTGACTTTTTAAAATCAATTTGATAATATCTTTAAATCTTAAATTTATGTGATTCTTAATTTAAAAAAATTTAAAGATAACTTACACTGTTTATAATTATATATCATTTAGAATTAAGTAAATTTAAATCAATTTTAAGTTTGAAAATTTAATTAGTTTTAATAATTAATTGATTATTTGAAAATTTTGGATGATATCCAATTCCCTTTCCATTATCAGACCTCGAGAGTGGGGTTGATCATCTATCTTCCAGACTGCACGTGCCGCCCTCTTTGTCTTTCTTCGTCGAAATCCCTAATTTTCAGCAGAAAGTCTTCTTCAAATTTCAATCTCAGGCTGGTTAATCGAGAGGTGAGTCGAGAGGTAGTTTTCGAATTCCCCGCGGCACATTTGTTAATCATCGACGGATAATCAAGGGTTTGGCCAGAGCTGAATCGGAGAGTATAAACCCATCGCAGGTAACTTCTTCCTTAGTTTTCTGGTTTTCTACGACACACGTTTTTAGATTGAATCCATTCATTCAAAACAAATGTTCTTGTTACGTGGATCATCACACTTGAAAGGAAATTTGTGAAAATATGATTAATTCAGAGAAATATATCAGCTTTCAGTAAATGGTATGCTTAATTCAAAGGAAGCTGAAGAAATATTATATCTTGATCATTTAAATAATAGCAGCCATTTAGTGTTGGCATTTAGTACACACCTGCATTAACAAGAAATATAAACAAACTAACAAAGATTGAAATTTTACCTCTGTTTTGCCTCTGCCTTCTATATATAAACCCACTTTGCAAAAGTTGTAACCTATATATGTTTTTCCTTAAAAATAAAAATATTAATTGTCATACAATAATAAAATTATGATGCTAAATTTAAGATTAAGAATACTTTTTTGCACAACTATCAGTCTATCAATAAAAATGAGAATATCTTACTTATCAGTCTTCTTAGTTTTGCCTCTGTTTGTGTTTGAACTTTGAAATTGTCAATATGGATGTGTTTAAACTTTAAGCAAATGCCTTTATTATTTTTATTGTAGATTATTTTGTTTTATATTATTGTTTTGTTAAGATAAATATAAGATAAAATATTAAAATTGACTTAAAATAAAAAATTCCGCCTAAACCCCTCAGGCGCTAGGCCCTTCCTGGCTGTCCGCCTTCCGCCTAGCGCCTTTTAGAACATTGTCTAAGGAACAATTGTGCTAAAAAAATGTTTAGGGAACATTGGAGAAACGCATTTGCATGACTAATGCATCTATGAGAAATAGTTGTGCTAAAAAAAAATTTGGGGAATAGTTTAGCAAAAACTTGACAAATAAGAGGGCTAGATTTGCAATTTAGTAAGCATTGCCGTCGTTAATATTTCAAAACTACGTCGTTCCTTGTGGGATATAAAATGTTTCGTCATTTCTCAGATCAAAACATGTTCTAATTTTATCAACAACGCATTTATCTCTCTCCGTGTAGCAGCTCTACTCAGTCTCTGGTCAGCGCACAACCTCTTGCAATCCCTTTTAGGCATCTACAGTAAGAAAGATCTCTATCTCTTTGCCTTTTTTTTTCTGCCATTAATGGATGTTTTGCGTTCTGGGTATTCATTTTTCTGTTTCAGTTTGGATCCTTTCCCCATTTTAGGATCTTCTTATTCAATTGCTTAACCTTTGCCTTTTTACATAAATGTTTTGTTCTCCTTCCAAATTTTTAATCTTTCAAAATGGGTGAAGATCTACTGTTTGTGTGTGTTTTCCTCTTATGCATATGATTTCACTTTCCCGTCTCAGTTTTCTTGTCTGATTTGTGCCTTTTGCTATATAGTAAGCTGCCGTTGGTTCTAAAATTAGAGAGACAAATTTTGTACATTGGAGTCAATTTACAAAATTCAAAATTGGTATGAATTAATTTATGTTTTGAAAGCAAATAAATTTGTAATTAGTACTCCCTCAGTTCCAAAATATCTGATCTATATTGATTTGTTGGAGTTAAATTAACGTATTCTCAAATCCAAAATTGATATGAATTCATTTAATTTTGGACTGTACAATTATTAAAATTTTTAAAACATCATTTTTGAGTTTGATAACATCTAATCATTTTTGAGTTTGATAATATCTCATATTGACCTTAAAAAGTTGAACTTGATCTTATTGCGGAAAGGAGGGGGTCTATTGTAGTTATAGTTGTTTATACTGAAATCAAATAAATTTGTATCGGTTCTGAAGTTAGGATTTTAAAGATCTAATTAAAAAAGTCTAATTTTGGAATTGAGGGATAATTCCTACAAGGGCCCTAATTCAACTTATCCAAAAACCATCTTTTCATATTGTTTTAGAGTTGGGGGTTTGTAAAATGTTGTTTGTTAATGCCTACAAACCATTGATAAGTTTGTGGAGTTGTATGGTTAATGATAAGGGACATGTGCTTCTGAATTTATTTCCTGTGCTAGGTCTGATTCAATACTAGAATATCTTTTTCATGACGTTGTTGAAAATTAAAGACTAGAATGCAAGTATGCACATCTGCTCTGGGGGATATGGGTGTTAATTATTTGATTAATCTCTTAATCGTTACAATCTCCACTCCTAGGTGGTTTATAGAAATGGTAACTAAACCTAACTATGTTGTTTCTCTAACCGAATCAAACGAAACTGTTGCCAACTGGTTAGGTTCAATACTTCATTTGGTTAATTTAAAATTCCAAGTCATTAATTCAGCCGTGTACATTACAAATAAAATGTCAGTACAGTAACTCTTCAAAATTGGAAACAAAGAACAACTATGCATTAATGATTAACCTTACTCTTTAGCAGACATTTTCAATAAATGGCTCAGTCTCTCAGATAAAAGCTAGAAATTTAGTTTAAGTGCCCTTGAGTAATACCACAAGAACAAACTTTATGTATTTTAATATACATAGTTAATTGATTAGGTTTAGTGGTTCAATTTGATTACTTTAATCATGATTAATAGTATGTTTGGTTCGATTATATTAGGTTAATCGCTATTAGAGATACCTAAGCATGAAATAAAACAAACCATACAGTTAACTCACTTTTGAAACCAAGCTAAGTTTGCTTTGGTTAATAACGGCAGAGCCCCTGAGGAATGACCTTAAGGTTGCTGGTTAAATCTCATACTTGGGGATAAAATTACCTATTAAAAGGAAAAGAAGTTTTTTTTTGTGTGCGAGGGGAGGGGGAGGGGGGGGGCTCACTTTTGTAACCAAGCTATCGGTTTGGTTAATAATTAAACCAAACATTAAGATTAAGTTTGAATAGATTCGGTTGACCAGTTTGGCAGTTAAAATTTACGCCCCCAGACCTGAGCAGTCAGTTTCGTCCAAACTTGAACGACATTGTGGTTGTGTGAAATAAAATATATATTCAAATGCGAAGTTTCTCTGGCTCAGGAGTGTTTGTCAATTAGAAGTCTCTGAAATGTTTATGATCTAGGCTAGTAAGAAAGAAAAAAACTTGGGTTCTCCAGAATACTTATTTAGAATTATGAATTTATGATAAGAATACTGAAAATTTTCTCTGTCATCTAGAGGCTAGTTTCAGCTAAACAAATCTATGAACTGTCAAAAGAACAATACAAAGACCTATGGATCATTTTGAAGGCTTCCACTCAATATTGGAGAGAAGTTCCTGACATTTTGTTATCTGGATTGAACAATTAGAGATAGGTAAGTGTTACTGCATGCTGCTTCACTACCAGAATGTATAAGTTCAGTTAATAGAAACATTTGTGCTGGAAGCATTTGAGGTCAGTACAAGGGTGAACTTAACATCTCCATTCAACTTATGGAACCTTGCCAGTGCACCAACAACAACTGCTGGTTCACCATTTGATCATGTTGATATTGAATAGTGTTTTAAGTGGTAATGATAACAAAAAGTCGGTAGAAAAAACTAATAATATCAATGTGCTCATACTGTTGTCATGTAAAGTAATATAACAATACAAAAGCTTAAGTAATGATGATTCACGCTTTATATGCTCCCGTATGTAAATGTTCATGACACTGTAGCATACTTTGTGCTAGTATGCAAAACGAGTAAATAATATCATCAGCATAATTGGTTTGTAGTTTATATCATGTTCAATATTAGACGTTTGCAATCAGATAATGGTAATTTGTTTGTTTAAATTATTAGCTCAAGTTAAAACTATTGCTTATTCATAATCGATTTATCCACTTTAGAAAATAAAAGGGTCCGAAAGAGATTTACAATGCTTTTAAACCTTTTCTTTGTTCAATATTTCTAGTCAGAACATAGAGATCTCATTATCAATATGCTCAATGTATCTTCTTAAATTGTAGAATAGAATATTAGTTAGCGTGTCTCTAATTACCTGCCTTGTTATTCCTAGGGTTAGCGCTATGAACTGGATTCAACGCAAGATCTATCTTTACAATGTCACTTTTGGACTGTACATGTTGGATTGGTGGGAGCGTTATCTATTCAGTATCCTTTTTCCCTATATTCACTTTATATAAATGTATACATACATGTAGTGTTGATCACTTTATATAAATGTACACATACATGTAGAGTTGATCAGACATTTACATGTTACTCAGGTTTATGATTGCAGCATATTTTGTAATTTTATGCAAATCCAATCACTGCACTGCACTCCAGAATTTGACCAAGTAAAATTGAAGATAAAATTAAGTATGGAAATTTGAGTTTTGTGAATATATTTGTGATTTTCAACGTGTATTGTTTGTTTTTATGGGTCCTTAGAGAAAGTCTGCTGATAAATTTCGGATTTGATTTCCTTAATGTCATCAGATACTTTGGTTGTTGTATTGATGTGGTTTATTTTCTACAATGGGTCACGATACATAACTGAATTATGCAAAAGGTAGAATCAGTACTCTATTCTCGGTTATTTTCTCTTAAGCTCTTACTTAATTGTCATTATTATGTATCATGTATTAATTGCAAATAGTGAACAATGAGAAACAAACTTCGCTCTTCCAGTTTGTCGAAACCCTTTATATACGTAGACACGTAGTTGTCACTTGTCTTCTTGCTTTAGCTTGTATTTTGAAAACAAAGTTTTGCATTAGAATTGTTTCCCTTAGACCTGTGACACCATGCAGTAGAATAAGTATATCAAATAAGAAAGGAATCATATAGAAGAGGAGGACCAAACTTGTCGGAACCGTAATTTCATGCATTCTTTTTATTTTTTATAACTAATTTCACTAAAACACCAAAAAGGTTGGTGAACCCATGTACACACACAGTATACAATGCATAAGGAAATAAAAGGCACACCTATGGTTCAAAATAATCAACCTTTTCCCTGCACTAGGAACCTTCAAAAATTACTAGCATTATGGCAAATTCACCGTAAAAACAACAACAAAAGTAATAGACTCTTCATGAAACCAAAAGAAAAGTAGGTTCAAGAAAGACATCTGATCTGACAAAGCGCCCTCGCTCTACCCTCCCATTATTGGTTGTTTTGCTCCTTCCAGATTTTCCACCAAATGCTATGAGACAACGAATTCTGTCGCCTTCTCCATTCCTTTTTCACTTTAACTCTTTGCCATGAATATAACATCTCGTTGACTGAGTTTGGCATCAGCCAAGAAATACCGAACAAGAAGAAAACTGAGGTGCAAAGACTCCTCACAAACTCACAATGGAGAAGTGATCAGCCGCCTCGTACTCACAACTGGACATCACATACTTATTCAGTAGCGGGTGCCCTCCACGTCAGCAAGCCATTGAAACAACCACCACTATGCTCCTTCTAGCTAATTGCGTTAATTTGGACATTCCTCAATACTTTTCCTGAAAGCATGAGCAATAAATCAGCCACATCCTGTAATTCCAAATCCTGAAAATAACACCTAAAAACCAGTTACCATGACCAGCTTCTGTGAACTTCAGAGCAATACTCAGCAAGGTTGACCCAACGTTACCTAGATCATGGTTCAATGCGATACATCAAACGAAATCGGGAACGGAAAACGTCTTTTTTTGTTGTAAGAAAAACGGTAGAAGGAGGTTTCTTCGAATCGCTTAGCTAATACAAGATAATGAAATGTTTATTCGGAACATAGTAAGTTGGAAATAGCTTTCTGAAAAGATATAGTTAATACTAGTTGAGTTATAGTTAAAACTAGTTGAGTTATTTCTAAGCGTAATGTCACAACAAGAGCATTTTCAACAAGATTACGTCATGTCATTGCTTACTGGATACTCACAAGACGCTCATTTGTCTCCATTAGTTGACATTCCCCAGAAATTTTATATATATATATATATATATTAGGGTTTCTAAAAGAGTGTTCTAGATGTACTCATGTGATTATTATATTTAGTAATATTCTTGATATTTTAGATGATGATTATAGATAGTTGATATTGATTTTCCAATAGATTTGATCTTACCCATTGGTTGTATGGCTCAAGGGCTATATAAGAGGATGCTTCTCATTTATAAATTATAAAGCGAAATTTTAATTTTAATCATGTTTGTGCAATAGAAGTTTAAGTATATAGGGGGAAAAGGTTTGGATCACTACATTTGATGTTCTAGAACAAAAATTATCCATATTTTGGAACGTTTGTACCAAAGCACAATTCGCTCCCATGTTTCCTATTTACTCGGTAAGTAAAGTTACGGCCGTGTCTAACCCACCCACCATAACTGACTGGGGAACAAACACTTTCCTGTTAACAAAATTATATTTGCCTCCTTCATTCCCCAATTTCGTATGACCTTATATTCCATCCCGAGTCTCTTAATGTAGTTGTAGAAGTATGAGCAATTGAAGCAAAGACATTAGTCGAGGGAGGAAGGAGAAAGGAATCCACTTGCGTATTTTGAATGCATATTTAGGAACTAGGGCTTCAAATATATGTTATATGCAATTTTAAGGAAAGGTACCCAGTGTATTTCCTGTCTTTGACAGTGGGTAGGATAGGATGGAGGCAGGAACTCAAGTTTTCTCGGTGCAAACAAGAAGTAAATTTTGTTTATATCAGATGAAATGCAAACAAGAAAGAGTTTCATGTAAATTTTGTTTATATCACATGACCATAGTACTGATGTTAGTAGCCTTTGTATCTTGTGTGTGGATCCTAAATGTTGAGCTAACATGATAATAGATGTACTTCATTTCTATGTTGTTGATGGTGGAAGCAGCTATTTGACATTAATCTATTGGCAGCATGACAACTTTATTTCAAAAAAGTGATAATTTTTTTTGTAGTTTTCCCTTTGTCGAAGCTAAAATGGTTATGCTTTTTGCACCCAGTAAATTGTGAAAATTCTAATAGTGTAGAGCCTGTGCGGGGTACGTCTCAAATGTTTTGAGAAAGCTTTCAGCAGTCAAGTTGTTGGGACTGCTAGGTTGTGTAGTATGGAACTGAACATCGAATGGTATTACTGCACTCTATCTTCTTCCATGTTGAATATGAAGGCACGGTCTGTCCTTCATTTGAGGTCATCGCTGCTAAATGTCAAATGGCTCACCATGAAGTCAAATAAATATATATGGTTATATGTGAATTTTTTGGATAACTATATAACAATAATGTCAACTTTGAACTATAATTTGAATTTTGGTATAAAATGTTTGCAGAAATTGATTATAGTTACTGAATTATGCTTCAACATTTTCTTTGTACATAGCAAGTAAATTCATTTCAAATGCTGTATTAAACAAGCTTTTTTATTATATTATTTGTTCTTCATTTTGGTGGTGAGGGTACGATTTGTGATCACCTCCATAATTTTGGTCTGTAGAATTTTGCTAACTGCTTGGCAATTATTTCTTCATTAATTATTGCCAAAATGTTTATTACTTCGCTGCCTCAGTATTAATGAAGCTATTTTGTTTATATATATATATATATATATATATATATATTTCAGGTATCTACAGTGATCCTCAGATGCTGCTTGGAAATGAAATATGGAAAGGGTTGCAGCATCGAAGAATTGAACTGTTATGCAGTGCATACTGCTATCATTTGGAATGAGCTAAAACTTTTTACTTTTGGTTGAACACTTGTAGCATATTGTGTATGTTCTTGGCTCCCATTTTTGAAGACTAAGGTCTCATAATCTTGCTTTAAGTTATAAGAGCTTTTCACCCTGTAAACTGCTACATTGTTATTCGAACGCTCGATTTTCGTTTTCCAATGTTTTTATAGACGAAGACTCGAAAAAGCAGCAGTCTTTTTTCGAACAAAAATGATTGGAGTTGTACGAGTGAATTCAATTATTTTTTGTTAGAAGGGTTATTTCTTATTCATGGTTAGAATTTCTTCTCAGTAGTAGAATAATTTCAAGGGTGGTTCAGATATTGCTGATAAAAATGGTCATTTATTTTGAGGAAATGATATATATTGTGATTTTATATGTCGATTTTTTTATTGCGAATTATGTGAATAATTATAGTCGGTAATATTTATTTTTTTATTGCGAGTTATGTGAATAATTATAGTCGGTAATATTTTAATGAATACATGGAGGGAGTCTTTTTCTTGTACATTTTTTTTGAATAATATTACTTCGCAGATTGTATACCTATTTTTTGCACAAGTTTCAAAAGTTTTATTTAATACTTCTTGTGTTAAAGAATAAAATATATATATTTTTAATATTTTTGTTCCAAATGCAAGAGAAATGATTTCTGGATGTGAAAAAACTAAAGTGAGTGCTTTAGTTTTTATATTTTTAGAGGTTGCTCTTGTATGAGAACGGAGGGTGAATTAATATTGTTATTTAAATTGATTTAGGAGATTAAATGCTAAAACTGACAATTTTTTTTTGTAAATTAAAAGTCTCTAATGTGGTGGTCTTCTTATTGTACAACACTAGACTGGTAACCGTGCTAGGCACGCTACTGTTTATAAACACAATTTAAAATTTTGGTCCGTACCATTTAGTGTTATAGCCTTATAGGGGTAGGCGTGGGAGTGGGGAGCAATATAATTATCCCTTCCAAATTGTAAGATTAATGATAACTTTTAAAAATAAATTTTAAATATTTTTAAATTTAAAATTAAAATAAATTCATTTAATTTATGTCAATATAATTATAAATATCATAAACTATTTTAAAAAATATTCCTAGCTAGTTATAAGATGTATTATTTTAAAATTTTAAATAAATCATGTTAATTTTAAATTAATTTTTAAAAAATCAATAATAATTTTATAATTCTAAACAGAACATGGCGTCAGAGCATATTGTATCAAGAGTGGTGTCATGTGACTTCAATATCAATGAGAAAATCAAAGTAACGGAGAAATTTGAATAATAAATTTAGAATTGATTTATGACCAATCAAAATGACTCGAATCATTTCTTAGTCGATTTAGGAGAAGATCGTCATTTACCTTGTTATACTCCATTTATTTCAAAATTAAAAATATTTTTTTAGTTCATTTTATAATTAGAAATATATTTATATTTTATAACTATAAAGTGACATAATATTCCTAATTTGTCATTACTTTTTTACTATAATTTTTAATGGGTCAATCAACAACCCATCCAATGCATTATTTTCGATCTTGTACCCACGGTGCGGTACACTGAACACCAACCTAATATCGATTCAAAAAAGAAAGAATAACAACTACTAAAACAAGTAACTACATCAACTGAGGGGAGATAGAATCAGTAGTCTCGTTCCTAGCGATTCTAGCTCTTATTCCCCCTCATACGATTGAGGAAAGTGTTCTTTCTCTACGAAATTCTAAGTGAGGTCATAATAGTCCTTTCTTTCGAAGTCAACTTTTAGTATCGAATGAAAACTTCTCTAATTAGATCAATTTTGAAAAAGGATTGAAAAATAGTTGAGGGGGAAACTCTTGCTTTCGAACGAACAGAGACATAGACAAAGGCGAAGGAAGCAGTCTAGCTTTTTCCTTTTGTTTTCTGTTTCTATTTTCTGTTAGCTATAACCAAGTTGCTATTTTCGGGTTAAGGAAGTGAGTTGTAAGTCGCGTAATCCCCCCTGCCTCCCTTGCAGTCAAAACTCTCCTTTAATACTAATAGCAAAAAGTTTACATGCCCTATTCTCTATTATGGAAAAGGAACGAAAGCAAACTCGACCAACCATTGATCCTAACCCTTGGAGCGAAGGCTAGCCTTTCCAGTTTCCTCGCTATTGGTTCTTCCTTTATCTCCATGTCGTTTGATTGCACCTTTTCTCTTGAATACTCTAATCTAATATAGGTGAGTTGAGTAAGGAAGTGTTATAAAGTTCCTGCCTCGAAACAACAATTAAGTAGTTACAAACCGGAGATTAGCTCTTGTCTTTTAGTAACTAGCTCTGCGGATAATAGCTCTCCTTCTCATTCTCAAATTGTCATTCCTCTGAAAGACTTGTTCTTATTCCTAACATATCGACTTAAGCTCTACCATCCGAAGTATCCTCAGCCTTCTAGTCCGCTCTTTGACCTAACCACGCAGTTCCCTCCGGGGGTCTTTCATTCCGATGCACGGCTCATTGCCCTCGACCTCTTCTTTTCTTTGCTTAGCCTTCTCGAAAAACCTAAGAGCCTCCACTGCCATAGCTGCAGGATACTAAGGAACTTTTATTGTAACATCTGAGTTGATTGAAATTCCTACTCCTACATTGTCTTGAGTTAGCTAGTTCTTTCAGGAGAGAATTCACTCTGTAAGGTAAGGGGGACTCATAGGAACATCAACTGGTATGTGTTAAGTATGTCGCCATCGTTCTTCTTGAGCCAGGATCGAAGTCTCCATAAGATTCATAGTTGTATTACTTATAGCTTCCTTGTTCGTAGACAAAGCGGATTCCAAATTGTCTTTCATTCCAAGGCCTAACTTATATCCATGCGCTTCTTATTCGCCAAGAGTTCGCTCCCATAAATATAGCCATCCCTGTCCCCTCACATCAATCCCACGAGCCTCTTATCCATTCTCATTCAATCACGGCGTGGGAGCAAATCAAAATAGAAAAACTCACAATGGGTTTAGGGATAATTAGGCTCGAACTGATGACTCCCACCACATCAACGTGACACTCTACCACTGAGCTATATCCCTTCCCTGCCCCCATCGAGAAATAGAACTGACTAATCCTAATGTAAAGGGTCGAGAAACTCAACACCTTTATTTTTGAACAACTTGGAGCCCGACCTTCTTTTCAAACTATTACAATATATTAAAATAATGGGAAAAGCCAGATTTAGTTGTCAACTGTCCCTATCAGAAATAGGATTGACTACGAATTCGAGCCATATCACATGGTTTCGTAAACCCTCACGATTTTCCCGATCTAAATCAAGCAGGTTTTACATGAAGAAAGTTTGGCTCGACATGTTCTATTCGATACGGGTAGGAGAAGAAATTGACTTGGTATTATTAAAAAAATAGAGGAAATAGGGCCAAGTAAAGATGATACGGATCAACCCCTTCTTCTTGCGACAAAGATCTTACCATTTCCGAAGGAGCTGGAGTTCTGTCTCTTTTCCATTTCCATTCAAGAGTTCTTATGTGTTTCCATGCCCCTTTAAGACCTCGAAAAATGGACAAATTCCTTATCTTAGGAACACATACAAGATTCGTCACAAAAAGGATAATAGTAACCCCACAATTAACTACTTCATTTATGAATTTCATAGTAATAGAAATACATATCCTACCGAGATAGAATTTATAACTTGTTATCCTCTTGCCTAGCAGGCAAAGATTTACCTCCACGGAAAAAATGATTCATTGGGATCGACATGAGAGTCCAATTACATTGCATTACCAAAATCCATATTGTATATTTGAAAATGGTTGACCTTTTTGCTTCTCTCACGGTACAACCTCTTCCCGCAAAACCTCTCCTTCTCCTCAGTCCACATATACAAAATGTAAGACTAGCGCCAATAGTTCATCACGGAAGAAAGGACTAACTAAGCCGGGATCACTAACTAATACTAATCTAATAGAAAAGAGTTGTCTTTTCTATATACTTTTTCCAATTTCGTTGCTATTGCGGGCTTTACACAATCGATCAGATTATATAGATATCCATTTAACACAACATAGGTCATCGAAAGGATCTCGAAGACCCACCAAAACACGAATGCCGGGATCTTTCAGAAAAAGGATTCCTATTCAAAGAATGTATAACTACATGGATAAGCTCACACTAACCCGTCAATTTGGGATCCAATTCGAGATTTTCCTTGGAAGGTATGGGGAAGGAATTGAAATGGAATAATATCGATTCATACAGAAGAAAAGTTTCTCTATTGATTGTACCTATAGGATATAGGAAGAGGAAAAACAGAAGATTTCACATAGTATTTTTGATCGAAAAATTAATCTAACTTATTTCGTACCCTTCGCTCAATGAGAAAATGGGTCAAATTATAAAGGATAAAACCTATGGGACTTAAGGAATGATATAAAAAAAGAGAGGGGAAAATATTCAATAAAAAGAAAGAAAAAGAAAAAAAGTAAACTAAGTAAATATAGAAGAATCCGGATCCCAAATGAACAAATTCAAACTTGAAAAGGATCTTTCTCATTCTCGAATAATGAGGGGTAAAGGGATTGATTGAGAAAGATCTCTTATTCTTATTATAAGATCATGATTTGATACACATATGTTTTGTAAAGAGAATAATCTTCTCCTTTGAGTTTGAGAATAATCAAAAATGGAAAGTGTTGAATTAAAACATGAAAACGTGACTAAATTGGTTCTAGTTACTCTTCGGGATGGAGTGGAAAAGGGGAGGGGATCCTCGAACGGGGAAAATGATCCAATGACTTCGAAAGAATTGAACGAGGAGTCGTATGAGGTGAAAATATGATGTACGTTTTTGTAGAGTGGCAGTAAGGGTGACTTATCTGTCAATTTTTCCACTATCACCACAAAAAAACCAAACTATGCCTTACGTAAAGTTGCCAGAGTACGATTATCCTCTGAATTTGAAATCACTTCTTATATACCTGTTATCGGTCATAATTCAGAAGAACATTCTGTAGTCTAAGTAAGAGGGGGAAGGGTTAAGGATTTACCCGATGTGAGAATCCCATTATTCGACGAACCCTAGATGTTGTCGGAGTAAAGGATCGTCAACAAGGGCATTCTAGTGCGTTGTAGATTCTTAACCAAGACTTGTATCATTTAATGATGCCATGTGAATCGCTAGAAACATATGAAGGGTATGGCTAACCCAATAACTAAAGTTTCGTAAGGGAACTGAAGTAGGCTACCATGAGATAAAAGATCTTCGTTCTAAAGAGATTCGATTTGGAACTATTATATGTCCAAGGTTCAATATTGAAATAATTTTAGAGGTTTTCCCTGACTTTGTCCATGTCAACAAACAATTCAAAATACCTCGACTTTTTTAGAACATGTCCTAGTCAAATAACAATGATTCGAAGCACTTCTTTTTACACTATTTCAGAAACCCAAGGACTCAATCGTATGGATATGTAAAATATAGGATTTTCAATCCTAGCAGGAAAAGGAGGGAAACAGATACTCAATTTCAAGCGAGTAAACATAATTTCATACTAAATCTCATAGATACATATAGAATTCTACGGAAAGTCGTATTTGATGAAAGTCGTATGTATGACTTGGAGAGAGATCTTTCATATCTTTCGAGATCCACCCGAAGTAAAAAAGCCAAAATAAGTGATTTTAGACCTTATAAAAAGAAAATTGATTCTTGAACCCCTTTCACGCTCATGTCACGTTAAGGTACTGCAGAAGAAAAAGCTGCAAAATTCGATCCAATTTCTCGTAATCGATTAGTTAACATGTTGGTTAACCGTATTCTGAAACACGAAAAAAAATCATTGGCTTAGGAATTCACATGAAGGGGAATGACGAATTTTCAACGAAAAAAGTGCTCTCTGAATCGAACGTGAAAGTAGTTTTCCATCAGACGGTTGTTCTCGCAAATCTACACTCGACTTGGATTATATATCCAAAAAGTTTCAGTCTCAGCCATTCCATACGCCTCCCTAGCAGAGGTGTGGTTATCTGAAGTGGATTCTCCCTAGTTGAGGGGGAAACTCTTGCTTTCGAATGAACAGAGACATAGACAAAGGCGAAGGAAGCAGTCAAACTTTTTCCTTTTGTTTTCTGTTTCTATTTTCTGTCAGCTATAACCAAGTTGCTATTTCGGGGTTAAGAAAGTGAGTTGTAAGTCGCGTAATCCCCCTGCCTCCCTTGCAGTCAAAACTCTCCTTTAATACTAATAGCAAAAAGTTTACATGCTCTATTCTCTATTATGGAAAAGGAACGAAAGCAAATTCGACCAACCATTGATCCTAACCCTTGGAGCGAAGGCTAGCCTTTCCAGTTTTCTCGCTATTGGCTCTTCCTTTATCTCCATGTCGTTTGATTGCACCTTTTCTCTTGAATACTCTAATCTAATATAGGTGAGTTGAGTAAGGAAGTGTTATAAAGTTCCTGCCTCGAAACGACAGTTAAGTAGTTACAAACCGGAGATTAGCTCTTGTCTTTTAGTAATTAGCTCTGCGGATAGTAGCTCTCCTTCTCATTCTCAAATTGTCATTCCTCTGAAAGGCATGTTCTTATTCCTTACCTATCGACTTAAGCTCTACCATCCGAAGTATCCTCAGCCTTCTAGTCTGCTCTTTGACCTAACCGTGCAGTTCCCTCCGGGGGTCTTTCATTCCGATGCACGGCTCATTGCCCTCGACCTCTTCTTTTCTTTGCTTAGCCTTCTCGAAAAACCTAAGAGCCTCCACTGCCATAGCTGCAGGATACTAAGGAGCTTTTATTGTAACATCTGAGTTGATTGAAATTCCTACTCCTACATTGTCTTGAGTTAGCTAGTTCTTTCAGGAGAGAATTCACTCTGTAAGGTAAGGGGGACTCATAGGAACATCAACTGGTATGTGTTAAGTATGTCGCCATCGTTCTTCTTGAGCCAGGATCGAAGTCTCCATAAGATTCATAGTTGTATTACTTATAGCTTCCTTGTTCGTAGACAAAGCGGATTCCAAATTGTCTTTCATTCCAAGGCCTAACCAATATCCATGCGCTTCGTATTTGCCAAGAGTTCGCTCCCATAAATATAGCCATCCCTGTCCCTTCACATCAATCCCACGAGCCTCTTATCCATTCTCATTCAATCACGGTGTGGGAGCAAATCAAAATAGAAAAACTCACAATGGGTTTAGGGATAATTAGGCTCGAACTGATGACTCCCACTGTAAGACCTCAACTTTTATAAATAAAGATGAATTTTCTATAAATATCATTTTTGAATATTATGGAGTTAATTTGATATAATGTTATAGTTGTGGGTAATATTTATAAATTTTACAAAGTACGCAAGTTGTTATATAATATTCGATTGGTCGAAAAATATTCGTTTTAACAGAGAATATTCGTACAACGGCACAATCATTGGTGGACTCCACAACGGAATTATTGTCGGATTGAGAAAACGACAAAAATATTTTATTAAAAATAACGGCGGAAGTTTTACAATTGTTACTGTTAAACTACTCGGTAGTATAAGTACAGTAATACGTGTGGTTACATAGTAACACACGATATTAATTATTAATGCTTATGTGAGAAGTCACTCAGTTTGATTCAATTATTGTCAGTTAATAATATGAATAATTTAGTGATAATGAAGTTTTATTTTATTCGTATTATTAACGTAAAAAAACAGAAACATCTTTTTATATAAAATAGAATACTTTATAAAAGTTATTCTATAAATAGAATATATTATATTTTATTTAAAAGATTTTTCTTTAAATATGGACCGTCAGATTAAAGTAATCAATCTGGACCGTTCATGGATTAGTTACTATGTATTCTATTTTTCTATAAATAGCAGCTCATTCCTTCATTATTTCTTACGAATTCACTGAACTCTAGAGAGAGAGAAACTATAGAGAGAAACTATAGAGAGAGAAAAGAAAAGTATTCTGCTACTTAACTACTTCCTTATTTCAGTTATTCTTTAAAACGGTAAGGGGTGTTATTCTTTCTTATTCATGAAGAGAACTGTTGTTATTCTATTTCTTATTATTCTGTTGGAATAACCTGTATACGCGATCTACCCTATACTTGGAGACATTCTTCTATTATTTTGTTGGAACATTCTGTCTGTGTGTTTTACACCGGACTTGGTTCCGTTTTTATTATTATTCTGTTGGAACATCCTGTCTGTGTGTTTTACACCGGACCTGGTTTCGTCTTGTTATTATTCTGTTGGAACATCCTGTCTGTGTGTTTTACACCGGACCTGGTTCCATTATTTATTATTCTGTCGAAATATCCTGTCTGTGCGTTTACGCCGGACCTGGTTCCATTATTTATTATTCTATTGGAATAACCTGTCTGTGCGGTCTATCGCATGCCGGGTGATTTCTTTTGTTATTCCATTATTTATTATACTTAGTTGGTTAAGTTTTGACTTCTATACTCCATGAAATTAGTGGAATATCCTTGATAATTGCGGTTCATCCAGTATCTTTTCATAAAAATATTCTTCTAAGTATTCTTGAATTTTACTCCACAAAGCAGTATCATGTTGACAATTTGGACGTTGTTAATTCTTGGATAAATTAATTCTTGAACTTATTTTATTGAATTCTTATATCATTGTCATCATCCTCATGTTTATAAAATGTTGAAAGTCATCTGTGGCCTGTAGTGCATAGATGGACTTGGTATGATTATGACTAGGGATTATTCGGTATAATCATGACCGTAATGTTACAAATGATGTGGTAAAAGTCCTCATTGGCTCGTAGTGCATTGATGGACAGTTGTTGGCATGATCATGACCATTAATGAATACACGAATATCCTTGGCCGTAGTGCAGGGGTGATTCGATGATGTGGATTATTTTATTAAGCTGAGTCCCAGCGATAACAGTGTTGAAAAACCTTTTAAATCATAAAAGATAGTAGAGTTTATTTTCTACTTGACTCTTTTAATGGATTGCTTGTTCCGCTGCAGTCAAACTTGATGTCTATTATATTTTATCAGTTTAACATTGTTGAAGGCTAATGATAATTTATTCTGCATTATCTTAGTCATAATATTTCTTACTGGGCTAGTTGAGCTCACCCTTTCTTTCACTGTTCTCTTCAAGAAATGAGAACGTAGCTGGGGCAAGTCGGGGAACGGAGTGATGGTCCGAATGATAGTATTAGTTAGTAGTCCTCACTATTCTATGTAATAGTGTGTTAATAAATGTAATGAGGACTCCTTTTGAGTATGGATACTCTCTAGTAGACAATATTTGTATTCAAACTCACAGTTTATGTTTTGTCATATTGTACACGACAGTTGTATTATTAAGTTGTATTTGAATTCTGTACCATGTATCTGACGACCTAAGATGGGTGATGTATACCTAATTTTGGGGGCGTCACAGTTGGTATCAAAGCTTAGGGATATGATCCCTGGCTAAGATGTGAGAATAGAACTAGGAGGGGAGAGATGGGGAATTCCTTCGCTAGTATGACCTACCTAAGTTTATTTGCATGGTATTTAATTGGTCGGTCAGAATATAAGGATAATATATGACATATCAATTAACTTTTATTTTGTGGCAGTATCTGAAAATGGCATCCGAGAATGTTGAGAATAGCAATGGAGCACAGGCGACTGTGGATTCACCACATATCAATAATCGGGATAATGTGCATCAGGAAGGCGACAATCCTCATGCAAACAACAATACTGACCAAATGATGAATGATGAAATGTTCAGAAGCTTTATGCAGTTCATGCAACAGCAGGCGAGAGCGGCTCCTGTTCAAAATGTAGGTGGAAACACTGAAAACTCTCGGATGGTCACCGCTAAACAGTTCAAGGAGCTGGAACCACCGGAGTTTAAGGGAGAACCAAAACTACTTATAGCGGAAACATGAATAAAGTATATCACCAAGATATTTGATGTCTTGGGATGCTCCGAGGAGCAAAAAGTTCCCTTTGCTTCCTTTATGTTGCGAGGAGAGGCAGATTACTGGTGGGAATCGATTAAGCGTACTCAACCTGCTGCACTGAAGATCTCTTGGGAGAAGTTCCAAGAGCTGTTCAATGACAAATACTTTCCCGAAAGTGTTCGTCACATGAAGGAGGTGGAGCTCATCAAATTGGAGCAGAATAATATGACTGTGTCGCAGTATGAGGCTAAATTTGCTGAGTTGTCCCGGTTTGCGTCCCACTTGGTGGATAATGAAGAGCGAATGACGCGAATGTTTTTGCGAGGTTTGAAACCTGAGATACGTCAACATCTTATTTCTCATAAACTGTGTTTGTATTCAGATGTTGTGAATAGGGCTCAGTTAGTGGAGCGCGATAACGAGTCAACGCAACCAAAAGAGAGCAGTCGGCAAAATGATAATACCAGTGAGAGCAGTCATCGAAGCGGTGATACCAAGCGTGGAGGGAATCAACAGGCCAAAAATGGTAACCACTTCGGTGGTAATCAGGGCCAAAACAATAAGAATGGTCATTTCAAGAAGAGGAGATTCAACAATGATGGAAAGACGTCAGCATCAGCACCCGTTGTTAAGGAAGGAGAACGATCACCTATCATATATTTCAAATGCGGAGGGGAGGGGCACATCAGTCCAAACTGCGCGATGCCGTCTAAAGCATGTTATAATTGTGGAAGAGAAGGTCATTTAGCTCAATTTTGTCGTTTACCAAAAACAAGTTCAGCCAAGATAGAGACACCAAAGGCCGTCCCAGAAAAGTCAAAACCGGTAGTACAAGGGAGAGCGTTTGTTGTGACCTCCTAGAAAGCAAGGAACCCGAATGAGGTCATCACGGGTAAGCTTATCATAAACTCTAACGAAGTCTATACTTTATTTGATACCGGTTCTACCCATTCTTTTATTTCTCCTACTTGCGCTCATCGATTAAATTTGATTCCGGAGAAATTAGACTTTGACTTATCTGTTGAAACTCCATTGGGAGAAACCTTCATTACATCCACGGTTTATAAGTCTTATTTGGTTTAAGTTAGTACCCACACATTACCTGTCGATCTTATTTCATTAAAAATACTTGCATTTGACGTGATTCTAGGGATTGATTGGTTAACTACTCATCATGCAAAAATTGATTATTTTCGTAAGGTTGTTAGCTTTCATATTCCTAATCGACCTATTATGCGAATTTAAGCAACCAAACCATTAAAATCAATCGCTGTCATCTCAAGCCATAAAGCTATTCGTTTATTAAAAAACGGATGTCAATGTGACACCCCCAAAATTAGGTATACATCACCCATATTGGGTCGTCAGATACATAGTATAGAATACAAATACAACTTACTAATACAACTGTCGTGTACAATACGACAAAACATAAACTGTGAGTTTGAATGCAAATATTATCTTCTAGAGAGTATTCATACTCAAAAGGAGTCCTCATTACATTTATTAATACACTATTACATAGAATAGTGAGGACTACTAACTAATACTATCATTCGGACCATCACTCCGTTCCCCGACTTGCCCCAGCTACGTTCTCATTTCCTGAAGAGAACAGTGAAAGAAAGGGTGAGCTCAACTAGCCCAGTAAGAAATATTATGACTAAGATAATGCAGAATAAATTATCATTAGCCTTCAACAATGATAAACTGATAAAATATAATAGACATCAAGTTTAACTGCAGCGGAACAAGCAATCCATTAAAAGAGTCAAGTAGAAAATAAACTATACTATCTTTTATGATTTAAAAGGTTTTTCAACATTGTGATCGCTGGGACTCAGCTTAATAAAATAATCCACATCATCGAATCACCCATGCACTACGCCCAAGGATATTCGTGTATTCATTAATAGTCATGATTATGCCAACAACTGTCCATCAACGCACTACGGGCCAATGAGGACTTTTACCACATTATTTGTAACATTACGGTCATGATCATACCAAGTCCATCTATGCACTACAGGCCACAGATGACTTTTAATATTTTATAAACATGAGGATGATGATAATGATATAAGAATTCAATAAAACAAGTTCAAGAATTAATTTATCCAAGAATTAACAACGTCCAAATTGTCAACATGATACTACTTTGTGGAGTAAAATTCAAGAATACTTAGAAGAATATTTTCATGAAAAGATACTGGATGAATCGCAATTATCAAGGATATTCCACTAATTTCATGGAGTATAGAAGTCAAAACTTAACCAACGGAGTATAATAAAGAATGGAATAACAAAAAAAATCACCCGGCATGCGATAGACCGCACAGACAGGTTATTCCAACAGAATAATAAATAATGGAACCAGGTTCGGCGTAAATGCACAGACAGGATATTCCGACAGAATAATAAATAATGGAACCAGGTCCGGTGTAAAACACACAGACAGAATGTTCCAACAGAATACTAACAAGACGGAACCAGGTCCGGTGTAAAACACACAGACAGGATGTTCCAACAGAATAATAATAAAAACGGAACTAGGTCCGGTGTAAAACACACAGACATGATGTTCTAACAGAATAATAACAAAAACGGAACCAGGTCCGGTGTAAAACACACAGACAGGATGCTCCAACAGAATAATAGAAGAATGTCACCAAGAATAGGGTAGACCGCGTATACAGGTTATTCAAACAGAATAATAAGAAATGGAATAACAACAGTTCTCTTCATGAATAAGAAAGAATAACACCCCTTACCGTTTTAAAGCAGAGCTGAAATAAGGAAGTAGTTAAGTAGCAGAATACTCTTCTTCTCTCTCTCTATAGTTTCTCTCTATAGTTTCTCTCTCTAGAGTTCAGTGAATTCGTAAGAAATAATGAAGGAATGAGCTGCTATTTATAGAAAAATAGAATGCATAGTAACTAATCCATGAACGGTCCAGATTGATTACTTTAATCTGACGGTCCATATTTAAAAAAAAATCTTTTAAATAAAATATAATATAATCTATTTATAGAATAACTTTAATAAAGTATTCTGTTTTATATAAAAAGATATTTCTGTTTTATTACGTTAATAATACGAATAAAACAAAACGTCATTATCGCTAAATAATTCATATTATTAACTGACAATAATTGAATCAAATTGAGTGACTTCTCACATAAGCATTAATAATCAATACCGTGTGCTACTATGCAACCACACGTATTACTGTACTTTTACTACCGAGTAGTTCAACAGTATCAATGGTAAAACTTCCGCCGTTATTTTTAATAAAATATTTTTGTCATTTTCTCAATCCGACAATAATTCCGTTGTGGGGTCCACCAATAATTGTGCCATTGTACGAATATTCTTTGTTAAAACGAATATTCTCCGACCAATCGAATATTATATAACAACTTGCGTACTTTGCAAAATTTATAAATATTATCCACAACTATAACATTATATCAAATTAACTCCATAATATTCAAAAATGATATTTATAGAAAATTTATCTTTATTTATAAAAGTTGGAGTTTTACAACCTCCCCTTTTTATAAAATTTCGCCCTCGAAATTAGGGTACGTACCTGGTATGTCGAAGAGGTAAGGATACCTTGATTTCATTTCGGTTTCTAACTCCCAAGTCATTTCCTCAACATCGTGGTTTCTCCACAAAACTTTGACTTGAGGTATTACCTTGGAGCGTAGAATATGTTCCTTCTTATCCAAGATTTGAACAGGAACTTCTTCATACGTCAAATCCTCCGCTATTTCGTCCGGTTCTAACTCAATAATGTGGTTCGAGTCTTCTACATATTTGCATAACATGGATATGTGAAAAACGTTATGAACACGAGACATACTTGGCGGTAAAGCGAGTCTAGAAGCCACAGTTCCTACTTGATCGAGGATTAAAAATGGACCGATGAATCGAGGATTGAGCTTTCCTCTTTTTCTAAATCTCGTAACTCCTTTCCATGGAGCAACACGTAAGAACACATGATCTCCTATATTAAATTCCACGTCCTTTCGATGAAGATCAACATAACTCTTTTGTCGATCTTGTGAGATTTTTATACGTTGTCGGATCGTTTGAATCTTTTCTGTAGTCATACGTACCAACTCCGGTCCCAACAACGTTGCTTCACCCACCTCATCCCAGCATACTGGAGAACGACATTTTCTTCCATACAATGCTTCGAATGGAGCCATGCCAATACTTGCTTGATAATTGTTGTTGTAGAAAAACTCCACCAATGGTAAGAACTTGTCCCAACTTCCCTTGAAGTCAAAGACACAGAGTCTTAATAAATCTTCTAGAGTTTGAATAGTCCTCTCTGATTGTCCGTCCGTCTGAGGATGATATGCCGAACTAAATCGTAAATCTGTGCCCATAGCTTTTTCTAAACTAACCCAAAATCGTGAAGTGAATCTTGGGTCTCGATCAGAAACTATGGATACTGGCATACCATGCAGTCTTACAATCTCGTTTATGTACATACGAGCAAGTCGTTCAAGTGTATAAGTTTCTCGTATCGGTAAGAAATGAGCAGACTTGGTCAATCTATCAACAATGACCCAAATCGCATCTATACCTTGAGAAACCTTAGGAAGACCGGTAACAAAATCCATGGTAATGTGCTCCCACTTCCATTCTGAAATTTCAAGTGGTTGCAATGGACCTTTTGGTACTTGATGCTCCGCTTTGACTCGTTGACAAGTTAAACACCTTGAGATAAATAATGCTATCTCTCTCTTCATATTGCTCCACCAAAATGTATGACGAAGATCATGATACATTTTGGTACTTCCAGGATGGATTGCAAACGGTGTGTTGTGCACCTCCATCATGATTTCATACTTTAAATCAGGGTTGTTAGGAACACAAAGTCTGGAGTTGACTCGAAGTATTCCTTCTTCATCGATTCTTGCTTCCGGCATAGCACCTTCTTGCACTTTCTTCCTCATACGCATCAGCTCCAGGTCTGTAGCTTGAGCAGCTTTAACTTTATCGATTAAAGTTGGTTCTACTCGTATATTCGCCATCATCACATGGGTCCCTGGAGTCTTTAACTCTATCTCCATCCTTTGTAAGTCACACAAAATGGGCTTTTGTGTTGACAATATTGCACTCGTACTTGCATATGATCTTCTACTCAATGCGTCAGCTACCACGTTCGCTTTTCCAGGATGGTATTGAATGGTATAATCATAATCTTTCAACAGTTCAAGCCAATGTCGTTGTCGCATGTTGAGTTCCTTTTGAGTGAAGAAATATTTGAGGCTTTTATGATCCGTAAAGATCTCCACCTTCTCCCCATACAAGTAATGCCTCCAAATTTTAAGTGCAAAGACAACAGCTGCCAACTCTAGATCATGAGTAGGATAATTCCTCTCATATTCCTTGAGTTGTCTTGATGCATAGGCTATGACTTTTCCATGTTGCATGAGAACGCATCCCAACCCTTTGCTCGAAGCATCACTGTAGATGACAAATCCCTCCGACCCAGATGGTATTGTTAGAACAGGTGCTGAAATGAGTCTCCTCTTGAGTTCTTGAAAACTCTTCTCACATTCTTCGCTCCAACCGAACTTTGTATCTTTCCGAGTCAGCTGAGTTAATGGAGTAGCGATTCGAGAAAATCCTTCCACGAATCTCCGATAATAACCAGCTAAACCAAGAAAGCTACGTACTTCGGTCACTGATTTAGGTTGCTCCCAGCTTTGAATAGCTTCAATCTTTGCCGGGTCAATAAATATTCCATGACTTGATACTACGTGCCCAAGGAATGCTACCTCCTCAAGCCAGAACTTGCATTTCTTCAACTTGGCATAAAGCTTGTATTCACGAAGCTTTTGGAGTACCAGCCTCAAGTGTTGCTCATGATCTTCACGGCTTTTGGAATACATAAGGATGTCATCAATAAAGACGACCACAAAGTGATCCAAATATTCCTTGAATACCCGGTTCATCATATCCATGAAGGCAGCAGGAGCATTAGTCAATCCAAAGGACATGACTAGGAATTCATAATGCCCGTACCGAGTTCTGAAAGCCGTCTTTGGAATATCCTCAGTTCTAACCTTCAGCTGATGATATCCAGAACGAAGATCGATCTTTGAAAAGAATTGTGCTCCTTGCAACTGGTCAAACAGGTCATCAATACGTGGCAATGGGTACCTATTTTTGATGGTGACATGATTCAACTCTCGATAATCAATACAAAGTCGCATACTTCCATCTTTCTTCTTCACGAATAGCACAGGAGCACCCCAAGGAGAAGTACTAGGACGAATAAAGCCAATGTCTAACAATTCCTGCAGTTGGATCTTTAACTCCTGAAGTTCAATAGGAGCCATTCGATATGGGGCTTTGGAAATGGGTTTTGTACCGGGTTCAAGGTCGATACAAAATTCAATTTCACGCTCTGGGGGTAGGCCAGGAAGTTCTTCAGGGAATACGTCAGGGAATTTATTAACAATAAAAATATCATTCAAAACTGACGTATTTTTGTTTAGATCCGTGACATGAGCTAAGAAAGCTTGACATCCGTTTTTCAATAAACGAATAGCTTTATGGCTTGAGATGACATCGATTGATTTTAATGGTTTGGTTGCTTGAATTCGCATAATAGGTCGATTAGGAATATGAAAGCTAACAACCTTACGAAAATAATCAATTTTTGCATGATGAGTAGTTAACCAATCAATCCCTAGAATCACGTCAAATGCAAGTATTTTTAATGAAATCAGATCGACAGGTAATGTGTGGGTACCAACTTGAACCAAACAAGACTTATAAACCGTGGATGTAATGAAGGTTTCTCCCAATGGAGTTTCAACAGATAAATCAAAGTCTAATTTCTCTGGAGTCAAATTTAATCGATGAGCGCAAGTAGGAGAAATAAAAGAATGGGTAGAACCGGTATCAAATAAAGTATAGACTTCGTTAGAGTTTATGATAAGCTTACCCGTGATGACCTCATTCGGGTTCCTTGCTTTCTGGGAGGTCACAACAAACGCTCTCCCTTGCACTACCGGTTTTGACTTTTCTGGGACGGCCTTTGGTGTCTCCATCTTGGCTGAATTTGTTTTTGGTAAACGACAAAATCGAGCTAAATGACCTTCTCTTCCACAATTATAACATGCTTTAGACGGCATCGCGCAGTTTGGACTGATGTGCCCCTCCCCTCCGCATTTGAAACATATGATAGGTGGTCGTTCTCCTTCCTTAACAACGGGTGCTGGTGCTGACGTCTTTCCATCATTGTTGAATCTCCTCTTCTTGAAATGACCATTCTTATTGTTTTGGCCCTGATTACCACCGAAGTGGTTACCATTTCTGGCCTGTTGATTCCCTCCACGCTTGTTGTCACCGCTTCGATGACTGCTCTCACTGGTATTATCATTTTGCCGACTGCTCTCTTTTGGTTGCGTTGACTCGTTATCGCGCTCCACTAACTGAGCCCTATTCACAACATCTGAATACAAACACAGTTTATGAGAAATAAGATGTTGACGTATCTCAGGTTTCAAACCTCGTAAAAACATTCGCGTCATTCGCTCTTCATTATCCACCAAGTGGGACGCAAACCGGGACAACTCAGCAAATTTAGCCTCATACTGCGACACGGTCATATTATTCTGCTCCAATTTGATGAACTCCACCTCCTTCATGTGACGAACACTTTCGGGAAAGTATTTGTCATTGAACAGCTCTTGGAACTTCTCCCAAGACATCTTCAGTGCGGCAGGTTAAGTACGCTTAATCGATTCCCACCAGTAATCTGCCTCTCCTCGCAATATAAAGGCGGTAAAGGGAACCTTTTGCTCCTCGGAGCATCCCAAGACATCAAATATCTTGGTAATCTGCTTTATCCATGTTTCTGCTATAAGTGGTTTTGGCTCTCCCTTAAACTCTGGTGGTCCCAACTTCTTGAACTGTTTAGCGGTGACTGTCCGAGATTTTCAGTGTTTTCACCTATATTTTAGACAGGAGCCGCTCTCGCCTGTTGTTGCATGAACTGCATAAAGTTTCTGAACATTCCATCATTCATCATCTGGTCAGTGTTGTTATTTGCATGAGGATTGTCACCTTCCTGATGCACATTATCCTGATTATTGATATGTGGTGAATCAACAGTCGCCTGTACTCCATTGCTATTCTCAACATTCTCAGATGCCATTTTCAGATACTGCCACAAAATAAAAGTTAATTGATATGTCATATATTATCCTTATATTATGACCGACCAATTAAATACCATGCAAATAAACTTAGGTAGGTCATACTAGCGAAGGAATTCCCCGTCTCTCCCCTCCTAGTTCTATTCTCACATCTTAGCCAGTGATCATATCCCTAAGCTCTGATACCAACTGTGACACCCCCAAAATTAGGTATACATCACCCATCTTGGGTCGTCAGATACATAATATAGAATATAAATACAACTTACTAATACAACCGTCGTGTACAATACGACAAAATATAAACTGTGAGTTTGAATACAAATATTATCTTCTAGAGAGTATTCATACTCAAAAGGAGTCCTCATTATATTTATTAACACACTATTACATAGAATAGTGAGGACTACTAACTAATACTATCATTCGGACCATCACTCCATTTCCCGACTTGCCCCAGTTACGTTCTCAATTCCTGAAGAGAACAGTGAAAGAAAGGATGAGCTCAACTAGCCCAGTAAGAAATATTATGACTAAGATAATGCAGAATAAATTATCATTAGCCTTCAACAATGTTAAAATGATAAAATATAATAGACATCAAGTTTAACTGCAGCGGAACAAGAAATC
The DNA here is from genome assembly GCA_016801055.1 of Panax notoginseng. Taxonomy (NCBI): domain Eukaryota; kingdom Viridiplantae; phylum Streptophyta; class Magnoliopsida; order Apiales; family Araliaceae; genus Panax; species Panax notoginseng. Next base: position 50,416,848 of record CM029022.1, read on the forward strand.
CATTAAAAGAGTCAAGTAGAAAATAAACTCTACTATCTTTTATGATTTAAAAGGTTTTTCAACATTGTGATCGCTGGGACTCAGCTTAATAAAATAATCCACATCATCGAATCACCCCTGCACTACAACCAAGGATTTTTGTGTATTCATTAATGGTCATAATTATGCCAACAACTGTCCATCAATGTACTACGGGCCAATGAGGGCTTTTACCACATCATTTGTAACATTAGGGTCATGATTATACCGAATAATCCCTGGTCATAATCATACCAAGTCCATCTATGCACTACATGCTACAGATGACTTTTAATATTTTATAAACATGAGGATGATGACAATGATATAAGAATTCAATAAAACAAGTTCAAGAATTAATTTATCCAAGAATTAACAACGTCCAAATTGTCAACATGATACTGCTTTGTGGAGTAAAATTCAAGAATACTTAGAAGAATATTTTCATGAAAAGATACTGGATGAACCGCAATTATCAAGGATATTCCACGAACTTCATGGAGTATATAAGTCAAAACTTAACCAACTGAGTATATTAAAGAATGGAATAAAAAAAAAATCACCCGGCATGCGATAGACCGCACAGACAGGTTATTCCAACAGAATAATAAATAATGGAACCAGGTCCGGCGTAAACGCACAGACAGGATATTTTGACAGAATAATAAATAATGGAACCTGGTCCGGTGTAAAACACACAGACAGGATGTTCCAACAGAATACTAACAAGACGGAATCAGGTCCGGTGTAAAACACACAAACAGGATGTTGCAACAGAATAATAATAAAAAAGGAACCAGGTCCGGTGTAAAATACACAGACAGGATGTTCCAACAGAATAATAGAAGAATATCACCAAGTATAGGGTAGACCGCGTATACAGGTTATTCAAACAGAATAATAAAAAATAGAATAACAACAGTTCTCTTCATGAATAAGAAAGAATAACACCCCTTACCGTTTTAAAGAAGAGCTGAAATAAGGAAATAGTTAAGCAGCAGAATACTCTTCTTCTCTCTCTCTATAGTTTCTCTCTCTAGAATTCAGTGAATTCGTAAGAAATAATGAAGGAATGAGCTGCTATTTATAGAAAAATAGAATACATAGTAACTAATCCAAGAACGGTCCAGATTGATTACTTTAATCTGACGGTCCATATTTAAAGAAAAATCTTTTAAATAAAATATAATATATTCTATTTATAGAATAACTTTAATAAAGTATTCTGTTTTATATAAAAAGATGTTTCTGTTTTATTACGTTAATAATACGAATAAAACAAAACGTCATTATCGCTAAATAATTCATATTATTAACTGACAATAATTGAATCAAACTGAGTGACTTCTCACATAAGCATTAATAATCAATACCGTGTGCTACTATGCAACCACACGTATTACTGTACTTTTACTACCGAGTAGTTCAACAGTATCAATGGTAAAACTTCCGCCGTTATTTTTAATAAAATATTTTTGTCGTTTTCTCAATCCGACAATAATTCCGTTGTGGGGTCCACCAATGATTGTGCCGTTGTACGAATATTCCCTGTTAAAACGAATATTATCCGACCAATCGAATATTATATAACAACTTCCGTACTTTACAAAATTTATAAATATTATCCACAACTATAACATTATATCAAATTAACTCCATAATATTCAAAAATGATATTTATAGAAAATTCATCTTTATTTATAAAAGTTGGGGTTTTACAGTCAAGCTTTCTTAGCTCATGTCACGGATCTAAACAAAAATACGTCAGTTTTGAATGATATTTCTATTGTTAATAAATTCCCTGACGTATTTCTTGAAGAACTTCCTGGCCTACTCCCAGAGCGTGAAATTGAATTTTGTATCGACCTTGAACTCGGTACAAAATCCATTTCCAAAGCCCCATATCGAATGGCTCCTATTGAACTTCAGGAGTTAAAGATCCAACTGTAGGAATTGTTAGACATTGGCTTTATTCGTCCTAGTACTTCTCCTTGGGGTGCTCCTATTCTATTCGTGAAGAAGAAAGATGGAAGTATGCGACTTTGTATTGATTATCGGGAGTTGAATCATGTCACCATCAAAAACAGGTACCCATTACCACGTATTGATGACCTGTTTGACCAGTTGCAAGGAGCACAATTCTTTTCAAAGATCGATCTTCGTTCTGGATATCATCAGCTGAAGGTTAGAACTGAGGATATTCCAAAGACGGCTTTCAGAACTCAGTACGGACATTATGAATTCCTAGTCATGTCATTTGGATTGACTAATGCTCCTGCTGCCTTCATGGATATGATGAACCGGGTATTCAAGGAATATTTGGATCACTTTGTGGTCGTCTTTATTGATGACATCCTTATTTATTCCAAAAGTCGTGAAGATCATGAGCAACACTTGAGGCTGGTACTCCAAAAGCTTCGTGAATACAAGCTTTATGCCAAGTTGAAGAAATACAAGTTCTGGCTTGAGGAAGTAGCATTCCTTGGGCACGTGGTATCAAGACATGGAATATTTATTGACCCGGCAAAGATTGAAGCTATTCAAAGCTGGGAGAAACCTAAATCAGTGACCGAAGTACGTAGCTTTCTTGGTTTAGCTGGTTATTATCGGAGATTCGTGGAAGGATTTTCTCGAATCGCTACTCCATTAACTCAGCTGACTCGGAAAGATACAAAGTTCGGTTGGAGCGAAGAATGTGAGAAGAGTTTTCAAGAACTCAAGAGGAGACTCATTTCAGCACCTGTTCTAACAATACCATCTGGCTCGGAGGGATTTGTCATCTACAGTGATGCTTCGAGCAAAGGGTTGGGATGCGTTCTCATGCAACATGAAAAAGTCATAGCCTATGCATCAAGACAACTCAAGGAATATGAGAGAAATTATCCTACTCATGATCTAGAGTTGGCAGCTGTTGTCTTTGCACTTAAAATTTGGAGGCATTACTTGTATGGGGAGAAGGTGGAGATCTTTACGGATCATAAAAGCCTCAAATATTTCTTCACTCAAAAGGAACTCAACATGCGGCAACGACGTTGGCTTGAACTGTTGAAAGATTATGATCATACCATTCAATACCATCTTGGAAAAGCGAACGTGGTAGCTGACGCATTGAGTAGAAGATCATATGCAAGTACGGGTGCGATATTGTCAACACAAAGGCCCATTTTGTGTGACTTGCAAAGGATGGAGATAGAGTTAAAGACTCCAGGGACCCATGTGATGATGACGAAATTTTGGGGGCGTCACAGTTGGTATCAAAGCTTAGGGATATGATCCCTGGCTAAGATGTGAGAATAGAACTAGGAGGGGAGAGACGGGAAATTACTTCGCTAGTATGACTTACCTAAGTTTATTTGCATGGTATTTAATTGGTCGGTCAGAATATAAGGATAATATATGACATATCAATTAACTTTTGTTTTGTGGTAGTATCTGAAAATGGCATCCGAGAATGTTGAGAATAGCAATAAAGCACAGGCGACTGTTGATTCACCACATATCAATAATCGGGATAATGTGCATCAGGAAGGCGACAATCCTCACGCAAACAACAATACTGACCAAATGATGAATGATGAAATGCTCAGAAGTTTTATGCAGTTCATGCAACAGCAGGCGAGAGCGGCTCCTGTTCAAAATATAGGTGGAAACACTGAAAACTCTCGGACGGTCACAGCTAAACAGTTTAAGGAGCTGAGACCACCGGAGTTTAAGGGAGAGCCAAAACCACTTATAGCGGAAACATGGATAAAGCAGATCACCAAGATATTTGATGTCTTGGGATGCTCTGAGGAGCAAAAGGTTCCCTTTGCCGCCTTTATGTTGCGAGGAGAGGCAGATTACTAGTGGGAATCGATTAAGCGTACTAAACCTGCCGCACTGAAGATGTCTTGGGAGAAGTTCCAAGAGCTGTTCAATGACAAATATTTTTCCGAAAGTGTTCGTCACATGAAGGAGGTGGAGTTCATCAAATTGGAGCAGAATAATATGACCGTATCGCAGTATGAGGCTAAATTTGCTGAGTTGTCCCGGTTTGCGTCCCACTTGGTGGATAATGAAGAGCCAATGACGCGAATATTTTTGCGAGGTTTGAAACCTGAGATACGTCAACATCTTATTTCTCATAAACTGTGTTTGTATTCAGATGTTGTGAATAGGTCTCAGTTAGTGGAGCGCGATAACGAGTCAACGCAACCAAAAGAGAGCAGTTGGCAAAATGATAATACCAGTGAGAGCAGTCATCGAAGCGGTGACAACAAGCGTGGAGGGAATCAACAGGCCAGAAATGGTAACCACTTCGGTGGTAATCAGGGCCAAAACAATAAGAATGGTCATTTCAAGAAGAGGAGATTCAACAATGATGGAAAGACGTCAGCATCAGCACCCGTTGTTAAGGAAGGAGAACGACCACCTATCATATGTTTCAAATGCGGAGGGGAGGGGCACATCAGTCCAAACTGCGCGATGCCGTCTAAAGCATGTTATAATTGTGGAAGAGAAGGTCATTTAGCTCGATTTTGTCGTTTACTAAAAATAAGTTCAGCCAGTATGGAGACACCAAAGGTCGTCCCAGAAAAGTCAAAACTGGTAGTGCAATGGAGAGCGTTTGTTGTGACCTCCCAGAAAGCAAGGAACCCGAATGAGGTCATCACGGGTAAGCTTATCATAAACTCTAACGAAGTCTATACTTTATTTGATACCGGTTCTACCCATTCTTTTATTTCTCCTACTTGCGCTCATCGATTAAATTTGACTCCGGAGAAATTAGACTTTGACTTATCTGTTGAAACTCCATTGGGAGAAACCTTCATTACATCCACGGTTTATAAGTCTTGTTTGGTTCAAGTTGGTACCCACACATTACCTGTCGATCTTATTTCATTAAAAATACTTGCATTTGACGTGATTCTAGGGATTGATTGGTTAACTACTCATCATGCAAAAATTGATTATTTTCGTAAGGTTGTTAGCTTTCATATTCCTAATCGACCTATTATGCGAATTCAAGCAACAAAACCATTAAAATCAATCGCTGTCATCTCAAACCATAAAGCTATTCGTTTATTGAAAAACGGATGTCAAGCTTTCTTAGCTCATGTCACGGATCTAAACAAAAATACGTCAGTTTTGAATGATATTTCTATTGTTAATAAATTTCCTGACGTATTCCCTGAAGAACTTCCTGGCCTACCCCTAGAGCGTGAAATTGAATTTTGTATCGACCTTGAACCCGGTACAAAACCCATTTCCAAAGCCCCATATCGAATGGCTCCTATTGAACTTCAGGAGTTAAAGATCCAACTGCAGGAATTGTTAGACATTGGCTTTATTCGTCCTAGTACTTCTCCTTGGGGTGCTCCTGTTCTATTCGTGAAGAAGAAAGATGGAAGTATGCGACTTTGTATTGATTATCGGGAGTTAAATCATGTCACCATCAAAAACAGGTACCCATTGCCACGTATTGATGACCTGTTTGACCAATTGCAAGGAGCACAATTCTTTTCAAAGATCGATCTTCGTTCTGGATATCATCAGCTGAAGGTTAGAACTGAGGATATTCCAAAGACGGCTTTCAGAACTCGGTACGGGCATTATGAATTCCTAGTCATGCATGTCCTTTGGATTGACTAATGCTCCTGCTGCCTTCATGGATATGATGAACCGGGTATTCAAGGAATATTTGGATCACTTTGTGGTCGTCTTTATTGATGACATCCTTATTTATTCCAAAAGCCGTGAAGATCATGAGCAACACTTGAGGCTGGTACTCTAAAAGCTTCGTGAATACAAGCTTTATGCCAAGTTGAAGAAATGCGAGTTCTGGCTGGAGGAGGTAGCATTCCTTGGGCACGTAGTATCAAGTCGTGGAATATCTGTTGACCCGGTAAAGATTGAAGCTATTCAAAGCTGAGAGCAACCTAAATCAGTGACCGAAGTACGTAGCTTTCTTGGTTTAGCTGGTTATTATCGGAGATTCGTGGAAGGATTTTCTCGAATCGCTACTCCATTAACTCAGCTGACTCGGAAAGATACAAAGTTCGGTTGGAGCGAAGAATGTGAGAAGAGTTTTCAAGAACTCAAGAGGAGACTCATTTCAGCACCTTTTTTAACAATACCATCTGGCTCGGAGGGATTTATCATCTACAGTGATGCTTCGAGCAAAGGGTTGGAATTCGTTCTCATGCAACATGGAAAAGTCATAGCCTATGCATCAAGACAACTCAAGGAATATGAGAGGAATTATCCTACTCATGATCTAGAGTTGGCAGCTGTTGTCTTTGCACTTAAAATTTGGAGGCATTACTTGTATAGGGAGAAAGTGGAGATCTTTACGGATCATAAAAGCCTCAAATATTTCTTCACTCAAAAGGAACTCAACATGCGACAACGACGTTGGCTTGAACTGTTGAAAGATTATGATCATACCATTCAATACCATTCTGGAAAAGCGAACGTGGTAGCTGACGCATTGAGTAGAAGATCATATGCAAGTACGAGTGCGATATTGTCAACACAAAGGCCCATTTTGTGTGACTTGCAAAGGATGGAGATAGAGTTAAAGACTCCAGGGACCCATGTGATGATGACGAATATACGAGTAGAACCAACTTTAATCGATAAAGTTAAAGCTGCTCAAGCTACAGACCTGGAGCTGATGCGTATGAGGAAGAAAGTGCAAGAAGGTGCTATGCCGGAAGCAAGAATCGATGAAGAAGGAATACTTCGAGTCAACTCCAGACTTTGTGTTCCTAACAACCCTGATTTAAAGTATGAAATTATGGTGGAGGCGCACAACACACCGTTTGCAATCCATCCTGGAAGTACCAAAGTGTATCATAATCTTCGTCATACATTTGGTGGAGCAATATGAAGAGAGAGATAGCGCTGTTTATCTCAAGGTGTCAACTTGTCAACGAGTCAAAGCGGAGCATCAAGTACTAAAAGGTCCATTGTAACCACTTGAAATTTCAGAATGGAAGTGGGAGCATATTACCATGGATTTCGTTACCGGTCTTCCTAGGGTTTCTCAAGGTATAGATGCGATTTGGGTCATTGTTGATAGATTGACCAAGTCTGCTCATTTCTTACAGATACGAGAAACTTATACACTTGAACGTCTTGCTCGTATGTACATAAACGAGATTGTAAGACTGCATGGTATGCCAGTATCCATAGTTTCTGATCGAGACCCAAGATTCACTTCATGATTTTGGGTTAGTTTACAAAAAGCTATGGGCACGGATTTACGATTTAGTTCAGCATATCATCCTCAGACGGACGGACAATCAGAGAGGACTATTCAAACTCTTGAAGATCTATTAAGACTCTGTGTCCTTGACTTTAAGGGAAGTTGGGACAAGTTCTTACCATTGGTGGAGTTTTCCTGCAACAGTTATCAAACAAGTATTGGCATGGCTCCATTCGAAGCATTGTATGGAAGAAAATGTCGTTCTCCAGTATGCTGGGATGAGGTGGGTGAAGCAACGTTGTTGGGACCAGAGTTGGTACGTATGACTACAGAAAAGATTCAAACGATCCGACAACGTATAAAAATCTCACAAGATCGACAAAAGAGTTATGCCGATCTTCATCGAAAGGACGTGAAATTTGATATAGGAGATCATATGTTCTTACGTGTTGCTCCATGGAAAGGAGTTACGAGATTTGGAAAGAGAGAAAAGCTCAATCCTCGATTCATCGATCCATTTTTAATCCTCGATCGAGTAGGAACTGTGGCTTATAGACTCGCTTTACCGCCAAGTATGTCTCGTGTTCATAACGTTTTTCACATATCCATGTTACGTAAATATGTGGAAGACCCGAACCACATTATTGAGTTAGAACCGGACGAAATAGCAGAAGATTTGACGTATGAAGAAGTTCCTGTTCAAATCTTGGATAAGAAGGAACATATTCTACGCTCCAAGGTTATACCTTGAGTCAAAGTTTTGTGGAGAAACCACGATGTTGAGTAAATGCCTTGGGAGTTAGAATCTGAAATGAAATCAAGGTATCCTTACCTCTTCAATATACCAGGTACGTACCCTAATTTCGAGGGCGAAATTTCATAAGAAGGGGAGGTTGTAAGACCCCAACTTTTATAAATAAAGATGAATTTTCTATAAATATCATTTTTGAATATTATGGAGTTAATTTGATGTAATGTTATAGTTGTGGGTAATATTTATAAATTTTACAAAGTACGCAAGTTGTTATATAATATTCGTTTGGTCGGAGAATATTTATTTTAACAGGGAATATTCGTACAATGGCACAATCATTGGTGGACCCCACAACGGAATTATTGTCGGATTGAGAAAACGATAAAAATATTTTATTAAAAATAATGGCGGAAGTTTTACCATTGTTACTGTTGAACTACTCGGTAGTAAAAGTACAGTAATACGTGTGGTTGCATAGTAACACACGGTATTGATTATTAATGTTTATGTGAGAAGTCACTCAGTTTGATTCAATTATTGTCAGTTAATAATATGAATTATTTAGCGATAATGAAGTTTTGTTTTATTCGTATTATTAATGTAATAAAACAGAAACATCTTTTTATATAAAACAGAATACTTTATTAAAGTTATTCTATAAATAGAATATATTATATTTTATTTAAAAGATTTTTCTTTAAATATGGACCGTCAGATTAAAGTAATCAATCTGGACCGTTCATGGATTAGTTACTATGCATTCTATTTTTCTATAAATAGCAGCTCATTCCTTCATTATTTCTTAAGAATTCACTAAACTCTAGAGAGAGAAACTATAGAGAGAGAAAAGAAAAGTATTCTGCTACTTAACTACTTCCTTATTTCAGTTCTTCTTTAAAACGGTAAGGGGTGTTATTCTTTCTTATTCATGAAGAGAACTGTTGTTATTTCATTTCTTATTATTCTGTTGGAATAACCTGTATACGCGGTCTACCCTATACTTGGTGACATTCTTCTATTATTTTGTTGGAACATCCTGTCTGTGTGTTTTACACCGGACCTGGTTCCGTCTTGTTATTATTCTGTTGGAACATCCTGTCTGTGTGTTTTACACTGGACCTGGTTCCATTATTTATTATTCTGTCGGAATATCCTGTCAGTGCGTTTACGCCGGACCTGGTTCCATTATTTATTATTCTGTTGGAATAACCTGTCTGTGAGGTCTATCGCATGCCGGGTGATTTCTTTTGTTATTCCATTCTTTATTATACTTAGTTGGTTAAGTTTTGACTTCTATACTCCATGAAATTAGTGGAATATCCTTGATAATTGCGGTTCATCCAGTATCTTTTCATGAAAATATTCTTCTAAGTATTCTTGAATTTTACTTCACAAAGCAGTATCATGTTGACAATTTGGACGTTGTTAATTCTTGGATAAATTAATTCTTGAACTTGTTTTATTGAATTCTTATATCATTGTCATCATCCTCATGTTTATAAAATGTTGAAAGTCATCTGTGGCCTGTAGTGCATAGATGGACTTGGTATGATTATGACCAGGGATTATTCGGTATAATCATGACCCTAATATTACAAATGATGTGGTAAAAGTCCTCATTAGCTCGTAGTGCATTGATGGACAGTTGTTGGCATGATCATGACCATTAATGAATACACGCATATCCTTGGCCGTAGTGCAGGGGTGATTCGATGATGTAGATTATTTTATTAAGCTGAGTCCCAGAGATAACAGTGTTGAAAAACCTTTTAAATCATAAAAGATAGTAGAGTTTATTTTCTACTTGACTCTTTTAATGGATTGCTTGTTCCGCTGCAGTTAAACTTGATGTCTATTATATTTTATCAGTTTAACATTGTTGAAGGCTAATGATAATTTATTCTGCATTATCTTAGTCATAATATTTCTTACTGGGCTAGTTGAGTTCACCCTTTCTTTCACTGTTCTCTTCAGAAAATGAGAACGTAGCTGGGGCAAGTCGGGGAACGGAGTGATGGACCGAATGATAGTATTAGTTAGTAGTCCTCACTATTCTATGTAATAGTGTGTTAATAAATGTAATGAGGACTCCTTTTGAGTATGGATACTCTCTAGTAGACAATATTTGTATTCAAACTCACAGTTTATGTTTTGTCATATTGTACACGACAGTTGTATTATTAAGTTGTATTTGAATTCTGTACCATGTATCTGACGACCCAAGATGGGTGATGTATACCTAATTTTGGGGGCGTCACACCCACCAAATCAACGTGACACTCTACCACTGAGTTATGTCCCTTCCCTGCCCCCATCGAGAAATAAAACTGACTAATCCTAATGTAAAGGGTCCAGAAACTCAACACCTTTATTTTTGAACAACTTGGAGCCCGACCTTCTTTTCGAACTATTACAATATATTAAAATAATGGGAAAAGCCATGTCAACTGTCCCTATCAGAAATAGGATTGACTACGGATTCGAGCCATATCACATGGTTTCGTAAACCCTCACGATTTTCCCGATCTAAATCAAGCAGGTTTTACATGAAGAAAGTTTGGCTCGACATGTTCTATTCGATACGGGTAGGAGAAGAAATTGACTTGGTATTATTAAAAAAATAGAGGAAATAGAGCTAAGTAAAGATGATACGGATCAACCCCTTCTTCTTGCGACAAAGATCTTACCATTTCCGAAGGAGCTGGAGTTCTATCTCTTTTCCATTTTCATTCAAGAGTTCTTATGTGTTTCCATGCCCCTTTAAGACCTCAAAAAATGGACAAATTCCTTATCTTAGGAACAAATACAAGATTCGTCACAAAAAGGATAATAGTAACCCCACCATTAACTACTTCATTTATGAATTTTATAGTAATAGAAATACATATCCTACCGAGATAGAATTTATAACTTGTTATCCTCTTGCTTAGCAGGCAAAGATTTACCTCCACGGAAAAAATGATTCATTGGGATCGACATGAGAGTCCAATTACATTGCATTACCAAAATCCATATTGTATATTTGAAAATGGTTGACCTTCTTGCTTCTCTCACGGTACAACCTCTTCCCGCAAAACCTCTCCTTCTCCTCAGTCCACATATACAAAATGTGAGACTAGCGCCAATAGTTCATCACGGAAGAAAGGACTAACTAAGCCGGGATCACTAACTAATACTAATCTAATAGAAAAGAGTTGTCTTTTCTATATACTTTTTCCAATTTTGTTGCTATTGCGGGCTTTACACAATCGATCAGATTATATAGATATCCCTTTAACACAACATAGGTCATCGAAAGGATCTCGAAGACCCACTAAAACACGAAAGCTGGAATCTTTCAGAAAAAGGATTCCTATTCAAAGAATGTATAACTGCATGGATAAGCTCACACTAACCCGTCAATTTGGGATCCAATTCGAGATTTTCCTTGGAAGGTATGGGGAAGGAATTGAAATGGAATAATATCAATTCATACAGAAGAAAAGTTTCTCTATTGATTGTACCTATGGGATATAGGAAGAGGAAAAACAGAAGATTTCACATAGTATTTTTGATCGAAAAATTAATCTAACTTATTTCGTACCCTTCGCTCAATGAGAAAATGGGTCAATTTCTAAAGGATAAAACCTATGGGACTTAAGGAATGATATAAAAAAAGAGAGGGGAAAATATTCAATAAAAAGAAAGAAAAAGAAAAAAAGTAAACTGAGTAAATATAGAAGAATCCAGATCCCAAATGAACAAATTCAAACTTGAAAAGGATCTTTCTCATTCTCGAATAACGAGGGGTAAAGGGATTGATTGAGAAAGATCTCTTATTCTTATTATAAGATCGTGATTTAATACGCATATGTTTTGTAAAGAGAATAATCTTCTCCTTTGAGTTTGAGAATAATCAAAAATGGAAAGTGTTGAATTAAAACATGAAAACGTGACTAAATTGGTTCTAGTTACTCTTCGGGATGGAGTGGAAAAGGGGAGGGGATCCTCGAACGAGGAAAAGGATCCAATGACTTTGAAAGAATTGAACGAGGAGTCGTATGAGGTGAAAATATGATGTATGTTTTTGTAGAGTGGCAGTAAGGGTGACTTATCTTTCAATTTTTCCACTATCACCACAAAAAAACCAAACTATGCCTTACGTAAAGTTGTCAGAGTATGATTATCCTCTGAATTTGAAATCACTTCTTATATACCTGCTATCGGTCATAATTCAGAAGAATATTCTGTAGTCTAAGTAAGAGGGGGAAGGGTTAAGGATTTACCCAATGTGAGAATCACATTATTCGACAAACCCTAGATGTTGTCGGAGTAAAGGATCGTCAACAAGGGCATTCTAGTGCGTTGTAGATTCTTAACCAAGACTTGTATCATTTAATGATGCCATGTGAATCGCTAGAAACATATGAAGGGTATGGCTAACCCAATAACTAAAGTTTCGTAAGGGAACTGAAGCAGGCTACCATGAGATAAAAGATCTTCGTTCTAAAGAGATTCGTTTTGGAACTATTATATGTCCAGGGTTCAATATTGAAATAATTTTAGAGGTTTTCCCTGACTTTGTCCATGTCAACAAACAATTCAAAATACCTCGACTTTTTTAGAACATGTCCTAGTCAAATAACAATGATTCGAAGCACTTCTTTTTACACTATTTCAGAAACCCAAGGACTCAATCGTATGGATATGTAAAATATAGGATTTCCAATCCTAGCAGGAAAAGGAGGGAAACAGATACTCAATTTCAAGCGAGTAAACATAATTTCATACTAAATCTCATAGATACATATAGAATTATACGAAAAGTCATATTTGATGAAAGTCGTATGTATGACTTGGAGAGAGATCTTTCATATCTTTCGAGATCCACCCGAAGTAAAAAAGCCAAAATAAGTGATTTTAGACCTTATAAAAAGAAAACTGATTCTTGAACCCCTTTCACGCTCATGTCACGTTAAGGTACTGCAGAAGAAAAAACTGTAAAATCCGATCTAATTTCTCGTAATCGATTAGTTAACATGTTGGTTAATCGTATTCTGAATCACGAAAAAAAATCATTGGCTTAGGAATTCACATGAAGGGGAATGATGAATTTTCAACGAAAAAAGTGCTCTATGAACCGAACGTGAAAGTAGTTTTCCATCAGACGGCTGTTCTCGCAAATCTACTCTCGACTTAGATTATATATCCAAAAAGTTTTAGTCTCAGCCATTCCATACGCCTCCCTAGCAGAGGTGTGGTTATCTGAAGTGGATTCTCCCTAGTTGAGGGGGAAACTCTTGCTTTCGAACGAACAGAGACATAGACAAAGGCGAAGGAAGCAGTCAAACTTTTTCCTTTTATTTTCTGTTTCTATTTTCTGTCAGCTATAACCAAGTTGCTATTTCGGGGTTAAGAAAGTGAGTTGTAAGTCGCGTAATCCCCCTGCCTCCCTTGCAGTCAAAACTCTCCTTTAATACTAATAGCAAAAAGTTTACATGCTCTATTCTCTATTATGGAAAAGAAACGAAAGCAAATTCGACCAACCATTGATCCTAACCCTTGGAGCGAAGGCTAGCCTTTCCAGTTTTCTCGCTATTGGCTCTTCCTTTATCTCCATGTCATTTGATTGCACCTTTTCTCTTGAATACTCTAATCTAATATATGTGAGTTGAGTAAGGAAGTGTTATAAAGTTCCTGCCTCGAAACGACAGTTAAGTAGTTACAAACCGGAGATTAGTTCTTGTCTTTTAGTAACTAGCTCTGCGGATAGTAGCTCTCCTTCTCATTATCAATTTGTCATTCCTCTGAAAGGCATGTTCTTATTCCTTACCTATCGACTTAAGCTCTACCATCCGAAGTATCCTCAGCCTTCTAGTCTGCTCTTTGACCTAACCGTGCAGTTCCCTCCGGGGGTCTTACATTCTGATGCACGACTCATTGCCCTCGACTTCTTCTTTTCTTTACTTAGCCTTCTCAGAAAACCTAAGATCCTCCACTGCCAAAGCTGCAGGATACTAAGGAGCTTCTGTTGTAACATCTGAGTTGATTGAAATTCCTACTCCTACATTGTCTTGAGTTAGCTAGTTCTTTCAAGAGAGAATTCACTCTGTAAGGTAAGGGGGACTCATAGGAACATTAACTGGTATGTGTTTAGTATGTCGCCAGCGTTCTTCCTGAGCCAGGATTGAAGTCTCCATGAGATTCATAGTTGTATTACTTATAACTTCCTTGTTCGTAGACAAAGTAGATTCCAAATTGTCTTTCATTCCAAGGCCTAACTTATATCCATGTGCTTCATATTCGCCAGGAGTTCGCTCCCATAAATATAGCCATCCCTGTCCCCTCACATCAATCCCACGAGCTTCTTATCCTTTTTTGAATTATTGATTCTTACGTAAGAAGGCACTACTCAATAATTGTTATAGTAATTACTGTTTAATATTTTATTTTATTGGTTCAATAATTGATGCGTTGATATTTTATATTATTGTTGTTTCAATAATTGTCACTGCACAGTATTTTTCATTATCAGATTAATAATTCATATTATTTGAATAATATTATTAGATAGCAATATTGGCAATGTCTAGAAAGTTCAGTCAAGGAGATGTTTGGTCACCTAATTGCGCGCCAGTAAGGAGAAATCCTTATCGAAAAGCCCCCTCTTTCCTGGGAACAGCCTAGTTGTCATTATTGTGATTCTGTAATATTATTTGTGAATAATTATTTATTGATTTATATGATAAGAAAATATTTATTCAATGTGGATTTAAACTGAAGAATTTTTAGCATGTGACATTTGTTGAAAGTTGGTATTTAATCTTTTCTGATAAAATAATTTATTCAAATATATTATTATAATATTGCATTATAGTAGTATGATGTGATTATATAATAGTACGTTTTTTATAATTTGAATGGTAACATTATTATAGTAGATTCATGGTATAAAAGTAAAAGGAGGTGGAAGAGAACAAATTGAATTTGAATTCCTATGACGTAAGCGATGATGTTATCGGACGATGAGGTAAGCGATGATGTCATCGGATGATGAGGTAAGCAGTGATGTAATATGATCAATGATGTCATAAATTATGGCGAAAAGACTATTTTACCCTTACTCTGCCAAGCCTATAAATAGAAGCTCATTTTTTCATTATTTTTCACCAATTCATTCAAGCTATAGAGAGAGAAAGTATAGAGAGAATAAGAGAGAAAGAAGAAGAGTATTATGTTACTATGCTATTGCAGTATCCAATCTTCTACTAAGATAAGGGGTATTATTTCTTTCATATTCATGAAGAGAACTTCTGTTATTCCATTCTTCATTATTGTTGGAATAACCTGTATACGTGGACTACCCTACACTTGGTGAAATTCTTCTGTTATTCCATTCCTTATTATTCTGTTGGAATAACCTGTATATGCGAAGTACCGCATACATGGTGAAATTCTTCTGTTATTCCATTTTTTATTATTCTGTTGGAATATCCTGTCTGTACGTTTACGCATGACCTGGGTCCATTATTTATTATTCTGTTGGAATATCCTTTCTGTGCGTATACGCATGACCTGGTTCCGTTATTTATTATTCTGTTGGAATAACCTGTCTGCGCAGTCTATCGCATGCCTGATGATTTCTTTTGTTATTCCATTCTTTATTATACTCAGTTGGTTAAAGTTTTGGCTTTTATACTTCATGAAATTAGTGGAATATCCTTGATATTTGTGCTTCATCCAGTATCTTTTCATAGAAATATTCTTCCGAGCATTCTTGAATTTTACTCTACAAAGTAGTATCATGTTGACAATTTGGACGTTATTGGTTACTGGATAAATTAATTCTTGAACTTGTTTTATTGAATTCTTATATCATTGTCATCATCCTCATGTTTATATTTTGTTGAAAGTCATCTGTGGCCTGTAGTGCATAGATGGACTTGGTATGGTTATGACCAGGGATTATTCGGTGTAATCATGACCTTAATGTTACAAATGATGTGGTAAAAGTCCTCATTGGCCCGTAGTTCATTGATGGACAACTGTTGGCATGATCATGACCATTGATGAATACATAAATATCCTTGGCCCGTAGTGTATGGATAATTTGTGGTCGTGATACTAATGAATATCATTGGTCGTAGTGCAGGGATGATGTGGATTATTTATTAAGCTGAGTCTCAACGATAAAAGTGATGAAAAACCTTTTAAATCATAGAAGATAGTTGATTTTATTCTCTACTTGACTCTTCTAATGGATTACTTGTTCCGCTACAGTTAAACTTGATGTTTGTTATATTTTATCAGTTTAACACTGTTGAAGGCTAATGATAATTTATTCTGCATTATCTTAGTCATAATATTTCTTACTGGGCTAGTTGAGCTCACCCTTTTACTTTCATTGTTCTCTTTAGGAAATGAGAACGTAGCAGGGACTAGTTGGGGAGCTGAGTGACGGTCCAGATGATAGCATTAGTAGTTGTAGTGCCCCCAAATCTG
The DNA here is from genome assembly GCA_016801055.1 of Panax notoginseng. NCBI lineage: Eukaryota > Viridiplantae > Streptophyta > Magnoliopsida > Apiales > Araliaceae > Panax > Panax notoginseng. The sequence continues at coordinate 50,433,290 of CM029022.1, forward strand.
GGTATCTTCCAACCCGACAGATGGTGCAATACTTTACAACATTCATATATTCATTCAATTGAAAAGTCTCAAAGAACGAATATAACTTCTATATATTAAAGTAATATTTATAATTCCCAGGTTCTATACCCATTACAAAGGTTCTTTGTCATAATATCAGTTACATTACAACAATAGACCTATACTATTACAAGACAGCTTAACAATCTGCCTTAGCTTTTCCTTTATCCCTTTTTGATCCTTCGGGACGTTCAGTCTTAGCTGCATTCATATGGTTCAAGCAAGAGTGAGCATGGCTAGCTCAGCAAGTATAACAATTCAATAACAACATGCTTGACACATACAAATCGTATATCTTCAATAACTGAACAATAGTTATGAAGTACTATTGATAATTCAAAATAGCACTTCATCTTTTCTTTCAAAAATGTTTTACAATAACAAAAATATTTAGTAAAACATCCACTCTGGTCAAAGACCTTGAGTATTCATTCTTTATTGAAAAAGGACAACCCGGAACGAATTCCGTAAGCCCGATATTACTTACGAGCACTTCTAGGTGATCAGCCTATTATACGCTATGTTGATCAACACTACATCCATTAAACGTATGTACGTTTAATCATTTGGCAACCTCACGTGCCTGTCGTTTTACCGACAAAACATTTATTTAACATTTCAGTCTTCTTTTGAAAACCATATCAAGTAGTTGACAAAAGATAACAACATTTGATAATGCAAGAGTAGATTATCAAGTTTAGCCAAAAGGATTGGCTTTAATCTCAACATACCTCAATTCATGCGAAAGAATACATGAATCTTAAACTTGTTCAGATTGAACTGATACAAGAGTTAGAATACTTGCCTTTAGCATCTGCTACCCTATATTAACTTTATGTTTAAGTCTTTCAAGTCCCTACAGTACATGATCATATAATGCTTTACATTAGGTCACATATAATCAAGTATGTATATGACTATATCTTACCTTTCTTCTCAATTTAATTGTGTATTAGATTCAGTTACTATTCGTTTTGGTTTATCATTATCATTGCATTTATCCTTGACTAGGCTATCTTAACCTTTACATTACATTCCTTAAGGTTTAACAAAGTTTAAACAATGTTACATTATCTTCCTTAAGTTTGTGTTTATTTTCATTTCCTTTCTTTGTACTTAGAACATTCTTGATCATCCTTGTTCTGATACTGGCGCTGCGGCGCCGGTCCTATACTTACATCTCGCGCTGCGGCGCGAGCCCTATTCTAGCATGTCTCGGACTTGGCGCTGGGGCGCGAGTCCTTATGTAATGGGCCGCGCTGCGGCGCCACTCTCCAGAAGGTTTTGTACTATGCATGGCGCTGGGGCGCCGGTCATTTGCCTTGGGTTGGCGCCGCGGCGCCAACTCTGTGCACCAGATATCAATTTCAGTTTTTGAAATTTTGTGAACTTCCCGGGCGCATAACTTCTTCGTTATAAGTCTGAATTGGCTCGTTCAAAAGCCTACGGTTCACAAATTACGTAATCTACATGATCATCCAAGAATTGTATCTATTTGACTTTGTTTGCTAAAAATTCCCCTATTGGTTCATTTTTAATGAAAACGATAAACGTTCGTGAACGTTCAACGCTCGTTTCTTCATTCTAAGTCGGAATCCGGTCATTTTCGAGTCCGTAACTCTTAAATGCCAAATATGACTTAACTCCATTGTAAAATAATGATTCCGTGATCAAACACAAAATTTGACTTCCATTCCGAGAATTTTACGAATTCGACGATTGTCGTCCAACCGTGCAATTTCCGGCAAATCTTCCTTCTTATGATTTGTTCAACATTATAAATGAAGTCCATTCTTCATGTGAATATCTCAACATACTTATTACAACAACTTATGTTCATTGTTGGATTTTAACTTATTCTTCATGAGCTTATAACTTGTCAATTTATAACTACTTAAGATTTCATTGTTAATGACTTATGACATTTTAAGTTTCTTAAGCATCATTTCTTATATGTTCTTAACATATAACTTGACTTAGGTATACATGATACACATGATCATATAAATTCCTTTATCTTCATATCAATTCTCTTAATAACCTCCTTATAAGTTCATATTATTTTCTCATAAGTTATAACTTATGTTAGCTTAAATAACTTATTGCCAACTTAATTGGCTTAAGTTCATTACTTACTCATTTATGTTTCTTAATCCAACTTTTCTTATCAACCTATCATGGTAGAGATAGAAGATAATTGGAGAAGAAATCTTACTTTTGTTGTCTTGGTAAGGTAGCTTGCTTCTTCTTCTTACTTATGGAATGACTTATTGCTAGCTTATTCTCTCTAACACTTAAGCACTTTGGATTATTTGAACAACCAACAAAATGACTTGCAAGCTCTTCTATTTATAGACTTTCCAAAGTTAGGGTATTTTAGTCTTTAAAACATTCCACCTCCTTACTATTCATTACTTGGCTAGCACAACTTTAATCCTACACTTGGTCATTAATTAAAAGTCTTGGTCAATACTCCTACTTGATCATCACACTTACTTGATCACCACCTCACTTGGTCACCACACATTCTTGGTTACCACTTATCTTGGTCATCACATATTTACCATATTAATATGGTTTTGCCCCATGGGTCAACCAATTCATTTTAATCTAGCTTGGGCTTGGATTTATAAATCCTTCGGGCTTTGCATTAATAAAAATTAGCTTATTCATTAATCAATTATTGGGACTCTTCCTTTAATTCACTTGGACTTATATTAATTCTTAACAATCTTTCCAAGTCCATTAATATTTCTTAATACATATACTCCTAGTTTATGTATTATTTTCGTATTCTAATTCCTATAGAATTTATATACGAAATTTCATCCTTCATACAACTCGTATAATTCTTCATATTATACTCATTTCCATTTCTTTGTACAATACTTAAGTATCATACCATTATTACATATTCATTACTATTTTGCCTTCCTTAATGTTTATAAATTAAGTCCACAAGCGAAATATCGTTTTTTTCATAACTAGATTTTTATTACATAATCCATCTCACCTTATTATTCCATCATTATGTATTTCTCGGAAATCCAAAATTATATCCTGAGCAAATACCGATGAATAGTGTTTTTCAGAAAATTTCTCGAAAAACTTTTATTTTCGTCTTGAAAATTCAAACACTTTAATTCATCCACATAACTCAAATACTACGACATTCTAACATCAATAGGTTATACAAAGACAACCATCTTGATAACACATAGAATAGGATTTTATTATTATTTAAATTAATAAAATCATTATACAATAAAATCCGAGTTTCTCGGTCGTTACAGTAGTCCTCACTATTCTATGAAATAGTGTGATAATAAATGTATTGATGACTTATTTTGAGTTTGAATACTGTCAAGAAGACAATATTTGTATTAAAACTCACAACTCATGTTGTATATTTAAAGTTGTATTTGTATTCTGTACCATGTATTTGGCGACTCAGAATAGGTGATGTATACCTATTTTGGGGGCGTCACAGTTGGTATCAAAGCTTAGGGATATGATCCCTGGCTAAGATGTGAGACTAGAACTAGGAGGGGAGAAATGGAGAATTTCTTCACTAGTATGACCTACCTAAGTTTATTTGACATTTAATTGGTCGGTCAGAGTATAGGAATAATATGTGATATGTTAATTTACCTTTATTTTGTGGAAGTATTTGAAAATGACATCCGAGAATGTTGAGATTAGCAATGGAGCACAGGAGACCGTTGAGTCACCACAGATCAATATCCAGGATAATGTGCAACAGGAAGACAATAATCCTCAATTAAACAACAACGATCAAATGATGAACGATGGAATGTTCAGAGGCTTTCTGCAATTCATGCAACATCAGGCGAGAGCGGCTCCTGTCTAAAATGCAGGTGGAAACACTGGCAACTCTCGGACGGTCACCGCCAAACAGTTCAAGGAGCTGGGACCACCAGATTTTTTGGAGAGCCAAAACCACTTAAGGCGGAGACGTGGATAAAGCAGATCGACAAGATATTTGATGTCTTGGGATGCTCCGAGGAGTAAAAGGTTCCCTTTGTCACCTTCATGTTGCGGGCAGAGGCAGATTACTGGTGAAAATCTGTAAAGCGTACTCAACCTGCCCCACTGAAGATGTCTTGGGAGAAGTTCCAAGAACTGTTCAACAACAAGTACTTTCCCGAAAGTATTCGTCACATGAAAGAGGTAGGGTTCATCAAGCTGGAGCAAAACAACATGAACGTGTCGTAGTACGAAGCCAAGTTTACTGAGTTGTCCCAGTTTGCGTCCCATTTGGTTGATAATGAGGAGAGAATGACGCGAATGTTTCTAATAGGTTTGAAACCCGAGATACGTCAATATCTTATCTCTCATAAACTGTATTTGTATTCAGATGTTGTTAATAGGGCTCAGTTATTGGAACGCGATAATGAGTCAACCCAACCAAAAGAGAGCAGCAGACAAAATGATAATACCAGTGATAGCAGTCATCGAAGCGGTGACAATAAGCGTGAAAGGAATCAACATGCCAGAAATGGTAACCACTTCGGTGGTAATCATGGCCAAAATAATAAGAATGAACATTTCAAGAAAAGGAGATTTAGCAATGATGAAAAGACGTCAACATCAACACCCGTCGTTAAGGAAAGCGAACGACCACCTATCATATGCTTCAAATGTGGAGGGGAGGGATACATCAGTCCAAACTGTGCGATGCCATCCAAAACATGTTACATTTATGGAAGAGAAGGTCACCTAGCCCGATTTTGTCGTGCACCGAAGACAAGTTCAACTGGGATGGAGGCACCAAAGGCCGTCCCAGAAAAGTCAAAATCGGTAGTTCAAGGGAGAGCGTTTGCCGTGACCTCCCAGAAAGCAAGGAACCCGAACGAGGTCAGCACGGGTAAGCTTATCATAAACTCTAGCGAAGTCTATACCTTATTTGATACCGGTTCTACCCATTCTTTTATTTCTCCTACTTGCGCTCAACGTTTAAATTTGACTCCAGAGAAATTAGACTTTGACTTATCTGTTGAAACTCTGTTGGGAGAAACCTTCATTACATCCCTTGTTTATAAGTCTGGTTTGGTTCAAATCGGTACCCTCACATTACCTGTCGATCTTATTTCATTGAAAATACTTGAATTTGACGTAATTCTAAGGATTGATTGGTTAACTACTCATCATGCAAAAATTGATTATTTTTGTAAGGTTGTTAGCTTTCATATTCCTAACCAACCTATTATGCGAATTCAAACAAACAAACCATTAAAGTTAATCACTATCATCTCAAGCCATAAAGCTATTCGTTTATTGAAAAACGGATGTCAAGCTTTCTTAGCTCATGTTACGGATCTAAACAAAAATACGTCAGTTTTGAATGATATTTCTATTCTTAATAAATTTTCTGATGTATTCCCTGAAGAACTTCCTAGCATACCCCCAGAGCGTGAAATTGAATTTTATATCGACCTTGAACCCGGTACAAAACCCATTTCCAAAGCCCCATATTGAATGGCTCCTATTGAACTTCAGGAGTTAAAGACCCAACTGCAGAAATTGTTAGACATCAGTTTCATTCATCCTAGTACGTCTCCTTGGGGTGCTCCTGTTCTATTCGTAAAGAAGAAAGATTGGAGTATGCGACTTTGTATTGATTATCGGGAGTTGAATCATGTCACCATCAAGAATAGGTACCCATTGCCACGTATTGATGACCTGTTTGACCAGTTGCAAGGCGCTAAATTCTTTTCAAAGATCGATCTTCGCTCCGGATATCATCAGTTAAAGGTTAGAACCGATGACATTCCAAAGACGGCTTTCAGAACTCGGTACGAGCATTATAAATTCTTAGTCATGTCTTTTGGATTGACTAATGCTCCTGCTGCCTTCATGGATATGATGAACCGAGTATTTAAGGAATATTTAGATCACTTTGTGGTCGTCTTTATTGATGACATCCTTATTTATTCCAAAAGCCGTGAAGATCATGAGCAACACTTGAGGCTGATACTCCAAAAGCTTCATGAAAACAAGCTTTATGCCAAGTTGAAGAAATGTGAGTTCTGGCTTAAAGAAGTAGCATTCCTTGGGCACGTGGTGTCAAGTCATGGAATATCAGTTGACCCAGCAAAGATTGAAGCTATTCAAAGCTGGGAGCAACCCAAATTAGTGACTGAAGTACGTAGCTTCCTCGGCTTAGCTGGTTATTATCGGAGATTCGTGGAAGGATTTTCTCGAATCGCTACTCCATTAACTCAGCTGACTCGGAAAGATACAAAATTCGGTTGGAGCGGGGAATGTGAGAAGAGTTTTTAAGAACTCAAGAGGATACTCATTTCAGCACCTGTTCTAACAATACCATCTGGCTCGGAAGGATTTGTCATCTACAGTGATGCTTCGGGCAAAGGGTTAGGATGTGTTCTCATGCAACATGGGAAAGTCATAGCCTATGCCTCTCGATAACTCAAAGAATATGAGAGGAATTATCCTACTCATGATCTAGAGTTGGCAGCAGTCATTTTTGCACTAAAGATTTGGAGGCATTACTTGTATGGGGAGAAAGTGGAGATCTTTACGGATCATAAAAGCCTTAAATATTTCTTCACTCAAAAGGAACTCAACATGCGACAACGACGTTGGCTTGAACTGTTGAAAGATTATGATCATACCATCCAATACCATCCTGAAAAAGTGAACGTGGTAGCTGACGCATTGAGTAGAAGATCATATGCGGGTACGAGTGCGATATTGTCAACGCAAAGGCCCATTTTGTATGATTTACAAAGGATGTAGATAGAGTTAAAGACTCCAGGGACCCATGTGATGATGGGCGAATATACGAGTAGAACCGACTTTAATCAATAAAGTTAAAGCTATTCAAGTTACAGACCTGGAGCTGATGCGTATAAGGAAGAAAGTGCAAGAAGGTGCTATGCCGGAAGCAAGAATCGATGAGGAAGGAATACTTCGAGTCAACTCCAGACTTTGTGTTTCTAACAACCCCGATTTAAAGTATAAAATCATGATGGAGGCGCACAAAACACCGTTTGCAATCCATCTCGGCAGTACCAAAATGTATCATGATCTTCGACATACATTTTGGTGGAGCAATATGAAGAGAGAGATCGCAGAGTTTATCTCAAGGTGTCTAACTTGTCAACGAGTCAAGGTGGAGTATCAAGTACCAAAAGGTCCATTGCAACCACTTGAAATTCTAGAATAGAAGTGGGAGCACATTACCATGGATTTCATTACCGGTCCTCCCAAGGTTTCTCAAGGCATAGATGCGATTTGGGTCATTGTTGATAAATTGACCAAGTCGGCTCATTTCTTACCTATACGAAAAACTTATACACTTGAACGTCTTGCTCGTATGTACATAAACTAGATTGTAAGATTGTATGGTATGCCAGTATCCATAGTTTCTGATCGAGACCCAAGATTCAATTCAAAATTTTGGGTTAGTTTGCAAAAAGCTATGGGCACGAATTTACGATTTAATTCGGCTTATCATCCTCAAACGGATGGGCAGTCAGAGAGGACTATTCAAACTCTTGAAGATCTATTAAGACTCTGTGTCCTTGACTTCAAGAAAAGTTGGGACAAGTTCTTACTATTGGTGGAGTTTTTCTACAATAACAGTTATCAAGCAATTATTAGCATGGCTCCATTCGAGGTGTTGTATGGAAGAAAATATCGTTCTTCAGTATGCTGGGATGAGGTGGGTAAAGCAACGTTATTGGGACTAGAGTTGGTACGTATGACTACGAAAAAGATTCAAACGATCCGACAACGTATAAAAATCTCACAAGATCGACAAAAGAGTTATGTTGATCTTCATCGAAAGGACGTGGAATTCAATATTGGAGATCATGTGTTGTTACGTGTTGCTCCATGGAAAGGAGTTACGAGATTTGAAAAGAGAGAAAAACTCAATCCTAGATTCATTGGCCCATTTTTAATCCTCGAACGAGTAAAAACTATGGCCTATAGACTCGCCCTACCGCCAAGTATGTCTCGTGTTCATAACGTTTTTTCACATATCTATGTTACGTAAATATGTAAAAGACCCGAACCACATTATTGAGTTAGAACCGGACGAGATAGCGGAAGATTTAACATATGAAGAGGTTCCTGTTAAAATCTTGGATAAGAAGGAGCATATTTTACACTCCAAGGTCATACCTCAAGTCAAAGTTTTGTGAAGAAACCACGATATTGAAGAAATGACCTGGGAGTTAGAATCTGAAATGAAATCAAGATGTCCTTACCTCTTCGATATACCAGGTACGTACCCTAATTTCGAGGGCGAAATTTCATAAGAAGGGGAGGTTGTAAGACCCCAAATTTTATGAATAAAGATGAATTTTTTATAAATATCATTTTTGAATATTATGGAGTGAATTTGATATACTGTTATAGTTGTGGGTAATATTTATAAATTTTGTAAAGTACGCAAGTTGTTATATAATATTCGATTGGTCGGAGAATATTCGTTTTAACAAGGAATATTCGTACGACGGCATAATCATTGGTGGATCCCACAACGGAATTATTGTCGGATTGAAAAAACGACAAAAATATCTTTTTATAAAATAACGGCGAAAGTTTTACCGTTAACTGTTGGAATACCTGGTGGTTAAAATACAGTAATACGCGTTGTTGCACAGTAGCACACGGTATTGTACAATATTTTTGAATTATTGATTCTTACGTAAGAAGACACTACTCAATAATTGTTATAGTAATTACTGTTCAATATTTTATTTTATTGGTTCAATAATTGATGCATTGATATTTTATATTATTGTTGTTTCAATAATTGTCACTGTACAGTATTTCCCATTATCAGATCAATAATTCATATTATTTGAATAATATTATTAGATAGCAATATTGACAATGTCTAGAAAGTTCTGTCAAGGAGAGGTTTGGTCACCTAATTGCCAGTAAGGAGAAATCCTTATCGAAAAGCCCCCTCTTTCCTGGGAACAGCCTGGTTGTCATTATTGTGATTCTGTAATATTATTTGTGAATAATTATTTATAGATTTATATGATAAGAAACTATTTATTCAATGTGAATTTAAACTGAGGAATTTTTAGCATGTGACATTTGTTGATAGTTGATATTTTATCTTTTTCGATAAAATAATTTATTCAAATATATTATTATAATATTACATTATAGTAGTATGATGTGATTATATAATAGTACGTTTATTATAATTTGAATGGTAACATTATTATAGTAGATTCGTGGTATAAACGTAAAAGGATGTGGAAGAGAACAAATTGAATTTGAATTCCTATGACGTAAGCGATGATGTCATCGGACGATGAGGTAAGCGATGATGTCATCGGATGATGAGGTAAGCAATGATGTAATATGACCGATGATGTCAACGATGATGTCATAAATTATGGCAAAAAGACTATTTTACCCTTACTTTGCCAAGCCTATAAATAGAAGCTCATTTCTTCATTATTTTTCACCAATTCATTCAAGCTATAGAGAGAGAAAGTATAGAGAGAATAAGAGAGAAAGAAGAAGAGCATTCTGTTACTACACTATTACAGTATCCAATCTTCTACTAAGGTAAGGGGTATTATTTCTTTCGTACTCATGAAGAGAACTTCTGTTATTCCATTCTTCATTATTGTTGGAATAACCTGTATACGTGGACTACCCTATACTTGGTGAAATTCTTCTGTTATTCCATTCCTTATTATATTCTGTTGGAATAACCTGTATATGCGAAGTACCACATACATGGTAAAATTCTTCTGTTATTCCATTCTTTATTATTTTGTTGGAATATCCTGTCTGTGCGTTTACACATGACCTGGTTCCATTATTTATTATTCTATTGGAATATCCTGTCTATGCGTTTACGCATGACCTGGTTCCGTTATTTTTTATTCTGTTGGAATAACCTATATATGCGAAGTACCGCATACATGGTGAAATTCTTCTGTTATTCCATTCTTTATTATTCTGTTGGAATATCCTGTCTGTGCGTTTACGCATGACCTGGTTCCATTATTTATTATTCTGTTAGAATATCCTGTCTGTGCGTTTACGCATGACCTGGTTCCGTTATTTATTATTCTGTTGGAATAACCTGTCTGTGCGGTCTATTGCATGCCTGGTGATTTCTTTTTTTATTCCATTCTTTATTATACTCAGTTGGTTAAAGTTTTGGCTTTTATACTCCATGAAATTAATGGAATATCCTTGATATTTGCACTTCATCCAGTATCTTTTCATGGAAATATTCTTCCGAGCATTCTTGAATTTTACTCTACAAAGCAGTATCATGTTGACAATTTGGACGTTATTGGTTCCTGGATAAATTAATTCTTGAACTTGTTTTATTAAATTCTTATATCATTGTCATCATCCTCATGTTTATATTTTGTTGAAAGTCATATGTGGCCTGTAGTGCATAGATGGACTTGGTATGATTATGACCAGAAATTATTCGGTGTAATCATGACCGTAATGTTACAAATGATGTGGTAAAAGTCCTCATTGGCCCGTAGTGCATTGATGGACAGTTGTTGGCATGATCATGACCATTGATGAATACACAAATATCCTTGGTCAGTAGTGCATGGATAATTTGTGGTCGTGATACTAATGAATATCTTTGGCCGTAGTGCAGGGATGATGTGGATTATTTATTAAGATGAGTCTCAGCGATAAAAGTAATGAAAAACCTTTTAAATCATAGAAGATAGTAGATTTTATTCTCTACTTGACTCTTCTAATGGATTGCTTGTTTCGTTGCAGTTAAACTTGATGTTTGTTATATTTTATCAGTTTAACACTGTTGAAGGCTAATGATAATTTATTCTGCATTATCTTAGTCATAATATTTCTTACTGGGCTAGTTGAGCTCACCTTTTTACTTTCATTGTTCTCTTCAGGAAATGAGAACGTAGCAGGGACTAGTTGGGGAGCTGAGTGACGGTCCAGATGATAACATTAGTAGTCCTCACTATTCTATGAAATAGTGTGATAATAAATGTATTGAGGACTTATTTTGAGTTTGAATATTGTCTAGAAGATAATATTTGTATTAAAACTCACAACTCATGTTGTATATTTAAAGTTGTAATTGTATTCTGTACCATGTATTTGGCGACTCAGAATAGGTGATGTATACCTATTTTGGGGGCGTCACAGATACGGATCAACCCCTTCTTCTTGCAACAAAGATCTTACCATTTCCGAAGGAACTGGAGTTTTGTCTCTTTTCCATTTCCATTCAAGAGTTCTTATGTGTTTCCACGCCCCTTTAAGACCTCAAAAAATGGACAAATTCCTTTTCTTAGGAACACATACAAGATTTGTCACAAAAAGGATAGTAGTAACCCCACCATTAACTACTTCATTTATGAATTTAATAGTAATAGAAATACATATCCTACCGAGATAGAATTTGTAACTTGCTATCTTCTTGACTAGCAGGCAAAGATTTACCTCCACGGAAAGAATGATTCATTGGGATCGACATGAGAGTCTAACTACATTGCATTGCCAAAATCCATGTTGTATATTTGAAAATGGTTGACCTTCTTGCTTCTCTCATAGTACAACCCTCTTCCTGCTAAACCTCCTTTCTCTGCAGTCTACATATACAAAATGTAAGACTAGCGCCAACAGTTCATCACAGAAGAAAGGACTAATTAAGTCAGGATCACTAACTAATACTAATCTAATAGAAAAGAGTTGTCTTTTCTGTATACTTTTTTCGATTTAGTTGCTATTGCGGGCTTTACACAATTGATCAAATTATATAGATATCCCTTTAACACAACATAGGTCATTGAAAGGATCTTAAAGACCCACCAAAACACGAAAGTCGGGATCTTTCAGAAAAAGGATTCCTATTCAAAGAATGTATAACTGCATGGATAAGCTCACACTAACCCGTCAATTTGGGATCCAATTCGAGATTTTCCACACGCCTCCCTAGCAGAGGTGTGGTTATCTGAAGTAGATTCTCTCTTTTGTAGTAGATCTCGAACCTGCTTCCCCATTGACTAAGATGGGGGGCGGGCGCAATAGCTATATGGACCCCTTCCTTTATGTTGTTTCCAGCACTTGCCCGGGCCGAGCCGAGCTGAAATTCTTTATTAGAAAGAGTAGCAAAAGCCCAAAGGCTGCTATCCCAATAGGCCAACGGGTGGAACGAGGAGAGTGCCCGACAATCATAACACCGCAATTAAAAAAGTGTGTTCCCTTTAGATAAGGCGCACCATAGGCCATCCTCAGCTTTCTTTGTTTTCGATTAAAAATAAAGAAAATCTCGATCTCCAAAAGCCTTTTCCTTCCCCTGCCCTGCCGCATCTCCATCCCCTCGTTGGGCCTTTTCTTTAATAGTTGGGGAAGCATTCCCTTATCTGAACTTGGTGCACATTCTTTCCAGCCTTACTCAAATAACCACCGGAGGCAAGGAGGTTGGTTTGAACATAAACTCAAAAATGATTTGAAGGGTCCTAGCTTGTGAGACCCCAAATTTTATGAATAAAGATTTAAATTTCTCGAAATATTTTTTTGAATATTATGGTGTGGATTTGAGATAGTGTTATAGTTGTGGGTAGTATTTATAAATTTTGCAAAGTATGCAAGTTGTTATATAATATTCGATTGGTCGGGGAATATTCGTTTTAACAGGGAATATTCGTACGACGACACAATCTTTGGTGGACCCCATTGTCGTAGTTAGAAAACGACAGAATTATCATTTTATAAAAATAACGGCGAAAGTGTTACCGTTAAAACTGTTGAACTACTCGGTAGTAAAAGTACAGTAATACGCGTGGTTACATAGTAGCACACGGTATTGAATATTGATGCTTACGTAATAAGTCACTCAGTTATACTCAATTATTGCTACAGTAATTGCTGCATCATATCTCTTATATTATTAATTCAATTATTGTCACAGTAGCATCTGCATAATATGATATATTATTAAATCAATAATTGAGACGACAACGTTATTCATATTATTATTTATAATATTTACAATGTCTAGAAGTTCTGTCAAGGAGAGGTTAGATAATCTAATTGCGCGCCAATAGGGAGAAATCCTTATTGGAAAGCCCCCTCTTTCCTGGAAACGACCTGGTTGTTAAATATTGTGAGTTATAATATTAATGATGAATACGTTCGTGTTGATTAAAGATGAATTTGATAGTTCTATTATGTTGGAATTATTAGTGTTAGTAGAAATCGACATCTATTCCAATGATAATTGATGTCTGGGGGTTATAGTGATAAATCGGGTAATTAATCGGATAAATGAGCAATTAATTGCTACTAATTCACATGCTTATATAACTATTTGTTCACATGTGTGTACTATTGAGTCACATAATGTGACGCCCCCAAAATTAGGTATACATCACCTATCTTGGGTCGTCAGATACATAGTACAGAATATAAATACAACTTACTAATACAACTGTCGTGTACAATACGACAAAACATAAACTGTGAGTTTGAATACAAATATTATCTTCTAGAGAGTATTCGTACTCAAAAGGAGTCCTCAGTGCATTTATTAACACACCATTACATAGAATAGTGAGGACTACTAACTAATACATCATTCGGACCATCACTCCGTTCCCCGACTTGCCCCAGCTACATTCTCATTTCCTGAAGAGAACAGTGAAAGAAAGGGTGAGCTCAACTAGCCCAGTAAGAAATATTATGACTAAGATAATGCAGAATAAATTATCATTAGCCTTCAACAATGTTAAACTGATAAAATATAATAGACATCAAGTTTAACTGCAGCGGAACAAGCAATCCATTAAAAGAGTCAAGTAGAAAATAAACTCTACTATCGTTTATGATTTAAAAGGTTTTTCAACACTGTGATCGCTGGGACTCAGCTTAATAAAATAATCCACATCATCGAATCACCCCTGCACTACGGCCAAGGATATTCGTATATTCATTAATGGTCATGATCATGCCAACAACTGTCCATCAATGCACTACGGGTCAATGAGGACTTTTATCACATCATTTGTAACATTACGGTCATGATTATACCGAATAATCCCTAGTTATAATCATACCAAGTCCATCTATGCACTACATGCCACAGATGACTTTTAACATTTTATAAACATGAGGATGATGACAATGATATAAGAATTCAATAAAACAAGTTCAAGAATTAATTTATCCAAGAATTAACAACGTCCAAATTGTCAACATGATACTACTTTGTGGTGTAAAATTCAAGAATGCTTAGAAGAATATTTTCATGAAAAGATACTGGATGAAACGCAATTATCAAGGATATTCCACAAATTTCATGGAGTATAGAAGTCAAAACTTAACCAACTGAGTATAATAAAGAATGGAATAACAAAAAAAATTACCATGCATGCGATAGACCGCACAGACATGTTATTCCCACAGAATAATAAATAATAGAACCAGGACCGGCGTAAAACGCACAGACAAGATATTTCAACAGAATAATAATAAAGACGGAACCAGGTCCGGTGTAAAACACACAGACAGGATGTTCCAACAGAATAATAATAAAGACGGAACCAGGTCCGGTGTAAAACGCACGGACAGGATGTTCCAACAGAATAATAATAAAGACGGAACCAGGTCCGGTGTAAAACACACAGACATGATGTTCCAACAGAATAATAATAAAAACGGAACCAGGTCCGGTGTAAAACACACAGACAGGATGTTCCAACAGAATAATAATAAAGACGGAACCAGGTCCGATGTAAAACACACAGACAGGATGTTCCAACAGAATAATAGAAGAATGTCACCAAGTATAGGGTAGACCGCGTATACAGGTTATTCCAACAGAATAATAAGAAATAGAATAACAACAGTTCTCTTCATGAATAAGAAAGAATAACACCCCTTCCCTTTTTAAAGAAGAACTGAAATAAGGAAGTAGTTAAGTAGCAGAATACTCTTCTTCTCTCTCTCTATAGTTTCTCTCTATAGTTTCTCTCTCTAGAGTTCAGTGAATTCGTAAGAAATAATGAAGGAATGAGCTGCTATTTATAGAAAAATAGAATGCATAGTAACTAATTCCTGAATGGTCCAGATTGATTACTTTAATGTGACGGTCCATATTTAAAGAAAAATCGTTTAATTAAAATATAATATATTCTATTTATAGAATAACTTTAATAAAGTATTCTATTTTATATAAAAAGATGTTTCTGCTTTATTACGTTAATAATACGAATAAAACAAAACGTCATTATCGCTAAATAATTCATATTATTAACTGACAATAATTGAATCAAACTGAGTGACTTCTCACATAAGCATTAATAATCAATACCGTGTGCAACTGTGCAACCACACGTATTACTGTACTTTTACTACCGAGTAGTTCAACAGTATCAATGGTAAAACTTCTGCCGTTATTTTTAATAAAACATTTTTGTCATTTTCTCAATCCGACAATAATTTCGTTGTGGGGTCCACCAATGATTATGCCGTTGTACGAATATTTCCTGTTAAAATGAATATTCCCCGACCAAACGAATATTATATAACAACTTGCGTACTTTGTAAAATTTATAAAAATTACCTACAACTATAACATTATATCAAATTAACTCCATAATATTCAAAAATGATATTTATAGAAAATTCATCTTTATTTATAAAAGTTGGGGTCTTACACATAATTTACTATTAGGGGAGTTGGTGCAAGATTGATAATACTTGCATGACTAAGTTTAAAATGGAGGTATAGTTGAATGTACTATACTGTAATTAGTTTTTTCACATGATTATACTATTGAGTCACATGATTGAACTATTGATTCACATGATTTACTATTAGAAGAGGTGGTGTAAATTTGATAATACTTGCAGGACTAAATTAAAAATAAAGAAAAAGAGGGAGGTATTATACTGTAATATTTCGAGCCCCAAAATGTGCAATTATTGAAACTATATTTTTCTATAAATAGAAGCTCATTCTTCCTTCATTTCTCACCAATTCACTAAAGCTATAGAGCAGTTATTATAGAGAGAAATTATAGAAAGAAAGAAGAAGATAAGTTTGCTACCTCACTATTCCAGTATCCAGTTTTTCTAAGATAAGGGGTGTTATTTCTTTTATATTCACGAAGAGAACTATTTTCTTTCAATACTCGTAAGGGGTATTATTTCTTTCGTATTCATGAAGAGAACTTCTATTATTCCATTCTTTATTATTTTGTTGGAATAACCTGTATACGTGGACTACCGTATACATGGTGAAAATTTTCTATTATTCCATTCCTTATTATTCTGTTGGAATAACCTGTTTATGCGAAGTACCGCATACATGGTGAAATTCTTCTAATATTCCGTTCTTTATTATTCTGTCGAAATATCCTGTCTGTACGTTTACGCCGAACCTAGTTCCATTATTTATTATTCTGTCGAAATATCCTGTCTGTGCGTTTACACCGGACCTGGTTCCATTATTTATTATTCTGTCGGAATATCCTGTCGGTGCGTTTATGCATGACCTAGTTCCATTATTTATTATTCTGTTGGGAATAACCTGTCTGTACAGTCTATCGGACACATGGTGAATCCTTCTATTATTCCATTCTTTATTATTCTGTTGGAATAACCTGTCTATGTGGATTACCACATGCATGGTGAATGATCCTTTATATTCATTACTTATTAAATTGTGGAAATGATCTGTTTACGTGGATTATGATGAAAGTCATAATAAAAACATTGGATTGACGAAAATCATGGGTATATGTAGTATCAGTAAGTGTTATGATGAGTTATGTTGGTTATTATGTGAAAACATGAAAGTTTCTTAGAAATCACAAAGGGTTGAAAATCAGATTTTGGTAAAAATAGAACATAAAATTCAATTGACCATCTCTCCTATTATATTTCGAATTTTTGAGTGTGGTCAAGTTCTAGAGTTAGATCTATGAGTTTTCTAACTTATCCAACCAAGTGGAATCACTGGAAAAGGTGTTGTAAATTTTCGTGTGGACTGATTTTAGCAAAGGAGTCAAAAACTGTAAAGTCCTAAATAACTACTGCCCAAAAATTTAAAAGGGCATTTTCGGCCACTTAATTTGTGAGAAAAATTCCGGCCTTTTGGGACATGGAAATATATGGTATAAAATATCACCTGTCCAAAAATGAGCTCATTCCGACTTAAAATGAGCAAGTTATGACTATTTCAATATTTAGATTTTTCTGACGAAAAATGCTATAACCGGAGTTTTATAACTCCGATGACCATAAAATTTAAACTGGAAGCTTACGTTAACATGTGTAAGATCCTGCCAAGATTTGGGAATTTCTGGAGTTAAACTTGAGGTGGTTAATTTCTTAAGGAATTAATTAGAAATTGATTTTTGAAAAATAGTAAATAAATTTTAAAAATTCTGAGAAAAATATATGTTCAATATGGGACTATATTCTGCTAAATCCTAGAAAAGAAATATTTTTGGGACTGATTTGGTATTTTTCATGAAAATAATTTAGTTTTGAGTAAATGAGTTAAATATGTAATGTGAAGTAACAAAATTGGAAAATAGGATTTTATGGCTTGGAAATCCTATATAGGGTATATGCAAATTTTTGATGAGGGATTTGATCATTGGTGATGAAATCTTATGAGTATGGCATTTTTGAATGGTTAAATGCATTATTTGGTAAAGTGCAAACAATTGAAATAAATTGTTTATAAGTTTAAGAAGTGATTAAAATATTGTTATAATATTAATAATATTAGATTATGAGTTTATTATGTGATTGATAATATTTGGATAAATTTAAAGTCTTTAATATTTATCCTTATTTTCGTTTGATTAATGCTTATATCATTGTCATCATTCTCATGTTTATATTGTGATGAAAGTCATCTTTGGCTTACGTGCATAGATAGATTTGGTGTGATTATGACCAGGAATTATTCTGTGTAATCAGGACCGTAATGTGATGAATGATGTGGTAAAAATCCTCAGTGGCCTATAGTGCATTGATGGATAACTTTTGGTATGATTATGACCAGGGATTATTCGGTATAGTCATGACAATTGATGATTTAATGAATATCCTTGGCCCGTAGTGCAGCGATGATTCGTTGATGTGGTTTATTTATTAAGCTGAGTCTCAGCGATAAAAAAATTGATGAAAACATTTTAAATCATAGAAGTTAGTAGATATCATGCTCTACTTGACTCTTCTAATGGATTGCTTATTCCGCTGCAGTTAAACTTGTTGTCTATTATATTCTATCAGTTTAACATTATTAAAGGCTAATGATAATTTCTTCTACATTATCTTAGTCATAGTATTTCTTACTGGGCTAGTTGAGCTCACCCTTTCTTTCATTGTTCTCTTCAAGAAATGAGAACGTATCCGGAACTAGTCGGGGAACAGAGTGACGGTCCAGATGATAGCATTAGTAGTCCTCACTATTCTGTTAAATAGTGTGATAATAAATATATTAAGGACTTATTTTGAGTTTCAATACTGTCTAGATGACAATATTTGTATTAAAAGTCACAGCTCATGTTTTGTCGTATTTTACACGACTGTTGTATAATTAAGTTGTATTTGATATTCTGTACCATGTATTTGGCGACTCAAGATGGGTGATGTATACCTATTTTGGGGGTGTCACATAGCTCGCCATTCATTCAATACAAAATTTGGAAAGCTGCAGGGATGATAAAAAGAGGGTGTTTTCCTGTGTTGCACTAAAAAAAAGGACCTAAGAGAAGAGCGTTTTCTCTTAGCTTTCTTCCTGTCACGCTTGCCGCGGCCCGACCCGAGTTAGGGGGGAAGATTCACAAAGCGGGAAAAGATAGAGGGAGGGGGAGCACCATCCTATTTTCTTCGCGAAAACTTTCGAATCGAAGAAACATTCAGAACGGGCTCCGCATTCATTTAGTTGGCAGAAACGATCAAACCCATTTGGGGCTTCACGGAACCCAAAAACGAAGTATTTTTACTTAATTCATAGATAGAATCAATGATAGATAGACAAGAGATAGAGAAACGATATATATATTTCTCTAAAAAAAAGAGGAATAAAATAGACATCTAAAGGGATGTCTATGTATCCTTTATCATCTCCATCTTATATTGAATATCATTATATCTGCTCTCTTTAAAGAAATAGAGGGATAAAGAGCTGATGGATCATATCCCCTATATCGAATACTCATTCATATCTATTGATAGAAAGATCTTCGTAAATTATCAGACTTTTTCTTTTTTCTTTCCTTATATCCAAGGTAGCTTATCACAAGCATCCCGCCCCATACAACTAGTTAGGGGTGGGGGTGTTGTTTGCTTTTTGAATCAAACAAAGTAAGTAGTAGGGGCTTCATAGCGACTTTCATTCTAAAGGAAAGTGAAGAACCAACCTTTAGTCAAATAAGAGCCCTACTTCCTTCTTCGCGACCTCCTCACTGAAATTCAAGCGCAAACCCATTTCTTAGTCATCGAGCCAAGCGCACATTTGGTTAGTAGGGCGAGCTATTTGATAGTCACTTCTTTCCTTTGGTAGGGCGATGAAAGGATACTTTAATCTAGAAAATCGTTGAAAACTCAAGAGGGTGGTCTTTGAAAGTGTTCACTGGTAACCAACGCATCACGACATAATCAAAAGGAAGGAATGACGCTGACTGAATCTAATCCACAAACCCAGAAATAAAAGATAGTTCGTTCTCTTTTGTCAAATAGGTAAAGTAGGCATACGAACCACTTTTGTGTTGCCTTAGACTCTATTGAAATAAAGCAAAGAACGAGGCAGATTGGAGAAAGAAAAGGGACAAGGGTGGTCTTGCTTGGCGCGAAGGCTGCTGGTTCGGGGGTAAAGTACAGTACTAAAGGTCCTCAAACTTCTAGGTTGTTTTCTTTTGGGCAGTTTTTCACCGTAGGATCTCGCTAATACAGCCCCCTATAGGTTTTGTTATCGAAATATCTTTTTTTTCATTGTTCCCAGGTATTTTTTGGGTAATCTGCTCCCATGCTGCAAACAGCCAAATTTGAACTTCATTTTGTTGCTCTTCTTTCTTACCTCGCGAGCAGGAAGCACACCAGTAGCGTGCGTTGCGTGATTCTACTGTGTTTTTTGCAGTTGACTGGGTGGACAGTTGACCAGAAAAGAACTTTGATTCGCCCAGCCAGTAGGCGGGCGGCGTGCTGATCTTGTGTGACAACGCTATAGAGCGAGTGGCTCTTCTAGGCGGGCAGTTGTGTGACAACACTACAGAGAAAGCGGCGCTTTCGTGTAACATGTTATGGTCTCAACGCCCTTACGAGGTAGTGATGAGTTTCACCCACTTTAAGCCCGACCCGCCCGTGGTTAGGAAGATTGAACGTAATTTGAGTGGTACCACCCACCCTACCCTACCACCTATAGGTGGCCGCCTATCCTAAAGTCGTCCAAAAAGGAACTACAGTGATCTTGAATAGGGATCCTACAACGATAGATATAATTCCCATAAAAATACCACTAGATCGAGCACCAGTGCTTTAGTATTCGGTCAAAATCTTGGCTAATTGATCAAAGTGGGTAGCTCCAATAGACCCATAGATTATGGAATAAATAGGGTGGGTAGACCCAACCACCACACTAAATGTATAGATACGAACCCCCCTCATTACCGTACGTGTGATTCTTACCGCATACGGCTCACACAAATACTCCTAAATCCATCCCGAGCCTTTTCTTCCACCTCTTATTTCCAATCCTCGATCAAACTTGTGTTCCCCAAGCGCTATTAAACGGGGGGTCTTTCCTTCGCCTATCATATGTATCAGCTTGGCTTCGTCTTGAACCAAAGAGGCATTCTTATGGGCGCGTGCGTGTAGGAAGGTCGACGACTACATAAGCTAAAAGACTATGACTATAAGCCAAGCCAGAAGCTACTCTCTTCTATTCTCGTTGGGATTGGATATAGATAGGGGATCTTTCGATCATAGTAGTTGTTGGGTAAAATCTAATTATGCACAATCACTCAAGTATACGTGGTCAACAAGTAATAAAGTGTAAGTAGAGTATCGTTCCCACGAGGAATTATTAATACTAATTACCAAATACTAACTCTTAATCAAACTAATTTTATTTAAACAATCAATTTAAGATTATGAATGAAATTATTTAATTACGCTAATTCTAATTACCACTAGTTAAAAATCAGATTATGGAGATATAAGATCACAACTTCACTTATTGTTTTACTTAAATTAATACACTTCTTATCAATTATGCTCACTATTCTGAATTGTTAATCAAGAACACATAAGTAATTATGACCATCTCTCAATGCATCATACTCAAATCAACTTAAATCCACAGATGATAAAATTAAGAAGAACATCCTAATTAACTAATTCACTATATCTCTATGTGAATTACAATTAAAAAAGATTTTAAGCTCAAGTTCTTTATCTAATTACATGCGATGTATAGGTATATCTCTATCCTATACATAAATTATGAATTTCAATGCCATGCAGAAAATACAATCATATGCTATTATGATCAGATCTAAATCTATAATTCATCTCTCGAGTTCATATAGATTATCACGGTAATTGTTAGTTAGGCAATTAAGTAATTCATCACAAATAATAATAGACAATCCAAGAATAATCACAATGATTAATAGAGAAACATACTAAAATAAACTATGCAATACGATCCATTGTAATCTTAAACAAAATATTTAGTTCATGATTAATGAATTAAAACTAAGAATCTACAATTGAATAAACATTAAAAGATAAAAATAGATGAAGAGAAAAAGATAGAATCTGTAGTCTGCAGATTTGATGCTCCCTCCTTGCTCCTACTTTGAATCTACAATGGTCTTCAAGTTGCTTCAATCTCCAAATCTAATAAGAACTAAGGTTTTAGTCCTAATCTTCTCTAATCTAATCTCATGAAATCCCCTCTAATCCAAGTTATAATCATGTATTTATAGTTATAATGTCAAGTTAGGCAACTAACAATCTTATTCTAGCTCAAATTGGACAACATAACACCCAAATTAACTCTCCTCCCGCTAACCGGCGCGCCCAGCGCTGTTCTTAGGCCAATTTGGGCACGCCCCGCACTACAGTAGCAGAAAATTTGATGGCTCGATGTGCCTCGCGCTGCTATTGGCGCGCCCCACGCTGCTCTATTTCTTGCTGCAACATCCTTTGGTAAAATAGGCATAACTCTTTGTCCGCTAGGAGTTATGGAACCTGCTACATATCAAATCGAAGATATCGACGAGATCTACAACTTTTAATCTTTGTGAAATGACAGATTTTGGCCGGATCAAGGTGGAAATTGGGCTTGAAGTAGATGCTATGTAAATGGCAAGCATGACAATTCTTAGCTTTGATCTTTGTTGATAAAAAGGCTATAACTCCCGCACCCGAGCTCCGATTGGAATGATTCAAGATGTTCTAGAAAGCTAAGAAGTAGATCTACAATAAAATACAAGTTCCAAACTAAGAACATGCATCCAACTTGGTGTTGGGCATATTGAAACCATTAGGGAGAGGTTCATCCATGACATCTTGAGTGAATAGAGGAGGTTCTGCCTTATATATCATGCATCTAGACTATGTCCCTTGAATTTCTTGGGATGGTAGGATTTCTCGTAGTTCTTGGAGACGCCTCTAGACCTCTCTTTTGATCCTTGCCTCCTCTTGTACTTTTGGTCTCGAGCTAGCAGTCCTATTACTTTGGTGATGCTTTAACCTTTGTGACTGCCTAAACTCCCTCTATAGATCATGTAGTTGTTCTTGAAGATTATTTATACTTTCCCTCAACTGGTTAACTACATTATCATCTGCCCTTGGGTGATGTCGCCTATGGGGGTTGTTCCTTCTGTCATGTTGATGATTATTTTTGATTCGTCTACGCAGATCTGGATCACCACGATTCTGATTGATCTAGGATCGATTATTTACTTGAATTGGCAATTAGGAATACACAATATATGGTCCACTATGACTGCAGACATGTTCTTCTTGGATGTGCGAAGGTGGATGATGATGATAGGTGTGACGCCCCCAAATCTGGGTATCTTCCAACCCGACAGATGGTGCTACACGGTGCTATAGTTCACACATTCATTCAATTAAAATACCTCAAAAGAGTGAATATGTCTTATATATATATATATTCCAAAATAATATTCCCATTCCCAGGTTCTTTATAACCATTACATAGATTCGTCGTCATAATATCAAATAATAACAACATTCATCCTATACTATTACAAAGGCAACCTATTGGTTCACCTTAACCTTCCCTTTATCTTTACCTGATCCTTCAGTCCGTTCGGTCTTAACTGCATTCATATGGTTCAAGCAAGAATGAGCATAACTAGCTAAGCAAGTATGACAATTTCAATTAAACAAGAGGCTTGAATCATATAAATCGTATATCTTCAATAACTGAATCAATAGTTATGAAGTACTATCGATCATTCAAAATAGCACTCTCTTTTTTTTAAAACGTTTCACAATGAACAACATTCATTAAACATAAATATCGGTCCAAGACCTTGAGCATTTCATTCTTTCTTTGAAAAGGACAACCCGATACCAAGTCGGTAAGTCCGGTATATCTTATAAGCATGTCTAGATGATCAGCCTATAGTACTCTATGTTGTGCAACACTACTTTCTTTAAACGTATGTACGTTTAAGGTTTGGCAACCTCACGTGCTTGTCGTTTGACGACAAAACATTTGTTTATCATAATCAGTCTTTCTTTAAAATCAATACCAAAACAGTTTGGCAAAAGTTAGCAACATTGACAATGGTTTGATAGATTAATTGGAAATCCATAAAACACATTAAGTCTAGCCAAAGGAATTAGCTCCGACTTTATTATACATCAATTCATGCGTAAAATACATGAATTACAACACTTGTCCAAAAGAATATAGACACGGGTTAGAATACTTGCCTTTTGCGTCTTCTACAGTAATTATACTTTTCCTTTGAGTCTTTAAGGTTTCTACAATACATGACCACATAACGTACCATATTAGGTCATATATAATCAAGTATGGTTACTACTATATCTTACCCTTCTTCTCAATCTAAGTATTCCTTAGATTGGTTAATATCAGTTACGATTTATAGTATTACTTTGTACTTACATTCCAGTAACCGTTCGTTAACCTTTAGTTATAATTCTTAAGGTTTTAATCATCCTTAAGGATGTTATTTCAAGTTAATTAGGTATATCATTCACTTTCCATTTACTTCTCTTTCTTCTACTTTCATTGTTATTCTTCTCTGGCTTTCTCCTAGTGCTAGCGCTGCGGCCCCAGCTTCCTTCATGCAACTCGCGCTACGGCGCGACTTCCTTTGCTAGCAGCTGCGCTGCGGCGCCACTCATCAGTGGGTTGGGGTCTGGCCTAGCGCTGCAATTTCAACTTTCCTTTCTTGGGCCGCGCTGCAGCGCCGGCCCTACCTCTGAGAAAAATTTCACAGATTGTTTTCTTATGTGAAATTCCCGAGCTCATAACTTGTTCATCCTAAGTCCGAATTGGCTCGTTCAAAAGCCATTAGCTCACAAATCACATGTTATATGATTTCATTAGAAAATCTTACATTTTTGAATCTTTTAATTAGGAATTCATCGATTAGTTCTTTATTATGAAAACGTTAAACGTTCGTGAATATTCAAAGTTTGTTTCTTCGTTCTAAGTCAAAATTTGGTCATTTTTGAGTCCCCAACTCTAAAATGCAAATTGAGACTATTCTCCATCGAAAACTAACGTTTTCGAGTTCAATGTTAACTTTTGACTTTCATTTTTAGAATTTATTGATTTCGACGATGATCGTCTAATCTCGTAAATTTCGCCATAACTTCGTTACTTTAGATTTTTACACCGTTCAAAATGGATTCATTTAATCATTATAACATCCTATCCAAATATATTTCATTAAATCATACACATGACAAATTCTTATATGTTCTTCATTAGTTCATCACTCTCATGATTATGATTTTCTTACAACATAGTTTATTAAGGTTTAAGTCCATTAATTAGCCATCCTTATCACTTTTTATGATAAATACTCCACCAATCATCACTTCTCTAACAAACTAAAATGAAGAGATGGAGATTAGTGGTTAAAGGTTTATTACCTTTGATGATCTAGCTTCCTTTCTTCTTCTTTTCTTCTTAGATTAGCAAGTCTAACTCTTACTTTTCTCTCTCAATATATGATAAGGTGTTGGTGAATTTTGTTAAGGAAAAAATGAAGACAAAGCTCTTCTATTTATTGGGTTTCCTAGGTGAGGGTAGTTTGGTCATTTAGGCCATTCCACCTCCTTTCATCACCTCTTTACTATTCATTACTTGGCCTCCACTCACCTTATCTCTTGCTTGGCCACCACACTTGGTCAACCATGACTCACCTATGGGGCCCACATGGGTTGCCCCATGGGTTTTCTTACCCATTGACCCATCGGTTCGATCCACGGATTCAGTTCTTGGTTTGGGCTTTAAGTTTAATTAATTTAGCCTAACGTTGGGCTTGCATTTCATATTATTGGGCTTTAACATAATTTCCTTTTGGGCTTGCACAATTCCTACACAAATCCTACAAGTCCCTTGCAATAGGATTAAAACGTTTAACGTATAATCCTCGTACTCTTTACGTATACTAGTTCGTATAATCACTCGTTATATACGTTATGCTATCTTTCATATATACCGTTACGATACTTCGTATCATACTCGTATTCATTGCTTCGTATAATACTCACTATTATACGATCATCATTTCTTCATTCTTTACTTTCCTTAACATTCTTAAATTTAGTACGCAGGCGAAAAACTGTGTTTGTCATAACTGAAATATTATTACATATTCCATACTTCCTTATTATTCTATCGTTACGTATTTCTCGGAAGTTCAAAAATAATTCTCGAGCAGAAATGTATGAATAGTGTTTTTCGAAAAATTTCTCGGAGAACTTTTATTTTCGTCTTGAAAATTCAAATACTTTAATTCCTTCACGTAGTCAGAATACTAAGATATTCCGATACATTTAGGTTATAAAACAACCTTCATCTTACTAACACATAATAATATCATATAATATAATTTTATTCATTATTTAATTAAATAAAATTATTTTATAATTAATCCGATTTTTTTGGTCGTTACATTCTTCCCCCCTTATAAGGATTCTGTCCCCAGAATCTCGCTATACATTACACAAATAACTGAGGGTAATACTTTCTCATCTTTTCTTCAAGTTCTCACGTTGCTTCTTCGGCATCGTGGTTCTTCCATAACACCTTTACTGAAGGTATAACTTTGTTCCTCAGAACTTGCTCTTTTCTATCAATGATTTGAATAGGCACTTCTTCATACGTCAAGTCCTTTTCAATATGAATAGGCTCATACTCTATTATGTGCTTATAATCTGGCTTATAAGGACGTAACACAGATACATGAAACACGTTATGTATTTTTTCTAAATCCGGAGGTAACACTACCATGTAAGCTACCTCTCTTACCCTTTTTAATATTTCGAAAGGTCCTATAAACCTTAGACTTAACTTTTCCTTCTTTCCAAAGCGTATCTTTCTTTTCCAGGGAGATACCTTTAGAAATACATAGGAGGCTACTTCAAACTCTCAGTTTACTCGATGCAAATTTGTATACTTCTTATGTCTATCTTGACCTGCTACTAGACACATTCTTATCAGTTTTACTATATCCGATGTCTGTTACACCAATTTTGGTCCTAGCATTCGGCGTTCTCCCACTTCATCCCAACACAATGGTGTTCTGCACTTCCATCCGTATAGAGCTTCGTAAGGCGGCATGCCTATGCTCGCATGATAACTGTTGTTATATGCAAACTCTACTAACGTTAGATGATCATCCCAACTACCCTTAAAATCCATGATGCAAGATCTCAGCATATCTTCCAACGTCTGAATTTTTCTCTCGCTCTGCCCATTAGTTTGTGGATGATAAGCCATGATTAACTTTAGCTGCGTTCCCATCTGTTCTTGCAGACTCTTCCAAAAGTTCGACGTGAATCGAGGATCACGATCTGACACTATCGAAACTGGTACTCCATGTCTAGAAATAACTTTCTTAAGATAAAGTTTAGCTAACTGATCTAAGTTATACTTAACCCTTATTGGCAAAAAGTGAGCCGACTTCGTCAACCGGTCCACTATTACCCAAATCGCGTCATACCCCTTCTGAGTAATTGGAAGTCCCACCACAAAGTCCATCATGATATGCTCCCACTTCCACTCCAGAATCTCCAAGGACTGCAACAAGCCGCTTGGTTGATGATGTTCGGCCTTAACTTTTTGACAAGTTAAGCACCTACTCACGTATTCTGCTATCTCCCTCTTCATGTTTGGCCACCAAAAACTCTGTCGAAGGTCTTGATACATCTTAGTACTACCAGGATGAATCGAGTACCTCGAACTATGAGCTTCTTATAACACTTTCTCCTTTAATTCCGTCTCATTCGGAACCCAAATTCTTCCTTCAAATCTTAATAATCCCTCATTATCAAGACTATACTTTAATTCTTTTTTATCGGTTAGCCGCTTCTTCATCTGATCACACTCCTCATTTCTGAGTTGTACTTCCTTGACTCTCTCTACAATGGTAGATCGAATCTCAGTTGTAAACAATCTCTGACTCGATTCACTCGGTAACTTCACCTCCAACTTCATCCTAGCCATCATTGTTATTAACTCAGTTTAAGCCATTAACATAGACAACTTTTCCCAACCCTTCCTACTTAAAGCGTCGGCCACTACGTTGGCTTTTCCTGGGTGATATAGGATTTCACAGCCTTATTCCTTTATCAACTCCAGCCATCTCCTTTGTCTCATATTCAAATCCTTTTGTGCGAAGATATATTTTAGACTTTTATGGTCCGTGTATATCTCACATTTCTCCCCGTATAAGTAATGCCTCCATATCTTCAAGGCAAAAGCTACCGCGGCCAGTTCCATATCATGAGTAGGGTAAACTTTCTCATAATCCTTTAACTGTCATGATGCATATGCAATGACCTTGCCATGCTGCATGAGCACGCAATCAAGTCCTCTATGCGAAGCATCGCTATAAATTACGAAATTCCCTGTATCATCGGGTAAAGACAATACAGGTGCTTCACTCAACCTTTTTTTCAATTCTTGGAAACTGTCTTCACACTTCTCCGTCTATATGTATTTCACTGTCTTCCTTGTCAAGTTAGTCAATGGAGTAGCTATCTTCAAAATATCTTGGATAAATCTTCGATAGTATCCCGTTAACCCTAGGAAAGTCCGCACCTCAGTCGGCGTTTTCGGCTGTTCCCAACTCATCACTGCTTCCACCTTCGTTGGATCTACTGAAATTCCATCTCGGTCGATAGCATGACCTAAAAACTGTACTCTTTCTAGCCAAAATGTACACTTAGTGAATTTCGCATATAACTTTTCCATCCTTAGTGTCTCCAACACTAATCTTAGGTGTTCAGCATGATCTTCTGGCGTCTTAGAATACACTAGAATATCATCGATAAACACTACAACGAACTTATCCAAATATTGTTTAAACACTCTATTTATCATATCTATAAATGCAGGTGGTGCATTTGTCAACCCAAATGACATCACCAGAAACTCGTAATGATCATAACGAGTCCTGAATATTGTCTTAGGTACATCCTCCTTCCTAACCTTCAACTGACGATACCCCATTCACAAATCAATCTTAAAAAAATACTTTTCCCTTTCAACTAATCAAAGAGATCATCGATCCTGGGTAATGGGTATTTATTCTTTATCGCTAATTTGTTCAACTCTTGGTAGTCGATACAAAGTCTCAACGATCCGTCTTTCTTATTCACAAATAGTATCGGTGCTCCCCACGGCGAAACACTCGGTTGAATGTACTTTCTATCCAACAGTTCTTGTAATTGAACCATCAGCTCCTTCATCTCCACTGGCGCCATACGCTACGGTGCCCTTGAAACTGGTGTCGCTCCTGGCACAATGTCTATTACGAATTCGGTCTCCCTATCCGGTGGAAGACTCGGCAATTCACTTGGAAATACATCCATGAATTCTTTAACTATAGGTATTTGTTCCATCGTTGCTCCCACTCTCTGGGTATCAACAACATGGCAAAAATAACCTATACATCCCTTCCTCAACAATTTCCTACTTTGTGTCATGGTAAGACAACACGAACGTCCTGACGATTCATTACCGTAAAACACTACATTTGGTTGCCTCAACGTTCTAATGTTTACACATTTCTTCTGACAATCTATTATTGCTCCATGGTTAAACAATCAATCCATCCCGAGAATTACATCAAATTCTCCCAACTTTATCGGTAACAAATCTGCCGATAATTTACAACCTCATATATCTACGCAACAACTCCTATAAATATTTTCAACAGGAATTATTTCTTCGTTGGTTACCTTGATATTCATAGGTACAGACAATCTTTCGGGAAGTAATCATAATCGTCTAGCAAAATCACATGCTATGAAAGAACAAGTAGCACCCAAGTCAAATAACATGTAAGCATTTATATCGTTGATCGGGATAATACCTGTAACTACATCCCGGATGCAACTGCATCTTGGACCGTCATGTTAAAGGTACGGGCCATCAGCCTACCCGTCGGTGCTGGACCACCAATAGCTAACTTACCACTATTAGCGCCCTTATTCCCATCTGTCCCCTTCTTCGGGCAGTTCTTCGCTATGTGATCAGTTGATCCACATATGAAGCATCCATGGTTCTTCTTCGGACTTGGACAGTAAGGTAAAATGTGCCCCTCCTGTCCACAGTTGTAACATATTGCCTTTCCCTTGAGACAGACTCCTAAGTGAGTCTTCACACAGTTCTTACATGCCTCCATCCTCTTCTTAGGATCTTCTTGCTTCACTTCGGTATTCCCAGAGTTAAAACCCTTCCTCTTCTGGTCGTTGCCACTCCCACTAGTTCCCTCTGTTCTCACTCCCCCGTCTACCTTATTCTTATTCTTCTTCTCCTTGTGATATTGGCTTAGAGCCTCATTACCACATTCGGTAATTATTGCCTTCTCCAGTATAATCCCAAAAGAGTTACTTTGGAACACATATATTCGACTATAGAGCCAGGATTTCAAGCCCTGCTCAAACCTCCTAGTCTTCCTCACCTTAGTGTCCACCTGATGTGGAACAAACCTCGCCAGTTCATTGAACTTGGCCGCATATTGGGGAACTGTCATTTCCCCTTATTTTAGTTCCAAGAACCGCATCTCCATCCTTCCCTGCATACTTGTGGGAAAGTAGTTTTCGAAGAAAATCTCCGTGAACCGTGTCCACGTAAGGTTTTCTATACCGGCCCTAGCCTGGTTCGCCTCCCACTAGAAGTTAGCCTCTTCTTTCATCATATAGGTAGCAAAAGCAACCTTTTGCCCTCATAGACATTTGCAATAATAAACACTTTCTCTATTTCTTTCACCCAAGTTTGGGCTTCTATTGGGTCCATAGTTCCTTTGAACTCCGGCGGATCGACACTTTTAAAGTCCTTAAACGTAGTAGCCCGTACTACTGCAGGATTTACGGGTATATTAGCCCCGTTCCTATTAAACGCAACCATTAATAAATTAACGAACTCTTGCGTCGGGCTAACCGGTCCTCCCTTGGTTGATTCACGTTTGCTTCTTGATTTCGTTGTCTTCGTCTTGGCGGCATTTTTCTGCTAAGATAAATAACACGTCATTATTACTTTCTTCTTATTAGTTAGTTATTATTTATTATTAAACAATAACTTCAAACTCATTACACAATATGTTCCATAAAAGGGTTTATATTGATTTACTTCTTATAGTATAATACTACATCATTCGTTCTTACACAGCCATAGCTGATTACATTACTTTCCCGCAATTGCTTTTCAAAAATTGGGATTTACAAAAGACTACCCTTTTATATACAAAAGAGGATTTTACATCACTACTAGATACATCATATATATATATATATATATATATATATATATATATTTAACTCTACTCTAGTTACTAACTAGTCTACATCTGCCTTATGGCATTCTCATAATCCGCGTTGGCAAAACCGGCTATAATATCTCGACTGATAGTATGTCGAGTCTGCCCTGCCTCTATCGGATACCTAGCCACTTGCTGTTGAAAATCCGCATGCGAACTCCTATGAATATAGGACATCCTATTAATCTTTTGCTTCTTGGTCTTTAGCTCCTGCCTGAGCTCAAAGACCTCTTGTTTCAACTCGTGGACCTTGTCCTTCGCCAAAACTCGCTCATCATGCTCCTCCTCTACGTTGTTTCCATACTTTTCTTATCCTCCAGGATTTCCTGGACCTCCTCCTTCATCTCCCTAATCTCTTTCCCCAACTGGATATTTCTATCCAATAATTCCATAAACAAGGTTTTCATTGACTCCCCAGAGTCATCTCTTCCATAGGTGCTACGGTGTTAAATGACACTGCTTCCACCTCCTCTTCCGACATGTCATCAAACAAAGACATGAGGTCTAAGTCTTTCGAGTCTCCAGACTCGACTACAACCACTTCTGGCTCTTCTACTATAGGGGTCAGTAAGATCTCTACTTGATTTACGGACTCCTCGCTAACAACATGTATATCTCTATGCATCTCATTATTTTCTGACATCTACAACAAAATAATTTAGTTTGATTTGTACACGTCAGTAGAATAATAAAAACACATATCACATTTAATACATTTTTAGGGTTAACTTCATCTTTTACTTCTTTAACTTTTTTTAAGGTTATGACTTAAGGTTCTTTTTCACCTCTTAAGTTTTATAACCTACAGCTTTGATACTAACTTGTGATGCCCCCAAATTCGGGTATCTTCCAACCCGACAGATGGTGCTACACGGTGCTACAGTTCATATATTCATTCAATTGAAATACCTCAAAAGAGTGAATATGTCTTATATATATTTCCAAAACAATATTCCCATTCCCAGTTTCTTTATAACCATTACATAGATTCGTTGTCATAATATCAAATAATAACAACATTCATCCTATACTATTACAAAGGCAACCTATTGGTTCGCCTTAGCCTTCCCTTTGTCTTTACCGGATCCTTCAGTCCGTTCGGTCTTAGCTGCATTCATATAGTTCAAGCAAGAGTGAGCATAACTAGCTCAGCAAGTATGCCAATTTCAATTAAACAAGAGGCTTGAATCATATAAATCGTATATCTCAATAACTGAATCAATAGTTATGAAGTACTATCGATCAGTCAAAATAGCACTTCTCTTTTCTTTAAAATTTTTCACAATGAACAACATTCATTAAACATAAATCTCGGTCCAAGACCTTGAGCATTTCATTCTTTCTTTAAAAAGGATAACCCGACACCAAGTCCGTAAGTCCGGTATATCTTACGAGCACGTCTAGGTGATCAGCCTATAGTACTCTATGTTGTACAACACTACTTTCTTTAAACGTATGTACGTTTAAGGTTTGAAAACCTCACGTGCCTGTCGTTTGACGACAAAACAATTGTTTATCATACTCAGTCTTTCTTTGAAATTAATACCAAAATAGTTTGGCAAAAGATAGCAACATTGACAATGGTTTGATAGATTAACTGGAAATCCATAAAACACATGAAGTCTAGCTGAAGGAATTGGCTTCGACTTCATTATACATCAAGTCATGCGTAAAATACATGAATTACAACACTTGTCTAAAAGAATATAGACACGGGTCAGAATACTTGCCTTCTGCGTCTTCTACATTAATTGATCACATAACGTACCACATTAGGTCATATATAATCAAGTATGGTTACTAACTATATCTTACCCTTCTTCTCAATCTAATTATTCCTTAGATTGGTTAATATCAGTTACGATTTATAGTATTTACTTTGTACTTACATTCCAGTAACCGTTCTTCAACCTTTAGTTATAATTCTTAAGGTTTTAATCATCCTTAAGGATGTTATTTCAAGTTAATTAGGTATATCATCACCTTCCATTAATTTCTCTTTCTTCTACTTTCATTGTTATTCTTCTCTGGCTTTCTCCTAGTGCTGGCGCTGCGGCGCCAGCTTCCTTCATGCAACTCGCGCTACGACGCGGGTTTACAGTGTTATGTCCCGGACTAAGCGCTGCGGCGCGAGTTCCTTTGCTAGCAGCCGCGCTGCGGGGCCATCATCAGTGGGTTGGGGTCTAGCCTGGAGTTGCGGCGCTGGCTTTCCTTTCTTGGGCCGCGCTGCAGCGCCGACCCTTGCCTCAGAGAAAAATTTCACAGATTGTTTTCTTCTGTTAAATTCCCGAGCTCATAACTTGTACATCCTAAGTCTGAATAGGCTCGTTCAAAAGCCATTAGCAAACAAATCACATGTTCTATGATTTCATTAGAAAATCTTACATTTTC